>JAIWNF010000040.1:0-519364 GCA_025093555.1 Circinella umbellata | reverse complement strand
CCGCTTAGGAGGACATTACGCATTTGACAATACATATTATAAAATTAAACAAAAATATTATGTGCCAGGTTTAACAAAAATGATTCGCGATTATATCAATCAATGTGACAGATGTCAGAGACAAGCATCTAAAAACAATTTAGAACCTCTAAACCCTATTCCTGTAACCGCAAAAATATTTCATCATGTCCAGATTGATGCTAAATTTGTGAAACGATCAAGAGGAGGCTATCGATATATATTATCATGTTTTGATCTATTTTCAAAATAGGTAGAAAGCAAAGCAGTTTGTTATCTAAATGGAGCTGAAGTTTCAATGTTTATTCTTAACAAGATAATAGCAAATCACTCAGTACCAAAAATAATACACGTAGACAGAGGAGGCGAAAACATAAATGCAATAGTAAAATCTATTTGTAAACAATACAACATCGAACTTCGAAAAGGAAGTCCATATAACAGCCGTTCACAAGGAGGAATCGAAAGGTGGCACAGAAGTTTAAACATGATGATCAAACGATTACCAAACGAAGAAAAACAAGACTGGGACCTATACTTGGATGCATTATTATTTGCTTACAGAACTATTAAACAAGCTAGTACAAAACAATCACCATTTTTCATGATTACGGACGACATCCATATATACCATTTGACAACAATTATCGACCGGAAATACCAATGTCAGAATTAAAATTCGATCAAGCAGTACAAGAAGAATTCTTAAAACATGTTGAAAAATTACAAAACGTACGAAATGAAGCCGCAGTAGAAATTAAACACGCACAAGAAAAACAAAAGAAACAAATAGACCAAAAAATTCTCAAGAAAGGACAAGAACTCAAACGACCATTCAAGATTGGAGATCATGTCGAAATGTTCCAATCATGGGTAGCAAACACCTGGAGTGGAAAAATCATTGACCGATGGACCGGTATCTTTCTGATACACAAAGATCAATAAACGAGGAACTTACAAACTAAAACAATTAAATGGCCAAATACTGAACCAAAGTATTCACGGGAACCGATTACGAATTTATCGAATGCCAAACACGGAGTATAGAATGCCAAGTTATTAAGCATTATCATCTATGATTACGAATGACCAAGGAACCCACACTAAACAAAAAGAACATGCATCAAATTTAAAAGATGAAAATTCCAGCAACAACCTCAATAAATCTAATGAAGAAGATGATACAAGTACAACAAATTCACATGATGAAGATCCAACATACAAAAATCACAACACAAGACAAACACGAGTTGACAGAAAATACAATACAAGAAATGATCAACAAGATCTTGTACATCAAAGCAGAAAAAACATCAAATTACGACAAGTTACACCATATATACAAATACCAGTAAAACGCATCTTTTACGAATAACACAACATAAATTAATCAACAATACAATTACACAACACATACATCAATATAAAAAAAAAATACAATACAAAAATGCAACACTAAATTACAATACAAAAATAAAATACAAAAATACAACACAACACAAAAATACAATACAAAAATCACCAAACAAAATATACAGTAATACATTAATCAACACGATCTTAATATACACAACATCAAACACAAAAATTACATCATCAATCAATCAAACAACTATTCAGTGTCACAACATTACAATATCAATATCCAACAAAGGAATAATTCAACGACACAAATCAACATAAATAAATTACAATAACCAGAAAAAAAAAAGATATATAAAGGCAACAAAACACAAACAAAAACAAATTCTCATCACCAACAATTTTACTCTTACACAACTCAATACGTAAATCAATTACTTAAAATGCAAGCCCACCAAGAAAAACAAAATACTGCTCAATACACCTGGTCAACTGGTCAAGAACAAGAAATGGAGGTCCAAACGGTATATCCAGAACGAGACATTGTCGATCTTTATACACACATGGACAATGATTTTGTGTTGACAACCTACGAGGAAGCGCATTTAATTAAACTACAATCAAGTATCAAGGAATTAATCAAAACAAGAGACCAAATACAAGAGAGCTTAAGTAAACTGGTTCAAGAAACTATAGCTGTAGTGAATCAAGCCGAACTAAGACATACTGAGTATTCGCACCTTGATCGTTGGTACCGTTCAGGTATGATCGAAGCGATCGTACAAGACGCATATCTGGCCTCACCAGTAACCCCTTTTTGTATAAGCTGCAATGGAACATTAGTGGCGAATGGTGCTAAGGAAGGAATTTTTTACAACCCCAAGACGTGGATTCCAAGACAAGAAGCCGCATATGAGGCAGAAAGAAAACAACAACAACAAGAACTAGAATGTTGGATTCAACAACAACAAGGACAACAACAACAAGAAGAATGGATCAAGCAAGAACCGTTACCATAATTATTATTACTATATTAAATAATTATCAATACTTTTATTAAAAATTTATCAATATAAATTATCGGATCAATAGTTAAAATAACTTAAAAAAAATATTACAAAATCTTTATTATTACAATACTTATATTATTATTCACTATTCACTATTCATTATCCATTCTCCATTTTCATATATAATCCCTATAAACAATTATTATTATATATATCTATATATATCCTTAAATTCCTCATATCATTATAACTTATTACATTATCTCTATCTTACCTTTTTTTTATTTATTATCTTATTCAATATAAATCTTAATTCATTAAGATTGTCAAAATAAATACAATTGTTTATTTATATATCAACAATGTAAAGTGAGGGACCACTTTAAAACGACCACAGGAGTGTGTGTAACCCTTACATAAACAACTTTTCTTATTTTCTATTTTTATACACGAATATTCAGAATAATTATTCATATAAGAATATTCTCATTTCTTTTACCTTTACACGAATCAATCTATTGTACAACAACTTAATATAAATATCACCCCAATTAATTAATTAAACAATCACATGTAATAACTGCGCGACATTAAACAGTTGCTGCGGATTTAACTGCGTAACATTAGAAAGTTACTGCGGAACAATTGTAAAAGATATATAAACCCCAACTTTTTTAAACCAAATAAAAATCATCAATCTGTTATTCAGTCAATTTGACTTTATTTTAAAATTATTTTCTATTGATCACTCAACACCATATATTGGGTTGTTTTAATTATTTTATTTATCCAAGGGATTAGCTTAAGATCATTATCTTACTTATTTTATATATTTATTTGTTGACTACATATTAAACGTAGTATTTGAATTTGATAACAACTAAATTTACATTATAAAGACTCAATACATACAGACATAATATCTCTGTACTAGATTTGATTATATTAAAATCATTATCGCTTAACATATATTATCTCAAAAGAACTTGAGAAATCTTAATAAACAACTAGCAACCCTTCCTCGCTTCGCTCGGATAAATGAGCCCCTTCGCTTCGCTTCGGGTCATTTAGCGGTTCGCGTCGCAAAGGGGGGTTCCCCCCCTTTGACCCCCAAAAGGCGCTTCGCGCCTGGTAGCAACGATATTCAAAGCTGTATAATACTTTTTGAGTCAAAAAATATATCAGATATCAATAGAAAAAAAATGTATTGTGTAGATAGTTTGAAAAAACATTGAATCAATTATTTATGTAAAAAAAATTGAAATGAGCTATAATAATGTTTTATAAGTAATAACGGAATAACTGAATGAAATGTGTTTAAGAGAAAATAGATTATAAGGGAATTGAAGATAAGAATATGAAGCTTCGACAGTCTTTTATAGATAGAAACAATTTATGTGTGTGTGTATTTATGAAAAATGTTAAAGTAGAACTTCACGATAAACTATGTTACATGTATAGAATCCCGGTAATCCATTGATTGATGAGGTATCGCGATCTAAATGATATGAATAGATGTTGGGGTACGGACGCGTGACATTGCAACATAAAGCAAACCATGTGTGAAGGGATGCTCTGGTAAATATAATCCAACTTGATCCATTGTTTGCCCTTGTGCTTTGTTGATAGTCATTGCAAAGGCTAAACGAATTGGAAATTGTGTTCTTGAAAATTGAATTGGAGATTCAGAGTTTGTAGGTGTAAGAGTAATACGTGGGATAAGAACAATGTCACCAGCATGTGACCCAGTTACTATTTCGGCTTCAATAACATACTGGCGAAATGACCTGCAAATCAACCGTGTACCATTACATAGCCCTTTAGAAGGGTTTAGGTTGCGAAGGAGCATAACTGGGCATCCTGGTTTCAATCTTAGTCTGTGTGGTGGTAAGCTGGACGGATTTAGCTCGTTTAATAGTTCGGCAGGATAACTAAGCTGATCCTCGGGATCAGCCATAGTATCTGCACTTAAGAACTCTTCAATATTTTCACCAGGGAATAACTGCTCAATAATCAAATTATTGATATCAGTGACATCTTTGTTTTTTGGTGTAAGAATTGCACGACTTGTTAGATGATTATTTGTAGGTGGTGTTGATAACATATCCCCATAGACAGTGTTGATCAAGGTATAGAGATTAAACCCAGGTAATATCATACCATCTTGAACATGCACTCTATCTTCAGTATCCGTTGCAACAGGCTCACTACCATCACCAATGCGTAACAAATACTCGGAAAATTCACATAATGTATTAGCATCATTTACATTGCTTGCTTGTTGTACTCGCATATTTGTTCGTAAATGATGTATTGTAACTTGATTCCAGAAATTTGCTCGATTTAAAGATTGGTTTACAATTTGAGCTCTAGTACCATTTGAATTACAGGTAAAACCTAATGCATATGATATATTCCCCATTAGTATATAAGTTTGTGTAAAGAAAGCTCCAACTATATTGATAATAATATTTAAAATGGCTACCTGACGAAAGTCGCACCGAATACAACGATTTTACCGCCAAATGGAACATGTTCTAATGCTGTATCTTGATGGCGCATTAAATCCCTTAAAGTACGATCAACAGCATGAATGGTGTCTTTACTGACCATTGATGCCTCATCCCAAACAATAAGTTGAGCCTCAAGAAGTAGCCTTCCTTTGTCTGATCTTGGTGTGAATGAGCAGTATGTATCTTCATGAACATCAAGGGGAATTGCAAATGTGCTGTGCGCTGTACGTCCACCATCCAACAAAAGCGCAGCTGTTCCACTGGTCGCAACAGCAAGGGCAATATTGCCTTGTCTTCGTACATGTTCGAGAATTGCATTAAAAACATACGTTTTACCAGTGCCACCAGGACCATCAATGAAATGGAGCTTTGGTTCAGTTGATGGCATTGATAAAGAGGCAATGATTCCATTATATGTTGCCTGTTGATCATTGTTGAAAGCCCGTGGAGTAATAGGAGTTAATTCAAGTTGTCTTGCAATTTGTCTATGCAAGCGGAAAACTCAAGGTTCAGGTTGTGCAGTATTGTTTGTTGCATCTGTTTGTGGATCCTGAGGTAAAACAAAACCATCAAATTGCACCAGGGATGAAGAGAGTTCAACCATAATATTCTCAATTGCAAGAAGCACTTGATTATAAATGGCATCACTTGGTTCTAAGTCAGGATTGCTTAATTCATTCCGTGCTGCATGAAGAAAATCTTCGGAGAGTACATTTCGATAAGTTTCCCATAATAAATATGGGTCAGAAGGATTACAAAAAGCAAGTATGATGGCAAATAATTGGCGCAGAGCAGAAGGCATTTCATAAAGTGAGGCTTGTTGTAAGCATATATCCCACTCTTCTTGGTTAGTAACAATTCCACGTCGGCGAGCAGCAGCCTGGAATGTTGGTAAAAGCTCACCGTCAACTGTACGCAAATCTTCAAAGCGGGTTGCACCTGGAACATGATACAAAAGCATTCGAAGATGATACTTTTCAACATCACGTGGAGAAACTGCATAAATGCGACCTATGGTACCACCATGGCCACGCTCACGAATTTTCCAACGTCGAGTGGACTTAACAAACACATAATTCTCAGGAAAATCTGGGTATAAAACGGCTCTTGCAGCAGCGTCTTCAGCATTGATTAAAAACCAAGCAGTTAGTGTTGTTTCATGTGCACGGCCTGCAACAATAACAGGATTTTCTTCCTCGTTAAACTGCACATATTGCTCATCTGGAAGGTGAGCAGCTAAACGTTGATGATTTGGAAATTCTTGATGTAAGTTGAAAGAGAAGAAACGCCAGCATCCTTCTGATGCCGATACATATCGAGCATCCAGATATGAACGAATCTCATCAAACTCATCATTGTTATTTCTTGCATTATCACTGTTTTGTCGTAGATGATGCTGAGTCATTTCCAAAGAAGCACGATCATGCCCTTTATATACATATTTATATACATATTTAACTGAATGAATTGATGTGCATATTTCAACATTGATATGGGCATCATACTTCGCACAGAGATATAAATTATGTGGGACAACCCAACGATTATCAAGAGTGACTCTTTGTTTTACTATAGTATCTTGATTATTTCGTCTACGGTATGCAGGATATCCATCTTCATTCAACACAGTTTCAGGAGTAAATTGCTTAGGATAACGCTTTTTACACGTGCCAGCATCCATGCACACTGACGTGGGATTAAGAAGACTGCAAGGACCATGTATCATATGACGCACAACAGTAGCCTGTGCAGAAGGATAAAGTTGAGCATCAGGTAACCGGCTGAAACAATATCATCATACTGTTCCTGTGTAAGTGGTTTATCCTCTGAAGCAAGAATTAAAAGAATGTGAGCATGTGGTAAACCTCGTTTTTGAAACTCGACAGTATGCACATGTCCTACAACAGTACCAAGTACCATATCCTTTGTGAGATCATGCATCAATTGTTTAAGTTTTAGGCGGAAGATTCGAGAAGTAATATCAGGCTGGTCGGGAGCTGATTGGCCTGGCAAAAGAGCATCTTGGATTTCTGGCCAGGTTGGATTACAGGTAAATGTGATGAATAAATCAGACTTCCAAATCGACGAACTATGCTCATTGCATCTTGATATAATTGTTGCATGTGTCGAGGAGAGCCAGTAAAAGAAGAAGGTAAAATGTATCTACGACCAACATTACTCATATCATTATCACCCAAAAGAACAGCATCAGCAACATTGCTATAGAGGTCAGAACGTAATCGTGATTGGTTTAAGCGAATATACAGCAGGCGATTAGACTCCACTTTTGCATACATATCCACAATATATTGCTGGAAAAGTTTTCCAAAGTAGTGTAACTCATTTTCATCGTTATTTCCCCTGAACATAAAACGGTACTTATACCATTGCATTACTGTGATGGTTTCATTATTAGAACGGGACGTAATAGTCCAACCTTCATCAACTCATTTTAACAGTTAATATAATGCACAGAGTAAACATTTCACATACAAATTTTGCTGCATCATACCTTCAGGAAAAATCAATATATAATGGAGTGCATTATAATGGCGGTGTGCCTCATTAATGTGTTGAAGCGAATCAGATCTGGTCCTCACAACAATATCACGATTACTAACACTTTCGCCATTATTTTCTATGATAAGAACACCAATCTCTGATTCAGTAGGTCTATTGTATCTACATGCATCTGGAGTACCTTCCGCTCTGATGATCATTTGCACTGATCCCAACTCTCCATTGCGAGAAATTTCTGCCATTTGCTTAAACGATTGGACAAAGGGATTCACTCGGTGCATTATATTTTGAAGTTGTTGCAGTGTCTCAGCGTTTAATGAGGTACTTGCAATGGCTTGGTGATTTTGAAGTTCAGTAGTAGGATCATGAACATAAATTTGAGCGAATGCTGGTGTGGCTGTGTTATTATTTGGAAAGAGTGATTCTATGCGATGATGAACAGCACCATGAATACGAAAGTTATAAGCACCGTTTCGAGAATTCGCCACAGATTGGTCAACGTTGACGCCAAGTGACGTAAAACTTAAAGCGCTGTTATAAGCACGAATATTTTTACGAAACTCATTGGATCTATCACCAGAACCGTGCAGCAAAGTAGAAATTTCTACAGGTGTTCTTCTAAGTTGCGGAAGCTGTACACGACCCTAATGGCAGCAAAGATTGAATACAGGGTTTCTAACGGAGCTGTGAGAAGCACGTTCCTCAATCCACATATATGCATGGCAATAAGAACATTGCTGATCCATCCTACCGAGTGAATGTCTCTCAGGAATTACATTGCGACTAACTCTTGCACAATTTTTCTATTTATATTACATAGATAGGAGTTATAGCTCAAATTTTATTGCTATCTGAAATTCTGGTAAAGAAATATATTGTGGACCATGAGACACTTGGACACTTACATTGACATTTATATTAGTGTTTTCATTATCCAACTCATTCCCATTGTTAGCAGGATTCAAACGGCAAGCACGATTAGAGTGACGCGAATGTCCATACTCACCACAGGAATGGCAACGTGGCTCATTAGATTGAACAGCAGATTCCTCAACAGAATTCATGCTCTCAGATTCAACTTCAATATTGGCATGTCGTTCATGCTCCTCAACAAAAACAGCTTCATTTTGGGCTCTGGTAGCAAGTCGACGTGGATTATTCAAACAGTCTCTGTGACTCCGACGAAGATGGCCGGGTTGATTGCAAGATGGGCAGATGACAGTAGACATAGACATGTTAAGATTTAAGTAAGTGAACAAAAAAAAGTTTCTTGGGTAAACGAAGAGTAATATTCAATGTTCAAATAAAAAAGAAAAAAAAAGAAAAAAGGGGGCGCAGCTTGAAAAATTTCCTTTTTTGTGAATTAGCTATAACTTCTGTGTGATTTTAATATAATAGACTAGCATTTGCCTGCCTCGCTTCGCTTCGGCTGAATGAGCCCCTACGCTTCGCTTCGGGTCATTCAACGGAAAACACGTCGCAAGGGGGGGAAACCCCCCTTGACCCCCCAAAAAGGCACTTCGCGCCTGGTAGCGACGATGCCCAAGGCTGTATAATTGGTTTGTGGATCCAGTCAAATAAAGAAATAAAGTGTGATAGTATAGCAATAAGATGTCTTTACAGTTGAATAATGGCATTTTATTAAACGAAAAGCAAAAAAATTAAATAATATTAATGCCATGACTGTATAATTTACTACTGTGGTAATAATATGGTGAGAATTACGTACTTTAGTTTTGTAATAATTACTGTGTTTGATAGAAAAAGAAAATTAAAAGGGAGTAGGTTATTATTCATCGATCAGAGAGTATAATATTATTTACTAATACATTAACAGGTTGTTCAAGGAATTTCTGGAATTTAATAAAAAAGGAACAAAATATATAAAAGTTAATAAAAGTAGGGTTGGTCTTATCGAATTTTTACAAAAGTACGTAAGGGTTATTGTTGAAAGAAACATTAATAACTTAAGATAATGGATTTAATGTGTAAAAAGTCATTATGAAAATGAAGGAGAACGTGGAAGAGAAGAGAGAGAGAGAATATTTCATGATAGCCAATATGTTTTGTAATAAGGTGATGAGCTTGTCTATTCTAATTAGCCGTTATAAACAAATTCTGTAATCTGTAACGCGTGAAAATGCAATGTATAACTGATCATGCGAAAACATTTGACCAGGAAGATATACATCAACATGTGTTAATGGTTGACCTTGCGATTAATTTATACTAAGACAGAAAGCAAGTTTAAGTGGAAATTATTCTCGATATACTTCACATGGTAACCCTGAAGATTGTGAAGAGCTGATAAGCTTAATACACGGTAGATGCACGCGATTACCAGCATGTATTCAAGTTATAATTCTGGCTCCTATGAAGTGTGAAAGCAGGTTTCTGGAAATTATTTTTGTTTTGTTACAAAGACCTTCTGCTGGTTTCAAGAATAACAGGCTGGTTAAATTTGGGATGATATCAATGGGGTGGAAATTCTATCAAATTTAAACAAAATATAAAAGAAAAGCGGCTATGCTGAATAAATAACTTGTAATAATTATATAATATAACAGAAACGTAGCAAATTAACTTGTAAATATTTGCATTAATTACGAAAGCTGTCTTCTCTTTTTAACAGATATATCTATTAGCTACGTAAAATAGACATTATAGTGGGCAGAAATTTGATTGGTATGTCCTTCAGTAGGATTTGTATCTGCACTCAAATATTCACGACATTTAACCTGGAAATAAGTCTTTGATGGCACCATTAATAAAATTGACCATAGCAGTATTTGCTTAAAATATTGTTCTTCAGCAAAATATTGCAGATTAACTGTTATTTTAAATTTTGAGTTTATGTTTTATCCTCTCATACAGCAACGTTGCCAATCAAGAACAAAATATAGTCCGAAGCTACGGAGTGAGACTTATTACGGAACCGATGTCCAATGATGATATAGAATATCATAGTTGTGGAAAAGACTTTTTACTATGATAAAAAAACTACAAATATGGATGTGGAGAGACACATGTAATAGATTTTTGCAACAAAATAAAAATATAACCAAAGACAAACTTTGCCTTTCGATTGATAGTAAAATCATTACAATTTTCATAGTAGCAATAGGTTGAAACAAAAACCCATTCCGCAGACAACTTTTTTGTATTAATTTCCAGCAACCAATGTTTTTATATCGGAATAGCTGACAATTATCTTTAAAATACAGTGAGCAAATGAAAAGCGAAAAAATAGGAATTCAAAGACAGACTATCTTACAAAAAAGGAAATTTTGAGGCTCAACTATCTTAATATACTAGTTTTTGGATATCCAATGGGTCAAATTAAATTAAGAATGAATTCATATAAAGTAAAAAATCATATTCAATTTTTATTTTTACTTTCAAAGGCTTTAGTAATAACATATTGAAATATTTATGCAATGGAAATATTGTACAAATATTAATAATAGAAGGTGTTGTACATATTAATATAAGCTTGCTATTATGGGATCCATGGACCAGCAGGATTCTTTAACATAGGTTCATTACAAAAAACAATAACATTTGAAGACTATGCCGCTATCTTTCATACAAAGTGTTCTTGTTCTTGACTCATTCAACAAGACTACACCAATATTTCATATGAGGATGCAATAGAATTCTTGTTTAAGAATCAAAATCTTGACTCTAGAGTTCACGATCAGCCACAAGACGAAAATTATACCTTTAAGAGAGATTTCTAGAAGCTATTGTTATTCATATTTAAGGGCAACCCCAGCAGTGGAGGTATAATCGTTTCTATTTTAGAATCAAAATAAACTCGTTTTAGCAACGCAGATGATTTTTCTCCATCAGTGAGTTGCTATTTGGAGGAGCTAAAAAAATCAAGTAAAAGAAGGGGAAAATTTTTTTTACATCCCCCGAGTGCGCGTATACAATTTACAAACGATTGTCAATTTTTTTCCAGTAGATCCATTTTGCCTCCCCGTTTACAACCGCTGCTGGGGTTGCCCTAATATGATTGATTTGATTTTTTTTTATCGCTTTGTATTATTATGTATATTTATGTCATCTTTTTTTTTCGTTATACTACGTATGACCCAATTTCTTTCTTCTTCCCTATTTATATGGTACTCTCTTATTTGGTAATTTATATTATACAGATTATTCCTTTATCCTACGTAATAAATGTTGATACGTGATCTTTTTTTGAGCTGCTCCTATAGCCCACCCATTCTTCTATATTATAATTCATATGTCCTTTTCTTATAATTTCGTTTATTTATAGCACAAGCATTATATAGTACGTATTATAGTTATATGCCTACAATTGGTGCCATTTTTGATCTATGTCATACTGCTTCGCTCCTTTGCTATTGGCTTCTTTGTATAGTTACAGAAGTATACGTATTGCATTCTTTTATAACTTTTTGCTTCAGTGATTTTTGAGTATATTTTATGGCATAGAAATAGAAAGAAACTCTATGTTCAATTGGCACAATACATTAAATATATTGTTAATAAATATTGTAGAGACTGTGAATATTTTGAATAAGTGAAGAAAAAGGGTAGATGAAGGGTAGACGAAGGGCGCGCCATGTTACTAAGATGCCTGTTCAAAATTGGCGCGCCCCTCGTCTGACTGTAAAATTTTGGCGCGCCCATAGTCATTCCCATTATAAATGTATTCTAATAAGAGTAGGAAATAAAAACAGGCAAGGCATCAATCCTTTGAGACTTTGTTATATATCTTTAATAACAGTCAGCTCGTGACATCCCTTCAACCAGCTCTTGATTACTGGCGTATGCTGAGTGCGGTTCAGGATATTTAAGCGACTGCAAACCGCAGTTAAACATATCATCAAATGACAGCAACCAAAAGTCGCGCCATCCTACCGTCGTGCCATCCCCCCATGACTGCTTTTAATTTGACTCCGCGGTCTTTGGTCGTGCCTTACTATTCTGCCATCCTCTGTGTTAAATCTACCATATTATGGATCATAAAAAAGATAAAAATGTACTGGTGTTTTTTTTTTTTAATAATTTTGACATATAAAAATTTAATAATAATAGACTATATATGCATATACCTGTTGTTAATCTTATGTACCAGAGAGCGAACAATGACTATCTTTATTCAAAATCTATTTATCTAAATATGTAATACTTTTAATTAATGGAGGTACAGTACCATGAAGAGCAGACACACAATATATGTTATGTTGACTTATACTTTGCTACAGTTCTAAATATAATTTGAAAATAGCTTATCTTAAAGTACATACATTGTATCCATCTTTTTTCGTTTCTAATAGTCAGCCTGCATATCATTTTATGGCTTTCTTTTACTACTGATAGTATTTATATTTTTATCATTACTTTTTCTTTGGGAAATGAAAATATATTAGCTTATAATAAGCTTTCCACATTATTTACGTATAATTTTGAATTAAATCCTGTAATAAATACTCTATTTATAATGAAATGTACGATGATTATTTTAATCTTCATATAATTTTAATAGATTATTGAAGTTAATTCGTGATCATTTATACTACTAAATTCTATCATTTGCTTAAATTATCACACTACTTTCATATTTTATATATAATAGCCTATCATTCCTGTCCAGCTTTTAACTCATTTCTGTTTTACGTAACAATTTTATTTTTTCTGTACTTATTTACTTTTTATAGATTAGATACGTAATATCTGATTACAATATTGGTAATTCTCTTTATATTCTTTATTTCCTTATGATTTCAGCTATCTTTATTTTTCTTTCTACTAACTGAACTTTTGAAATTATTATCTAATTTCACTCACTATAGTCCAAAACCGAACTGAGTAAGATATCCTACATATATATCTGATACCTAGCCATTAAGATGATTGCATGTAAAAGTTTCCTAAAAAATTTTAGTAATTTGCCAACAATATTAACAAATATTTTGCACTATTATATATAAACATTTAATTATTAAAAATCTACCACATCAGCTATTAATAATTGGTGCTTGGCATTTTTTTTTTTTATTTCTACAGTATACTTATTTAAAAAAAGGCAACGAAAGTAAAAAATATAAGAAAGTTAGTATGAATCTGATTTATTCGGAGATAGATATCATAAAAAAAAGATGTAAATAGGCTAATGCGGAAAAAGGGTGTCAATATCTTTATTCATTCTTAATAGAAAATAAAGATAAATCTTATTGGATAGAGGTAAACTCAATTACGTATTATTTATTGTAAAACTTCTGATATTTATTTAAGTTAAGAAAATAATTGTGATAAAACTGATAATAATGATAATAATAAGGACGTATGATACTAAAAGATAAGAAATATAAGATAAAAAAAATGAATAAAATAGAGAAAGGGAAAGAAGAGTGTAAAATCCGAAAAGATGGATAACAATATATTATACTATATCTATGTTTTACATACTATGATTTTTTACATATACGTCACTTCTAAGTAGATGATCTTCAAGCTTCTCCTCAGCTACTTCCATCATTTCAATATCATCAAACACAACACCTGTCATGTCAGCATCAACGAGCTTTCTGATTACCTTCTGATAGCATGTAATAACGGGGTATTTTATATTTGCAAATGTTTTTGCAGCATCACTATCATTATAGGATAATGGTTCATGAAGCATATTTATTTCTTGCCTCATATTGTCGATTTCACCTATAAAAGGCCTGCCACCTGGTATTAATCCTGTTGTTATAAAATGAAACCCATCTCTTCTGGTCGACGAAATAATACCGTGTAGCTGGTAAACTGAACCATCAATCAGGCGAAATTCATATGGAAATAATACTCGCGTGTCATATGTTTCATCATCTGGAGAACGATTTGAACTTGGATCATGGATAAATAGAAACAATGGCATTTTTTTCAATATTAAATTGTATTTGGTGCACGGACTGTTACAAACCTCGCATTTGCTCACTTTATGATTTACAATGGATGATACCAATGCATCAACGAACTGCTTGGAAGATTTTGTCAAGTTATAGTGATCGATATGTCGTACTGACCAAAAAAGTACGCTTTCTCTTGGTTCAACTTCTCCAGTCAAACCATCAAACTTCTTGGAAAAAAATCGACAATGAGTAGGGTCCTTGTTGCACATATGTACACGTTCTGTCTCAATTCGGAAGTTAGAGTTAAAGTCTTGTGACATATTTGACAGCAAAATGCTTAGGAATGAAGCTACATCTGCCGTATGATTTTTATGAAATGCCCATTGTTCTGAAAATCTGGACCATACATAATTTCGCATTCGATTAGAACCATCAAAGCGTTGTGCCCAATTTTGAGACATATTGTAGGTTTCTTTCATTAATATATCAAGAGGATTTCCAGGTTCGTGTTCTGTTTCAATTTTAAAAGATGTTGGGTTGTAAATATTAATCACTGGAATGACGGAATGCCATAATAGTTCAACAGCTGCATCAATGTAACATGAATTACTATTCCAAGGATTTAAACGCAAATCATAAATGTCTCTTGCAAGAGGAGGAACAAATGTAGATTCCTGATCATCGCCGCCCCGTGGAGGGAGGAGCTCGTCTGCTTCTTAGATTAGTCTATTTACTCTATTAATAACAAAATCAATGCTATCTGCCGGTGATGGTGGCAACTGTTCAACTATTGATTGTGGACTATATAGGTTATCATTATTATTATTGATAATCATACTATTATCACGTCCTTCAACTATATGATCATTCTCATTATCTTGATGTGATCGCAATTCCTCTTCAACTTTATTATAGATGGTACCTTGATCTTCACCACTAGAAATTGCACCACGTTCCGATAATTTACTACTATTATCATCTTGTTGTTGTACGGAGCATTCCTCGAGAACATCATTATGAAAATTATATTGATTATTCCCATTGAAGATTGACATGAGTTTGGACAGAATTTCCTCAAGTTCATTATCATCAAGTGAATCCAATATATTTACAACAATTGGATCATCAGCTTGCAAAGTAAGGCAGTAATTTTCAACAATATGAGCCATGCCTATCTCATTGTCACATACATCCTCCAAATCATCATTATTAGGCACCATGAGATGAGCGACTGGAAGTTCTAATTGTTGAATATGTTGCGGTTCATCATTTTCTCTTTCATTTTCACTTTCCTCAGCAAAAAGAACAGCATTATGATCTGGGGGTCTACTATCACTTGCTTGATAGTATGTAGACCCAAGATGACTATTTGGCTGTATACGCCGAGTACGATTGTGTGTAGGGAGGAGTATACCGTGTTCATAAAACTGTCTAATATCTTCTTCATCATTGGCAGCGAACTTTAATAAACAATTGAGTGCAGGTATTAAAGGCAGCTTTTTAGGCATATTGCAGTAAAGAATACTATGGTAGTTCTCATATGCATTTCTTGTCCTAATAGAGTGGGATCATAGTGCTGGCTTCATCAATGATTGAGTATTGAAAATCATACTACGAATTTTTGGTTGTAACCACTATCTAATCCAGCGTCTTGATCCTGGAAATTCGTTAATCATGATAGTTATGCATTGATTTAAAGAAGCATTACTACGTGTCACGCGAATGGTATAGGTCAAATTTAAAAAACGTTGTCGGTTTTCTGGTAAGACAACATTATGATTGCTACTGATGCGCTTAACACTTTGCATCCAGTGCATATAGCAGCCCTTGAGATATCTAAGACCTTCGTGCTCTTCTCTTAATGAATAAATCCAAAAACCTTTTAAAAAACCATTCAACTGACTGAGACTACAGTCTTGAATAAATCCGAGTTGCTTATTATCGTCGTTAAAGTCTATTTTATAAACAGAAAAGATTGTTGTAAAATAATACTGATATGATGCTTCTGTTAATTTATCAAGAATCGCCTGAAATATCCCAATATGTCTTCGAGATTCAAAATACCAACAGTAGCTCCTTTTGGTTGCAAAGTCAGATTCTTTTCCACATAATTATCCATTGCATTATTCTGTTCCATAGATAAATGTTTTCGACTATATTGGCCATGCGAATGCATATTAATATGAGTCATTGTACACCCTTTCTTAGAAAAGATATATACAACTCTTGCTGGACAAGGTTTATGAGCGAGTGTTCCATTACAAGATTTACAGCCTTCATTAAGTTCTTTACAGACCGCATTCTTTCTAGCTGGGGGGCGCCTTGGAAGATTGTATACTTTACAATTTTCATTTTCCCAAGTAAAGTAGCCACAGCAAACACGGTCATACTTGCGAATGTGGATGCAATCAACATTCTTGTCTGCTCTACGATTGCTATGACCACCTTTCATAGCCCATCCAATATCAAGATTAAATTTATAATAACGATCATGTTCTTCATCAAATACAACATCATTACATGTTTCAGTAACATCGCCATTAGGGAATTGTGTTTTGAAATAAGTTACAATTTTTGTTGTCATTTTTTAGAAATTAATAGAAACGTTTAGTTGGGAGACAGGATACAGAGGATCCCCGTTAATTTCATAGAGCCATTTTTCATTTTTTTTGTGAAAATAAAGGGGTGTGAAAATTAACGGATACTATGAAATTTTTTTCCAAGAATGTGCATATATTGAATACTTTAGCTCACTACTGTATATCTTTTATTGTATCAAAATACGTGTTGATTAATAAATTATTTTTATATGATTGTTCTTGATACATTTTTGTAACTATTTCTTTTTTTTATTTGAGCACATCTATAACACATTTTTTTTCTTTTGAAAAAAAGTTATATATAGTAATATAGTGCCGAGATAATTTATTCTTTATATTATTACATTTCATCTTTCTATATTTTTGCTTTATATATACCAAAACAAAATAACAGTAGCCGAATCTAACGTTGGCTTGACAGCTGGACAGTGTAGTATTTTGACTGAGAAAAAAAAACTTGACCCACGAACCATAACAAACCGATCGCTAGCATGATGGGCTAAAAATGAATTCAAGCTGTTTAAGACACCTGATATTAGTACTATATGCAAAGACTTGAAGCGAGAAAAACAAGAAGAGAATAAACATTAAATAAACTCTTCAAAAAAAAACATGCAAATGATGTAATAAAAAAAGTAACCCATTCTGTATACTAATTTAATTACAATCCTTTTTTTTTTTTTTTGATTTACATATCCATTAAGGATTCAATGCCGCCAAGTGCTGTGAAAGTGAAATTAAGGGGGATGTGAAAATTTTCTTATGTTATTTTTACCATTCCTTGATTTTTGGTGAAGTTATTGAGGTGTGAAAATTAATGGATATGAAATTAACAGGGATCCTCTGTAGGAGAAACACGAAAAAAGGTGTACAATTAAAAAGGTGTACTTTTTTAAATCCCGCAATAGCAGTCATGGAAAAGGTGTACAATTGGGTTGGAGAGCTTGATCGTATACCTGATGCATTTTGCTAGGGATTGACTACGGGCGCACCAAAATTTTACCATCAGATGAGGGGCGCGCCAATTTTGAACAGACATCTTAGTAACATGGCGCGCCCTTCGTCTACCCTTCATCTACCCTTTTTCTTCACTTATTCAAAATATTCACAGTCTCTACAATATTTATTAACAATATATTTAACGTATTGTGCCAATTAAACATAGAGTTTCTTTCTATTTCTACGCTATAAAATATATTCAAAAATCACTGAAGCAAAAAGTTATAAAAGAATGCAATACGTATACTTCTGTAACTATACAAAGAAGCCAATAGCAAAGGAGCGAAGCAGTATGACATAGATCAAAAATGGCACCAATTGTAGGCATATAACTATAATACGTACTATATAATGCTTGTGCTATAAATAAACGAAATTATAAGAAAAGGACATATGAATTATAATATAGAAGAATGGGTGGGCTATAGGAGCAGCTCAAAAAAAGATCACGTATCAACATTTATTACGTAGGATAAAGGAATAATCTGTATAATATAAATTACCAAATAAGAGAGTACCATATAAATAGGGAAGAAGAAAGAAATTGGGTCATACGTAGTATAACGAAAAAAAAAAGATGACATAAATATACATAATAATACAAAGCGATAAAAAAAAATCAAATCAATCATATTAGGGCAACCCCAGCAGCGGTTGTAAACGGGGAGGCAAAATGGATCTACTGGAAAAAAATTGACAATCGTTTGTAAATTGTATACGCGCACTCGGGGGATGTAAAAAAAATTTTCCCCTTCTTTTACTTGATTTTTTTAGCTCCTCCAAATAGCAACTCACTGATGGAGAAAAATCATCTGCGTTGCTAAAACGAGTTTATTTTGATTCTAAAATAGAAACGATTATACCTCCACTGCTGGGGTTGCCCTTAAATATGAATAACAATAGCTTCTAGAAATCTCTCTTAAAGGTATAATTTTCGTCTTGTGGCTGATCGTGAACTCTAGAGTCAAGATTTTGATTCTTAAACAAGAATTCTATTGCATCCTCATATGAAATATTGGTGTAGTCTTGTTGAATGAGTCAAGAACAAGAACACTTTGTATGAAAGATAGCGGCATAGTCTTCAAATGTTATTGTTTTTTGTAATGAACCTATGTTAAAGAATCCTGCTGGTCCATGGATCCCATAATAGCAAGCTTATATTAATATGTACAACACCTTCTATTATTAATATTTGTACAATATTTCCATTGCATAAATATTTCAATATGTTATTACTAAAGCCTTTGAAAGTAAAAATAAAAATTGAATATGATTTTTTACTTTATATGAATTCATTCTTAATTTAATTTGACCCATTGGATATAATAGATTAAAAAGAAATTAATATGTATATCTTTGATAGTTTTTCAAATGGCTTGATATTTTTATTATCAAAAAGTATTCAACTGAAGAATGATGATGATTCAACCGGACTGTCATATTTTTATTCGTAATTCTTTTATTTAAAGTAGAGAAAATTCAGTTTAAATAAGATATGTTTCATATAACAAACTTGAACAAGAGGAAGCAAAGTAAAACAGACGAAGGGCGCGCCATGTTACTAAAGTGCCGGCTCAGAATTGGCGCGCCCCTCGTCTGACTATCAATTTTTGGCGCGCCCGTAGTCATTCCCTTTATAATTCACACAGTCATAACAAATATAAGTCTCACGTATCCCCATATACATATTAATATATCTCACCAATAATACGATTATATAAATAGAGATAATATTTTATTTTAATAAACTTCAGTTCAATTATTGTTGTTTTGGGTCTCGTTGACTTTTTAACGCCTCTTTTCTTTTATTAATTTTGACTGATATAACAGATATTAACATAGCTCTTCAATATATTAAGATTTACTTGGGTAATAACCAATCAAACCATCACTCTAACAAGGCTACAACAAAGAACAATTATTTTACTTTGCAGTACGACCATGGCTAGACCAAGATCAGACATCGGCAATATACAATACAGTGATGCAAGATTAGAATATAACAGTCAGGGCACATTGCTAGGAGCCAGAATACATTTTCTACTACCTTAAGAAGCTCAATTAAAAGCATGTACCATTGGAATTGCCCAAGATTCTAAAACTTGTTTTGTATATACATTAAGCTAATTCATTTAAAGGGTGTTTAATTTACGAATTGAATCATCAGTGGAGCATAAATTATTTCTTGCATGTATTGAAGATAATACCATGGCTTGTTTAGCAAAGAAAAAAACAACAGCAAATTGGGTCAAGCCGGTATTGACACAGCAAAATACCCACCACACCCGATATGTTCAACAGCCAGCACGAACGCAGTAGAAAAAGGACACAGCATTGAATAAGTTAAAGAACATGCAAATTGAAGTAGAAATACGCAAACTTTTAAACGTTTTTATTATAAACTTACAACAACACCTCCTTTGGGATCACAAATTACAAGCTCAATTTTTTCTTCAGAAAACCTTATCACATCATTGAAAACCAGAGCGGAGGCAACTGAGACTGTTCTAGGAACGACTAAAGATCAAAATGTTGCCGAAACGCAGGCTGAAAATATGGTAAATAACCACCACTCTACTTCTTGGTTTCATAATATTCGAAACTTATGTATTCTAATTCAATACACCACCCTTATAAAAAAAATTGAATTAGCTACTTTGAAAGATATAAGAAAGAAAACTATTATTATATTTATATAAAATATAAAGCACAGCTCGTGAAAGTATTTACCATATTTCAGCCTTCGCTTCAGCAACATTTTGATTAGCCTCCTGGCTAACTGTAGTGTATGATTCTGTTTTTCACTTATTCATTTTTTATTTTACATACTTTCATTAAAGATACCTATACACAAATCCACAAATATTCAAGCAATCATCAACCATATAAAGATATTACCTTATAATAACATTTTGACACAAAAGTCTTTACATCATTATTTATTGTATATCATCTTATTTTCCTTATTCCTTTCTTATCTGCTTCTTCTAATTTTATTGTCATTGAAATTAATTTACGGCTTGTTGTATATTTCAGGTTTAGGTAAGTAGATAAGTCAAAAATAAAGAGTTAAACAACATGTGAAGCATGTTGTCTTGATTTTTTTCCAGTGATTTGTAAATTGATACGTAAAGAAAAAAAAAAGACAACTTGTAAAGCGAGTTGTTTTCATTTTTTAGCAGATATATAACTCAACGATAGAGACAATGATAAAATATAAATATGATTTAGATTTATTATTAGCAAATTCGTTAAAGCACTGGATGTGATGGTCTTGGGTGTATCCCTCCCCCTTTTGCGACGCAATCCGTTAAATGACCCGAAGCGAAGGGAAGGAGCTCATTTATCCGAGCGAAGCGAGAAACAGTTGCTAGTAATAAATCAATATTGAATACAGTTCAAACTTTCATGAAGCGGAGATTAAAACGATCTTTGATTTTTGGTTTCGCTGTAATTTTTTTTTTGATGGAGTAAATTCTTCCAAAGTGGGGTACCTTCTCTTTTTCCTTTCCCCTAAAATTATTCCACCACACAAAAAAAAAACAAAACAAGAAGAAATGACTACAGCCAATAAAACTACTTTGAAAGTTGGTGTTCTCGGTAAGTAATATATACGTTTGATATAGTTATATTCAGAACGGAGGGAAAAGCGAGAAGAGAGGATATATGTCTATTTTTTGATAAGGTATTGATCGAACCTTTTTTTTTCTTTTTTCCCCATTTATAATTAAAGCCTTACAAGGTGCTTTCCTCGAACATATTCATATGTTGCAGAATTTACCCGTTGTTTCCGACGCCATTCCGATTCGTACAACAGAACAATTGCAATCGGTCGATGCACTCATTATTCCCGGTGGTGAATCAACCTCCATGGCCTTAATTGCTGAGCGTTGTGGTATCTTGGAACCTCTTCGAGAATTCGCTAAGACCAAACCTACCTGGGGTACTTGTGCAGGTATGATCATGTTGGCCAATGAAGCTACAAGTGCAAAGAAGGGAGGTCAACAATTGATTGGTGGCCTTGCTATCCGTGTCAACCGTAATCAATTCGGTACTCAAAAAGAATCTTTTGAAACCAAGTTGCACATGCCTGAAATTGTAGGGGAAACGCCTTTCCATGCTATCTTTATTCGTGCACCCGTAATTAGCGATATTTTATCAGACGATGTTAAGGTAGTTGGTCGTTTGGAACAAAAGGTTGGTCAAACAGAAGCAGAAACTATTATTGCTGTCCGTCAAAACCATCTTTTTGCTACTGCATTCCATCCTGAATTGACATATGATAACCGACTCCACGGTTATTTTGCAAATATGGCAATTGAACATTATAAAAACTAGAAATTAGCATTTACTATCACTTCTTTCTTTTCCCCCTCATCATCATTTTTTCATCTATTATATTATTATTCCATTTTTTCTTTGTTCTCTGATTTGTATACACCACATAGAAGTTTGTTAGAAAAGACTTTACATATAAATAATTATATGTAAAATATTTTTAATCCATATATACCTTCTTAAATGAGCATTTTTTCTCACGATGCTACAATCTACCTATTTTTTGGTGGTTTGGATGTAACGGTGTTAAGGTTTAATTATTATGCTGCTTTTGATTGTCCATTATTTGACACACAGCTGAGATGTCACATTTCTGATCATGGCGAAAAAAAGGGCAATAATGTACAGTTGTGGTACCCCATTGATATTCCGGTGCTACGAGGATTTCAATAATCTATATTTCCGCCTCTCAATAATCTGTTTCCCCCTGATCTAGTTGAGCGGAACCATTATCTTTATACAGTGGTGGTGCAAAAACTCATCTTATAAACGACGACTTCATCAACTCATATTGCACATATTTACAACGCCTACATGTGTCTTTTGTTACGCGCTTGATACATCCAAACACTTTGTGTGGGCGTGTCCCCTTAAACAATCGGTCTAGTAAAGTATTGCATGCTGTTATTTGGTCTCCCCTAGTGATCCCACTATTGATCCTTTCCTCTGACTGTTTTATTAGTACATCTTGAATTTAAACTTGCACATTTTGACTTTATTCCCACCCCTTTGTTCCAAATTTGGTCTGCATATTGGCAATTTGTCGTTCACGAAACTACTTTCTAATCAAATGGTGTGGCAACTAAAACACTTCTTCATCTATACAAAATGCATTTGGAACAGCAGCATGCAATCAGCCTGGATGCTTAGTTACGTAAATTTCACGTGTTTTGTCCCTTACTAACTTAGCACATTTCCTTTTTTCATTTCCTTATTTGTCCCTTTTTTTATATCTTTCATAAAATTCCTCCTTTTGGGAAAATAAATTATTTTCTACAAGATAAAAACAGAAGCTTCGTCACCGCGACAATGTTGCCTAACAACGTTTTTTTTCTCGTTTTTTAATTGATCTTTCTATATATAGAAGCATAAACTAACAGTGTTGTTATCATCATCCTTTTTAGTTGTATTTTATAATGCCTAATTGTTGGGGGTTTTTTTTAGCTATGTGCTACGATATTATAATTTCAACCAAACAACAAAAGAGTCCCGATACCCAATTTAGGCGTACTTTTCATTAAACCTACACACAAAATAAAAAAAAAATTATGCATCGTTCCACCAACGTACTGCGATCTTTTCAACGATCGTTTGTTAGTAGTAGTACTAACAATAGTCATGCTTTGAACAATCGATTAAATGCATTACGGGAAACTATGGCTTCTTCGCCTGAAAAGATTGACGCTTTGTAAGTTTTCATTCTTTTATTTATGGAATAATAAAAAAGACCAATGAACTATATGAATAGCAATAATAATAATGGTAGTGGTAATGATATTTTTTTCTTTTTTTTTTTTTACTTTTTATTTAGTGTCATTCCTTCTGAAGATGCTCATCAGGTTTGAAGAATATACACTTGTTTATTATTTATTTCGGCTATTCTATAAATGTGTACAAAGAGTATAAATATTAACTGTTTTTTTGTCCAATCTTATATTATATACAGAGCGAGTATACAGCTGAGTGTGATAATAGACGCGCATGGATCTCGGGTTTTACAGGTTCAGCAGGTGAGTTTTCTATTTAAATAGTGAATATAAATATATATCTATTTATGCACTGGACATAACAGATATAAATCTATGTATTTTCAGGTTGTGCCGTTGTAAGTCAAGATGTTGCTGCTTTATTTACGGATGGAAGATACTTTCTTCAAGCATCTCAGGAACTCAGTGATGACTGGACACTTATGAAACAAGGGATGCCAGGAGTACCTGATTGGAAGGAATATATCATAAAAGTATGTAGTTAAATATGCTGTATATACATGTATGTAATTTTAATTAATACTCTGTTTATTCATATATACAGGATTTACCTCAAGGTTCTCGAATTGGGATTGATCCTTCTATTATTACTGTTGGTAAACAAACATTTATAAATAGTGAATATAGTATATTAGCTATTTTATTCTTGAATAAAAAAAGGAGGAAAACTAAAAATATTTGATCTCTTTTATATCTCATCTAATATATATAGGTGATGCAATTGCACTTGAAAAAGATTTAGCATCCGTTGGATCAAAATTGGTACCTGTTCAAGGTGAAAACCCTATAGATCAAATCCGAAAAGACAGACCTGTAAGACCTACTCTCCCTGTTGTCGATCATGATGTAAAATATGCTGGTCAAAGTCGTGAAGCCAAATTACATGATTTGAGATTGGTTTTAGCACAAAAAGGCTATGAAGGTACTGTTGTTTCAGCATTGGACGAAATTGCATGGCTTTTAAATTTGCGTGGTTCAGACATTCATTGTTGTCCCATATTTTTCGCTTATTGTGTGGTAACAAGAGATCATGCAGTATTGTATGTTGCCAATGCGGATGAACGATTATCAGCTCAATTACGTTCCGAATTAGATGATTATGTACAAATCAAATCTTATGATTCTATTTTGGATGATCTCCAGAGTTATAATAAAAAATCATCTGATAATAATAAACGGTTTATGGTTGACCCTGAATTAACAAATCTTTCTATTGTACAAGCATTAGGTGGAAAGGTAAGGATAACAAAAAAAAATAGATAGATTATTCTATATATATATATATATAATATTAAAACAAAAAGGTACATAATTCTAGGATAAACTGGTTTTTGAATCCTCACCAATTACTATAGCCAAAGCAATAAAAAATGAAGCCGAATTAAACGGTCTTCGAGAAGCCCATAAGCGTGATGCTGTCGCTGTATCCAAACATTTTGCGTGGTTATCCAATCAATTACGAAATAATAAACAACAACGTTTACATGAAGTCGATGCGGCACAACATTTAGAAGATATACGTTGTCAATTCAAGAATTATGTTGGGATGTCTTTTGATACAGTAGCTGCCACTGGGTCGAATGGTGCTATTATTCATTATCAACCCTCACCGGATCATTCAGCCATTATTGATCCAAAACAAATTTATCTTTGTGATTCAGGTGCTCATTATTTGGATGGAACAACAGATATTACACGGACTTATTTATTTGATGGTCAACCTACTGAATTTCAGAAACGAGCATTTACTCGTGTGATGCAATCTCATATTGCAGTGGATAAAGCTATATTTCCTACAGGTGTCACAGGTAAAGCTTAATAATAGCAATATTAAAGTATTATAATCTTTGAAAATAAAACAGGGTTCAATTTGAAAGAGACTAACAACATTGAACGACTGATATATATTCAGGGTATCAGTTGGATTCTATTGCTAGGCAACCATTATGGCAAGACGGGCTTGACTTTCGTCATGGTACAGGACATGGTGTAGGTGCTTATTTAAATGTCCATGAAGGTCCTCACGGTATTGGTGGTCGTCAAGCATATTCTCAAGTTCCATTTCAAGAAGGAATGGTTGTAACCAATGGTAACTATTATTTTCTCTGTGTATAAACACCTCCCCCCGTCCTTCTCCCCTACTTTTTTTTCACTTTTACTTTTTACTAACCAACATTATAATTTAAAATTAAAAAGAACCTGGATATTATCAAGATGGTGAATTTGGCATACGACTTGAAAATGTCTTGATTGTTACACGACCTAAAAATATTCCATACTGTTTCGGTGATCGTGATTATCTTGGATTTGAACATATTACTTTTGTACCTTTTGGGAAAAGACTTTTTGATACAAAATTATTAAGTGAATCGGATCGTCAATGGATTAATAATTATCATCAAGAATGTCGTCGTGTACTCGAACCTCAATTGGTGAATGATAATCAAACATTAAAATGGGTAGAAGAAGAAACAGAACCTCTTTAAAAATAATAATATATGTGTATATTTAAAATTTTATAATAAACTCTGATGTATTTTATTAATTTATCATTAAATCTCACCATCTCTTAAATATAACATTCCATTTTTTTTAAAGAAAAATACTTGTTATTCATCAACATGCTTCTTTTGTTATTTTTGAAGGAAGAAAAAGAAAATAATATATTATAGAATCATTTAAATAATTATTTTTTATATATTTACATATACATCCATTTAACAAGGAAATAACCTCGTAAACGGGGATGATAATAAAAGTCGAAAAGTACGTTGATACTATGTTGCATCATTAATATAAGTTTATAATGAATTAGGTAGTGTACGTAACTATACCTGCAGGTCAGCGAAAAAAATATTCTCAAGGGGAGAATCAATTATTTTTTTACAATTCAATATGCATAAATTTACATTCCACGTAGTATTTCAACTTCATCACATTTATCAAACAGAGCGCTTTGCTTCCGTAAAGAAGAGAGAGAGTGTGTGAAGAAGATGTTTTTAACAGCGGGTGCATACGTATAAGTATATTTTTTTTTGTGATAGGGAAAGACTGTTGTTCCATTTTACTATTATTAAGTCCGTGCACTTTATAACAATGAATTAATCGGAACGCATATATTGAATAAATAAAAAAGGACAGTGTTTTTTTCTATTAAATGAATGAAGTGATGATTACTCTATTCATTATATTCCACAATTATTATTATTATTATGATGATGGGTATCATTTGAATGGGAAAGACTTGATCTTTCGTGTAGTATAGTTATTATATTATTCTTTGTTTAATAGTTTAATGGTTATTCATTTTAAAATAAAGATGACAGAAAAATATTTGACATGACGTTATATCAAGATACTATTACTATCTATAAGCATAAACGCAGATAAGAATTGGTTAATAATAGATAAACATACAGTCAATGGTGTAATCAATTCTTTTTTTATACGTAGGTTCTAGATTATTTTTGTTTCTTATAGCATTGAGTTGTAGTAAAGAGAACACATCCTTTATATTGATGAAGGCATGATTGCCAATTGTTGCACAGAATATTACTTGAGCATAATGAATATAGAGGAGGCATGACACCTTTTTTCTGCTTCCTACTCCTTGAATGATGGTGCATAAACAATACTTGGGAAAAAGTAAAACATTTTTTATGTTAAGTAAGAAACGTTCACATCATTACATTAGTTTCCGTATTTTTGCTAGGAACAAAGATAGATTGTTTTTTTAATGGTGCACGCATAATCACAGGTACATCGATTAATATCAATTAGAAAAAATTACCATTAAAAAGTTATTCTTTCTTGTGATTATAAAAATAGAACATAATATTAATAGTAATAATGAAAAAAAGGATCGTCAATCGTAATATTATTGTTCTGTATATTGAGACACGAATTAGTGAAAGAAAAATGAGAACATGACAGTATTTGATTGTCATTATGAAGATTATACTGTTGCTGGGCGTGGGAATACAAACAACTAATAAGTACCCATGAGTAAATACTCGTTATTGCCAATACACGAAAAGATAAATAAATCTTACTGCTTCGCTAGATAAATAGAGAGATTCGTATTTTCCTCTCCACCAAAGAATTATTTTCATGACCCATCGTCAACCAGCAATCCATCAAGACATACTAATAGACCTGTCATGCTTAATATGTAGAATAAGAGCATCATCATGGCAGGTAGTGAAAGTGATCTTAAAAATCACTTATGACGTGGTTTCAACAACTCCAATAATAATAATGATATACTTCACATGGAGCTACCTCCTTTTAATGTATAATCCTTTTTTTTTTGTAAATATATTTTTTTAAAATATTATTTCTTTTATTATTTTAAAATAAATCAAATACCAAAAGTAGTTTTTGTTTGCTTGATGCTTCTTATGCAAATTATAACCAACAACTTCAACCAATGATAATAGCCAAATTCTTTAATTCCGCACATTAACGAGTGGTTGTGATTTGCTCCAAAAACCCTGAGGCACTAACTAGCCGCCATGAATTAGGAAATCGCACCCCCATTTTTTTTCAAGTGCCGCATCTACAGAAGAAGAGAAGAGAACTACTAATAACTAAAGTTTTGCCCCGTCCCCTTCTATATTTTTGCCTCTCTTTTTTTTTTCTTCTTTTTTTTATATATATTATATTACATACCCATACATATCCACACGAAACACACATATATAATCTCCCATATGCACAATGGCAACACCTATTCCAGGAGACCGATTTATACGAACATTTAATCATTATCTAAACTCCAATGAAATCAGACTCACAAGTGGTAATCCTTCGTTACAAAAGAAGAGGTCAGAAGACTATTCAACAACAACAAAACGTAATAGTATCAGCAATAACCACAAGAACGGAATTGATAGTATTATTGAAAATGATACAACAACAACATCGTCAAGTATAACAACAGCAATGACATCGTTATTTACAGGAGGATCCTATAATAATAATAATAATAAAAAGGTCAATGACATTCCAACCAGAAGTCAAAGTTTTAAAACAACAACAACAACAAATAATAGTAATACACCGACATCCCTTTATGGGGTTCAAGTCCCTTATATGTCCTTATTAATGGCCGCGTCACCACCACAATCTGCTTTATCTAATACACCTTATATGCCACCACGATGTACACTAGCTCTTGATATTCACCATTACTATTTCCTTTTAGTTCAATTTGAAAATTTAGGATTGGATATTGGTGATCCATCTCTTTTAGGAGAAATACCAGAACATGGTATCGTTGAAACAGAAACATCAGTAGATGATGAAACAAGAGCTTCTTCTATCATGTCAGTAGGTTCTATTGCTTCTACCATGTCCACTCTATCTCTTTCTACTGGATGGAATTTTTGGCAAAAAAGATCAAATCAACAAAGTGAACAACAAAAACCATTACATGAAGATATTGTTCATATTTATAATTTTTTTGCGCGCGTATCAGCACTTAAACTTCAAATGAATTTGATGGTGGATCCACATCATGCAACAACGAAAAGTAGTCAACGACCTATTTTACATTATGAACAGCCTTTAATCCAAGATGGTTCTGTTTTACTTTCTTTATTACCGTTTAAAACATTATCCTTTTTGGAATTATCAGGAATACATCCAAGATTTATTAGAGGATGGACAACTCAACTACGAAATCAATTAATAAGTTTGGTGGTGAAAGGTGCAAATGTGGAAGATGCAGCGGATGTGATTAGTAATAACGATGATGATGATGACAACATCAACAATAATAATTCGGATGAACAAGAAGCAAGGCAAGGACAAAAAGAACAAGGATCTACTGATTGGAAATGTTTAAAAATGCTTTCACTTGCAGATAATAATTTGACTACACTCGATAATGAACCTTTACAACAAATACAATCTGTAACTCATCTCAACTTGTCAAGTAATTTATTAATTGATGTACCATCTGCCTTATCTAATTTGTATAATTTACAATCACTTCAATTGGCATACAATATGATTTCATTTGTCAATGGAATCAATACGGTTTTGGGTAATATACAAGAATTAGATTTACGAGGTAATCGATTAACTATGTTGGCAGGATTGGATCGATTATGGGCGTTGGAAAGAGTGGATTTACGTGATAATCGGATCGAGGATGCCGCAGAAATTGGGCGATTGACTTCACTTCCGAATTTAGAAGATGTATGGGTTCAGGGTAACCCATTTACTATTTTACAAGTACGTTTATTTGTTATTTGTTTACTTATTATTATGTTGTGTTGCGTTAACCTTTTTTTTTCACATATATTGTTTGTATTATGGGAATTTAATTTATGGAATTGTGTGCCTCAAATATGTATATAAAACATTATTTTAACCTCTTTTGTTTCATCCTTTTGTTTTAGCCTGATTATCGTGTTGATATATTTACTTTATTCAAACAAGCCAATGCTACTGATATACAATTAGATGGATCAGGACCTACATTTTCTGAAAGACGACGTGTGAATGCATCTATTATTACAACAGATAATTATAAAGCACCTGCAGCATCTGTTATTACACCTCAATGGCCAACAGCAGAACCAACAGCAGCCATTGTAGCACAAGAAACTAAAAAGGAAGGAGGATTAGAATCTGATTCAACAAAGACAGAACAACATAAACCATTATCCAAAGTAAAAATAGCAAGAGCAAAAAGTAAAAAGGCCAAACGAATTATAAAATTGGGACAACAAGAACAACAAGAACAAGTGATTCATGATGATCCAGAACAAACAGAAAAGAAAATGAATGGAGAAGAAGAAGAAATTGAAGAAGATGGGGATAGAAAAGCAGTTCATCGTGTTGCTGAATTAGAACAAGATCAATTGGCCCGTAGAGCATCGATATCATCTTCATCATCCAAAAAACGAAGATCAAGATCTAAAGTAAGACGTAGTCGATCACCTAGTGATGAAAAGAAAGAACGTCATCGATCTGTTTCTCCAGCAACGGAAAACTTTCGACGTAAAATTGAATCTATGCGACGTGAAGCTGGAACGGAATGGCTACGAGTTTTACAAGAAATGGATCTTGGTAAAACTAAAAACAATAATACAACAACAACAACAACAGTCGATAGTAATAATCCATAATAATTTTTCTTATACCTAATTTTTTTTTCATGCGCATATATCTATAACTATTCTATATCTCTTGATTATATCTATATATTATCTCTTTCATATATACAAATAATCAATCAATCAATCAATCAACAATAATGACAAAGAAAAAATGTATAGTTTTTTATTACTTTTTATTCCCTCAACCCTTTATTTCATCCAATTCACTCAAGACTTTATTCCAAGACATTTCATATCATTCCTTCTTTCTCTACTGTTTCTTTTAAGAAAAAAGGGCTACGTAATAATTTTTTCTTCACTTTATGTGTATGCAAACAATATTAAGTTTTTATACTATACTGGATTTTCTCTAATGATCGGCAGGACTTTTTTCCGATGATGGTGAGGCATTCTTTTCATTTAGGAGTTGAGGGTCTTTTGACGGGCAGTGTATTTCTCGTGATTGGCAAGAGTGAGACTTATGATGGTGGTATAATTAGTTGGCAGAATAAAAAAATTCATATGGCAGCAGCACACATTTTTACTGTTGACTAGTAAAAAAAAAGATAGACCATAATAATTGATTTATTTATTCCATATTATGACTCTCTCGAGTAATTACTTTGATAGAAAGCTTGTTTAGCACAGTTTGTCAGTATTTCATAGCCACAATCCATCATAGACTCTAACGAATTCTTTTACGTATGTAGAAGAATTATTAGCACGTATCTTAGTGTATTGATATTCACTGTTTCACACATTTATCAGTGCAAGTGAGTTAAAGATATGTTTTTACTAAAAGAAAATCTTGTCTATAACGTTGAAAATATGCCACTGAGCAAGACAACCATGGAAGTGAAACAAAAACGAACTGTAGCGAAGTTGAAGGGTCTATAACGAGGATGAGGAAAAGACGTTTTGTAGTTCTTGAAAGATTAAATAATACATTGCTAGACCAGCTAGAAGCCGATGCAAAAATGCTTTTTACTGAACTAACACAGGCGTTTCATCATAGATGAAATATGTAGAAGCTGCAGACTTCGTATCTATCCTGCCAACATCTTCCTGGCGAGTGCTGTCTTCTAAACGAAGCTAACCCAATCATAACGCGTATATCTTTACTAATTTGAAATTTTACTGAACAATGTCTAGATCCATGACGGATGTTTTTAATTTTGATGATAAGGTTGCTCAGAAAGAAGTGAAGAAGCGTGGACGAAAGACATTGAAGAAGAAGTTTGATTTAGTAGAAGCAAAGAGGTCATATGTGTTCAAAGAAATTATAAGGAATATATCAAATGCATCACCATCGTTACATGCCCTACAAACAGCAATACGTACGTCCCCTATAGCACCATATAAATTTGGTTATTATGTTTTCTCAAATTCGCCATTTCTAAATATCTTTCAACAGATCTCAACCAGCTGGTAGCAGCATCCAATCCACGATTTTCATGGTACGTGTCAGGTTCACGTACACGAGCATGAAAAGTAGGGCTAGACTTTTGTTTTTCAAGCAACTTGGTTACTTACATGAAGACTTTCGTATTTCAGAAAACTGCTCGGTCATTTGTAAGTCCTTGGCTATGTTAAAATGATGTATTAGTTCGGTGTGTAGCATATGTGTATTTTACTAAGCATGGCTAAATTTATGATAGTATTGATTTTATACAAGCTCCTCAGAAAGTGTTGCAGACTTCAAAATGTTTAGAACGCACTGCAGCTTCGTTAACAACAGTTTATATAGATAACACCTTATTTACATCGAAGAATGATGCAATCGAGTTTAAATGGTACTATATATTATTACATTTAGTATATATCGAGATGGTATTGATCATATAGAATTGAAATCATTTAGGATGGAGATATCTCATCTCTCTACAGATACATAAAGTGGGATGGTCTTGGATTACCTGTCCGTAATAATCTAGCTGCAAGTGTTGTAAGCGAATTTGCTGGCGGTACGTATCAACGTTGGTACATTGGATAGAAAAAATTGGGAGTTGCTACGAACACCCCAAAAACATACTATATGAGGTAATTTCAATTATTACGGACATCCCACTTTTATATTTTTTTAAAAATACATAACAATATGATATAATTACGTCGTATCCAGCCATTTATATACTATATATACAGTTATTATTGTTATATAACTTTAAAATGTTTATGAAACTTATATTAGCAGCTTAACCTTTTATGAATATCGTTCAATATTTTTTATCTATCTCACTATATCGCTATGTACACAAGTAGGAGCTGTATTCACATGAAGACAAGACAAACAAGGAATAATGTATACTTTTAATGGGATATACGGGCGGTCAAATAAGCGTTATTGGTGTTGATAACGCTGGTACTGTAGTTTACATGGTCTAAGAACTTGTTCGACAACTTTTTATTTGTGGGGTGTCCGTAGCAATTCCCAAAAAAAATTTAGTGATGAAATGAAAATGACAACAAATGCTAGCAAAGCAATTGACCAGAATGCTACGTTCTATAAAAACATGATCATGCCGAGGTATATTGCCTTTTGTAATATGGTACGCAAATATCGTTTTATTTCTCCGTCGGCTGTTTCTATAAAAAGATATCATGCTAATCAATAAGAGTAACACACTGCTACGTAGATATGACTTTGAGTATGGATATTTTGATTGAAGAAAAAAGTCAAGTACATAAAGAAGAACTTAATGCAGGTACAGCTTTTCTGTTTCATTAATTTATTATTTATTAATTATTCATTATCACTTAAAATCAATTCTTTTAACTTGTAGATAAATCTTCCTCGAACTGAGGTCGAGTTGAAAAGATTTGCAAACCAACTGGAGTTATCAACCATGCTGAAACTTCACAGTATCATTTTTACAAAAAAATCACAACGAAAAAAAAGGGCACGGCTAAAGTGAAAAAAAGATTATGACATTTTGGATTTAGCCAATTGATTTTGACTATGACATGTTGCCGAGACTTAAACAGGTAGCATAAAGCATAAGAGAGAAAAAAGTTCATACTCTATTAGCGTCAATATGAAAAAAAAAGTTATTGTTGTCAAGGACTGCATCAATAGTTTTACAATGAAATATAACTTTAATAATAAAAGACGTGGAAGAAAAAAGAGAAGGAAGTGGGAGAAAATCTAGTGGAACAAAAGCATTATCTACTGGAGAGTTCATGATTGCGTGTGGAGCTGAAAATCCTACTGATATTAGTGATCCCAAGAACATTGTCGACAAACCGTACCATTAATAAAGAATCTATCAATAGTCGAACTACTGCCAATCAATCCAGCGCTATGGAATCGCGTTTATTTAAAGTGATAAGTATGTCTTCAAAAGTGTTAACTGTGGTTGCAATATAATTTAGTGTTAACAGATCCAAATTCTATTATAGCACTGCAAATATTTACAGATAGCAGCAATAATAACCTTCTTAAAGTCATCTGTAAAAAGAATCGAAATCATGTACTATTTGTGTAAAGGAAACAACAAGAAAACAAAATACATGTTCTCGAACAAAACCATTTGATTACTTCAATTGTTAAATGCCTAAATATTACATATCCAATACGTATTATCATCATTTTCTTTCAAATATTTATAAGTTCCTATCCATATATAAAATATAATAAGTCATTTTACAATGGAATAATCTTCCTTTCATTTCGCTATTAGGGCTATTTCCTAATTGAGAACAATAATTTTATCTACCTCCGAGAGCAAGACCAGGAGGTGTTTATAAAAGAAGTTCTTCTTGCATTATCTGTGTTTCATTTTTCATTCTTTTTCCACCCGTTTTTCCTTTTTCTCTTTTCTTCTTTTTTTTTTCTTTAAATAAATATGAAAAAAAGAGTTAACTCACTTTCCCTTAACTCACCTCTTCCTGCTAAATTAGGAGGTAAGTCATGGAAATCTCTCTCTTTTTTTTTTGGATCGTTGTGGCATGTATAAATATATATTAATAATACATTCACCTTTACCTGTCATCTCTTTAGGGGAATGTAAAAAAGCAGCCAAGATTTTGAATTCTTTTATTGGTACGTTAATTGTTGTCAACAAATTCTCTTTCTTTCTTTCTTTCTTCAATCACCCCCCCTACGTACCCCCCCTTTTATTTATTTATTTATTGGTCTTATTACTAACTTTACCTCTTTTATAAAAATAGATCTTGGAACAGGAATAGTTGATAAAGTTATTCCAGAAAGTGTTTTACAAAATGCTCAAGGTTTAGCTATTTTTACCGTCTTGAAAGCTGGTTTCTTATTTAGTGGAAGAGCTGGTAGTGGTCTTGTTGTTGCTAGGTAATGAATATTTTAATTTTATGCTATATGAGTTTATTACTGTCCCCTTTTTATTACAATTTAATGTTCTAGAATAATTAATTTCTGATTTTTCTTTTTGTTGTTACCATTCTAGATTACCTGATAATTGTAAAATTCTGTTTTTTTCTTTAAGAAAAAAAAATCATGTTAGAATAAGTAAAAATATAACTTTTTTTCTTTTATCTTCTATATTTTATATGTAGCATGGTCCGCACCATCAGCGATTGGTACAGCGGGGGCTGGTGCAGGAGGACAGATCGGTGCTGAGCTGACGGACTTTGTTCTGGTACTTAATACCAAGGAGGCTGTCAAGACTTTTAGCCAATTTGGCAACATCACTCTTGGCGGAAATGTTTCTCTTGCTGCGGGTCCTATTGGCCGTAATGCAGAAGCTTCAGGTTCTGCTTCATTGAAACATATCGCTGCTGTTTATTCTTATAGTAAAACACGAGGTTTATTTGCAGGTAAAAATAATAATAATAGTATTATTATTATTATTATTATTATTATTTGATGGATTGGAATAAAATGGGATTTTTTTAACTCAATATTTCTATATATATATATTAGGTGTTTCATTGGAAGGATCTATTATTTTAACTCGTAATGATGCTAATGAAAAATTTTATGGAAAAAGAGTTACAGCAAAAGAATTATTAAATGGAAGTGTTACACCACCTCCTGAAGCAGATCCTTTATATCGTGCTTTAGGTGCTAAATTTAATTCTCTTGGAAATATTCATTCTACTGTTTATAATCGAAATCGTGGTATGAATGGTGAAGAGGGAGAAGGAGATGAAAATAGTTCAACAAGTCATGTATATCGATCCACTACCATTTCAAAACCAGGTACATTACGTACACCTCCAGTAACTAGACAAATCAATTTACCGCCTGCTCCAAAAACATTTGGTCCATCTTCAACAACACATAATGTACAAAAACCATCATCTTATCAATATCAACAACCAGCATCTAATTATCATTCACCGCCTCCACCTAGTTATCATTCACCTCCACCCCCTCAATTATTTCAAGAAACACAAGTACCTTCACCTTCACCACCTGTTACACCACGTAGACCTCCTCCTACTTCAAGAGAACCTGTAGCAAGAGCATTATATGCATTCAAAGGAGATCAACCAGGTGACTTAAGTTTTCAAGAAGGACAAATTATTACAATTATTGAAAAAACGGATAGTCAAGATGATTGGTGGACAGGAAAGATTGGAAAAGAACAAGGATTAGTAAGTTTTTATTTTCTATTGGCAAGATAGTTTTAACAATGGTCTAATCATGAAAATTATAATTAATTTATTTAGTTCCCTGCCAATTATGTCGAATTAGAATAAGAAAAATAAAGTTGGGATCTTCATTATTACTATTACTTGTAATATTATTATACTGTTATACACTTACCCTTTTTTTTTGATTATATTATTACATACTATTACTACCTATATAAAAATAAAAAAAAATGATATTTTATTTTTTAATCTTAAACATTTTACATATAAAATCATATGAAATATTATTTTAAAATCAGGTCCCACGAATTCATGCGGGAAGCATTTTATTATTAGATTTGAGGAAATTCCTAAATCGTCGGGGTTGGTGTCCCAAAAACAGTGGAACAATCCGTTTGTAAGGTCCCTTTCTTCCTAATTAATCGTCATGCCTAAGGGCAAGTATTAAATATTCATATTATGAACAAGAAAAGGGGGATTGGACAGAATAGATAGATCGGATGGATGGATATATAAAATAGATGGATGGATGGGAACAAAAAGAAAACGAAAAAAAAACGACAAACGATGGATATATATATAAAATGTTGAATTCTCAGCATGGAATCAAATTCAGTTAATTAACCCATTCATACTTTTTAATTTTATAAAAAACAACAACAACAGTTAGCATTTCGGGTACCAAGTACCGTATGACGCTCGGTTTGCCCGTTGGCGCTGTTATGAACTGCGCTGACAACAGTGGCGCTAAGAACTTGTATGTCATTGCTGTCCGTAACATCAAGGGTCGTTTGAACAGACTTCCCGCTGCCGGTGCCGGTGACATGGTTGTCGCTACCGTCAAGAAGGGTAAACCTGAATTGAGAAAGAAGGGTAAATATTATTTTATTTTATATAGTTTTTTTAATGCTTTTAATGAGGAATTAAAAATAATTAATTATTTAAATTTAGTTATGGCTGCTGTTGTTGTTCGTCAACGTAAGGCCTGGCGCCGTAGAGACGGTGTTTTCCTTTACTTTGAGGATAACGCTGGTGTCATTGTCAACGTAAGTCTTAACATTAATTAGTGAATCCAAAAGTTTGGGTGGGGTATAAGGGGGGGATGAAAAGTTTTTCTATATCTTATAAAAATATTTAACCATTTTGTTTTTATAATTATAATAATATAGCCCAAGGGTGAAATGAAGGGTTCTGCTATCACTGGTCCTGTTGCTAAGGAATGTGCTGATTTATGGCCCCGTATTGCCTCTGCTTCCGGTACTGTCGTCTAAATAACAACAATCACCTAATTAAAAAAATTGATCTTGCAGCAGATTCGTTACTCTTTCTCGAAAAAAAATAAAATAATAATAATGAAAAAAAAAAGAAATCAAAAAAAAGACATTAGCTATATAAATGAAGGACATTCTTAATCATTCTTGTTAGTCATTGAGTGTGTGTATATGGACAAGAGAGATTTATAGGGTTGATAAATTTAAAATTGTCGAAAAACAAAAGTTTATAACGGGTGATTGATTAGGGTTTAAAAAGGTTATTAGGAATTACGAGGTTATATGATTAAAAGTATCATGATAACAGTATGACATGAGGGTGACAATGTGTCAGTTTATATATGTACTACCAAATGGTACTCAAAAACTCTCGGACCAAGTATAATTACCATGTGTTTTATTTGATTTGCGCCGAATGGCACTAATATATTTAATATTCATTTATAATTAATTATTATTACTACTAGAAAATCTTATTTACTCAGACGTTTAAAACAATTATCAAAGCCCATTCATGATCATTATCATTATCATTATCTGCTTTAAATTTATTACTATGGTACGTATATATATATATATATATATATATATATATAAATAAGGTGGTTCATCATCTTTATACTGAATTTATAATCCCAGTAATTTGGGAAACATAATAAATTGCATAATAATCTGAGTCTTATATAAGAATTAACAAGCACAACAATAGATGGATTATTATAAAATAAAACCATGGTTTTCCAAAAACAGTAATTTACAATGCGCCTAAAAAAAAAGGCTTCGCCCAAACAACTTTTTCTTTTTTTCTTTTTCTCTTTCTTTTTATTTGTTTTACTTTTTTTTTTAAAAAACAATGTTGAATGAAAATATATTTGATGAACCTGATTGGGCTAGTTCAACCAATGGGTTTTCTACTTATGAACATAGATCATCAGTACCAAGTTTCGATCCATTTCAAACTTATGGAGTAGGTGAATAACTTTTATTTATGCAAAAAAAATAAAATAAAATGAGAAGTTTATTAAAGGTTATTTTCACTTTTTAAGCAATCATATACAACAACAACAAATAATACTACTACTAGTACTTTTGAGGAACCAGCAAGTTCATCAATGTCAAGAAACGAAGCAATAACTCCTGATTCAAAAATAAAGTCAATGACTATACGTGTTGAAGATCCTCAAAAACAATCAGCAACTGTTGTTCAAGGGTTTATTTCTTATCTAGTTACAACTGAAGTGAGTCTTTATCTTTTCCTTTACCTTTTTACATTTTATGAATATATTTTATATTGAAACTTTAACTGATTGTAAGGATTGGATTATGGTTGGAATATGATGATGATAATGATGGTGTAATATATGGGGATGATTCCGGGTGGGGATGAAAATGAAATTATATTTTATTTATTTAGACAAATGTTGAAACATTTAATAGTTCACGTCCACGTTCTGTAAGAAGACGTTATCAAGATTTCATTTGGTTACATGATGCTTTAGAACTTGAATTTCCTATTTGTATTGTTCCTCCCTTACCAGAAAAACATCGATTGGGTAAATATATACATATATATATATATTAATAACTATATAAAACATGACTAACATATATAATATATGTATATATAGGATATATTAATGGTGAACGATTTAGTCCAGAATTTCTTGAAAGAAGAAGATGGGGGTACATCAATTTATATAAATAAAAAATGATCAAGTGAAAAAAATATACTTTATTTTCTCATCTTTTATTATCTAATAATAGGTTACAATGGTTTTTAAATCGCGTGGCCAACCATCCTCTTTTACAAAAAGCTCAATGTACACGAATATTTCTTGAATCAGATGATTTTGTAAGTTATTTTTGTTGTTGTTGTTGTCAATAGACGTAACTATTATTATTAGTATTCAATGTATTAATTACTATTATTTTTATATAGAAAAATGATAAACGAGCTATACAATTATCCAATAAAACAATTGAAAAACCTTCATTTTTTGATACATTAGGAGATGTTTTAATGAATGCATTTGCAGCTATTAAAAAGCCTGATCAACGATTCATTGATATGCAAGATTATGTTGATAAACTAGAAGATAATATTCTTACTATTGAAAAACTTTATTCTCGAATCAGTCAAAGACAAACAGGTAAAATATATATATTATTAAGATAGATAAGGGACTTGACGATTTAAATATTAATTAAATATATAGGTTTAATACATGATTATACTAATTTTGCATGGAGTATAAGAGAAATATCATCTATGGAATCAAGTATTGCAATGCCATTGAGACAGTTTGCTGAAATTACAGAAACGTATGGAAAATATATGAAAGAAATGAATTCAACAGAAGAATTATTATTTATGAATGATTTACATGAATTATTAGCTTATTGTCATGCTGTCAAGGTAACTCCCGCTTCTCTTTAACTTTTATATATAATATGAATTATTATTAATGATTATTCTTTTAAAAAAAAGGATATACTTAAAAAAAGAGATGAAAGTCAAATTGATTTTGAAGAATTATCAACTTATTTACAACGTGCAATTGAAGAAAGAGATAAAATTGTTCATAATTCACCATCAAAACTTGTTGAAATTGAACAAAAGATTAAAGAGGTATATTAATGACAATAATAATAATCTTACTTTAAATGTTTTAAAATACGTAACTAATATAAATTCTAGTTAGAGGGTGAAGTAACAAGAACAGGTGATCTAACAACCAGTTTTTCTGAACAAATGTCAGAAGAATTTGAAACTTTCCAGGATACAAAAACTATTGAGCTTAAACAAGGTTTAACAGCTTATGCTGATAGTCATATATCATTTTATGATAAGGTATATAAAGTGATATATAAATGTAAATTATATTATGTAAATCCATCTGTAGGTCTAATGAAATTATATATACTTTATAGAGTATTAAATTATGGGAAAGTATATTACCTGTATTAGAAAACATTCAATTAGATGATAATAGTAAGAGTGAAGAAGAAGACCAAGCAGTGGAACAAGAAGTTGAAGAACAAGAACAACAACAACAACAACACTATTATGATAACAATAATACATATTTTTAACATTATTTATATATACATTTATATCCATATATCATCATTATCATTATCATTATCAAACCAATCTCATTGCATTTTTTTTAAACAAAAGAAAACATTTCATATATCATTATCATTATCATCAAAATAAAATAAAAAGGTATCAATTCATTAATTATCAAAGTAATTAAGATAATGAAGAAGTAATAATAATTGATTCAATGCATCAATGTAAAATAATCAGATTTTATCCTAATTTGTTAATTAGGGAGAATTAAAATGATTTCATAAAAAGAGGGGAGGGATACTTTGCCTGACGTACTTCTTCTACCCCCCCAATAATCCTTATTCTCTCTCCTCCCCCCATACATACACCCCATTCACATACATATTACATAAACCCCTTTTTAACTAAAACTATTAAGCCGGTATATATTCCTTTTTCTTTGTTGTTATATAAATAAATAAATAAGCATATCTTTCATTGTTTCTTTTATTTTATTTTCTATCTCTTTTTTCAATTATAAATAAAATGTCATTACGGGATCATTTATTTGCTGATCCTTTTAAGGTTCATTCAAAAGATGAGAATGAACAAGAAGATATTACAAAAGCAAATATAGTTAATCAACAACCTCCTGCTACAAAAATGGAACTTTGGGGTTATTATTTATATTATAATGGTGTAAGTAGCAAAAATAATAATATTTACTTTGGATTATATGAAATTGACTCTTCTTCTTGAATAGAACAATGGATTTACTATCTTTAGTTTTATGCCAAATATTTTACAGTATTTAGCTACATTATCTGGAACTAATCCAGAAACAGGAGGTTCTTGTGATGTACAAAATGCTTTATTACCATGTAATGTCAAGTGGATGAATAATACTTCAATTCCTGTTTCAACAATGATGCTTTATGTTCAATCCATTGCTTTTTCAGTTCAATTTTTATTATTTACTACATTTGGTAGTTTGGCAGATTATGGTCGATGGAATCGTTATATTTTATTAACAGCAACTATTATTGCATGTACAACTCAAATTATTCCTATCGTTCTTGTAAATGATGATGGAAGTCATTGGGGTATCATGATGGCTATTTTTATTATTGCTTTAATTTCTTATGGTACTACTTTGGTTTTCTATGGTGCTGCCTTTCCTACATTAAGTGACAACTTACCTGTTGTACGTAAAGCAAGATCAAGTAATCAATTATCATTTAAAGAAATTGAAAATGTCATTGAAAAATGGCGTAATCATGTATCCGCTATTTCTACTACATGGTCCAATATTGGGTTTTTAATATTGACAGCTGTATTAGCTGGTCCAGGTTATATTGCTTGGAATCCTCAATCCATGTTAGGGGATGCTCCGATTTATAATTTTATTTGTACAGTTGTAGCAGGTGGTTTTTGGATATTGAATGCAATTCCTTATTTTGTATTTCAACCAAGAGGTAGACAAGGATTACCTTTACCTCCAGGCGAAAGCCACCTAACTATTGGTTGGAAATCAATCTTTCAAGCACTCAGGTAACTAATAATCATATTATATATATATATATGTATATATAAAAGAGCTTACTAAAATAATTTTACAATTAGAGAAGCAAAAAAATTACGATATCTTTTTATGTATATTTTTTCTTATTTTATGTTTTCAGATGCGGTCTCCACTATCGGTACAATGATGACTATTATTACTGGTGAAGTAACTAACTTTTCAGCATTACAGTCAACACTTTTCGGTCTTATTACTGCTGTAACTTCTATTTTGGGTTGTCTTTTATTTTTATTCCTTTCCAAGACTTTTGGTATCTCAACAAAAACAAATTTATTGATTATTGTTGCTTTAACTTCTATTATTCCATTGTGGGGTTGTCTTGGTATTAGTTTAAATAACTTTGGATTCAAGGTAAAATATATTTATATTTAACAAGCTGTTGTCAATTATAGTTAAAAATTAATTCATGATTTATTAGACAACTTGGGAACTTTGGGCTCAAGCTGCTTGGTCGGGATTATTTACAGCACCTATTTGGGCATGGCAACAAACCATGTTGGCAGAATTAACTCCAAAAGGAAAAGAAAATCTATTTTTTGGTTTATTTGGTATTGTCAACAAAGCTTCTTCGTACGTCATTTTTATGTTTATTTTTTTTATATATTTATTATAACAAATAATAATAATATTTTAATATAACAAATATCTTTATTTTAAATCATTATAGTTGGATTGGACCAGTTGTAGTGGGCGCTATTTCACAATCTACTTCTAATGTTTGGATGGGTTGGCCATTTGTTTTAGCATTATTTGTAGTAGCTACAATTATAGTCTTATTTATTGATGTGGATGCAGCCAAGCAGGAATTGGCTGATTATGAAAATTCTATCAATAGTACCACAGCGGCTACAAAAAGTATTACCAGTATAAATGAAAAAGTTGAACCTTAATTATATATGTACATAAAAACATGATTTATTTTTCTTTTTCTCTTCTGTATGTACCTATATAAATATATATATTAATTATTACGTATTGTATACAAGTCATCTTTATAAAACAAAAATACGTAACAAAAGTGTAGTATAACAAATATATTTCATTTAATTGGGAGTATCTTGTATCATAACAGCACCAATATATATACATTTGTGTGCGTGCTGATTTCTGACTTCTATTATGTAATGAGAAGACAATTCCAGAGTATAATATATATACGCAAGGTGTGAGTGTCAAGGATCTTAATATTTTGATGGATATTAAATCAAGTTTATCCTAGCAACAAACAGAAGCCGCGATTTTTGGTTCATTGATAAAACAAAAATATTATTTTAAAGTTGTTAAGAATGATATACGTAATATGATACGTGCTAAATCACAAACACAAATTGAACAAGCAGCTGTAATAATATATATATAGTTCCCCGGTACACTGACTAGTACTACTTTTTCGTTTATTAAATAAGAATTATTAGCAAATAAATATGGAGTCTGATGGTTAAAATTCATGTTACGTAATTAAATAATTAATAATTGATCATACTATTATGACGAGTTGAAACCATTATTAATAATACGCATATTAATAGTAGATACAAGATTATTTATAAAGTTTCTTTATGCATCATAAATACATGCATAAGTAGGATATAAATAATAAACTCTCTGAACAATTAATTATTTAATATATACTACGTACATGTTTGATCAATGGATCGAAAATGTATACACTTTGAAGGTTAAAATATTCAAATTGACTAGGTAAACCATGCGAATCGATTCAAATCATTTAAAATGGTGAAACATGAGTTGCATTGCAAGGCACACAAATTTGTGCGGCATTTGTAACTTTTATATATGCTGAGAATTCTCGTGATCCCCAAATTATATTTTTATTGCGCTCTTTCTCTCTCTCTTTTTTTTTAACTGTTCTTTACAAAACTTATGTCAACTTATAACTATATTATCAAGGTAAAACTAATAATAATAGTAAAAAAAAAAAAAAGAGGTTATACCTGCAATATAATTAACTGATTTTTTTTCCATCTTTTGTAAATCAAAAAAGTACATTATCGTCGGGGATTCTGGTAAGATCGCGTTCTTTTTTTGACAGTAATATATTTAAGTGTGTTAATAGCTTCAAAGATAACTCATATATATACATATATACTATTTTTTATAGGTGTCGGCAAGGTAACGAAAGAAAAAAAAAGACACTGATTCTTATAATATTTAAAAGCTCATTATGAAACTTCTTTTTTTGTATTTAGTCTTGTTTATTATTACAATTCACAGATAGACGATTTTATTCAGGTCGTGAATTAACTATTGGGTATGTTTTAATAATGATAGTTTATCAATGGTAAAAGAGAAACAATAATATTCACTTTTTATATTTTTCAAGTGTCGAGTTTGGTACCAAGTTTATTACAGTCGATGATAAACAAGTGAAACTTCAAATTTGGGATACAGTAGGTTTTTACTTATTGACATAATATATGTAAAGGTATATTACTGATGGGTTTTCTACTTTTTAGGCTGGTCAAGAAAGTTTCAGGAGTATCACACAAAGTTATTATCGAGGTGCAGCAGGTGCATTACTGGGTAATTATAATGATGCACTCTTTTATTTACTTTATTCTTTACTTGTATAAAACTTGTACTTATCATGAAACATTTAATTACTTTTCTAGTATATGATATTTCAAGGTATGAATTTATTTATGAGTCTTTTTCTTATTCATATTAACCCATCCTTCTCTTATTTCTAACTCTTTTCTTTTCTTTCTTTTCCCCCCTTTCTTCACATCTCCCTTTTTTCATATATCATTTTCGAATATTTTTATTAGACGAGAATCATTTGAACACATTCCCACGTGGCTAGCAGGTATGTTTTTGGAAATTATTAATTTTTTTAGTACTTTGAGATAGCAAAAAAACAAAATTAATCTTTTATCTGATAGACGTAAGAAAACATGCAAATCCACATACAACCATCATGTTACTTGGCAATAAAAATGATTTGGATAGTCGAAAAAGACAAGTAACTACAGAAGAAGCTCAAAGATTTGCAGAAGAAAATGATATTCCATTATTTATGGAAACATCTGCAAAATCTGCAGAAAATGTTGAAGAAGCATTTATCAAAACTGCTGAAAAGGTTTATGAAAAGATTAAAGATGGTATATTCGCTGGAAATGAGGTAATTGTTTATAAATATATATATAGAAAGAATATGGAAGACACTTGGTCATATAATTCAGAGAAAAAGAAAAGTGTGTCAGATGGAATTAATAATATAATGTTGGATATAGACATCAGGAATACGACTAGGACCAACCCAAAACAGTGCACTTTCAGAAGAATCTCAAGCTGGTTGTTGTTCATCGTAAATCATCAAATATATATATATATATATATATAGTATATCGGTTTTTTATTTGTTTATTTTTATTCTATATTTAAAGTTGTATAAGTTTGTCTTTTTCTTGTAAGAAACTCATTAGCGAGTATATACGAGTAAATATAAATATATCATCAATAACCATATTGTCATTGATACCATTCATTTAAACAAAATTTTTGATATCAGAATGTGTTGGGGCAAGGCCTTTTTTTGGATATATAAGAGAGAAAAAATGAGTATGTTTATATTATTATTCTTATTTTAGAGGTTCTATGCTACTATTAAATATTTTATCAACAATTCTCTTGTTATATATATATCGTGTGTGTTTTATAAGTAAGTATAAATTTCTATTTTGAAATACAGTGTAGAAATGTGTTCAGTCTATTGGCGTAGAATAGAGAACGGGAACAAAATTGATCACAATCTATCCTTCTTTTCATCATATTTTGTAGCATCCGAATAACTTTGACTTGAAGCAGAAGAAACCTTCAGGTCCAATGACTTAGTAGGGAATGCTTTGGCATATGAATAAACAAGACCAGCCGAAAATCCTATTTTATATTCATATATGCATAACATACATAATCAAAATTATTATGTAAGACTGAGAGAATATTCATCTGATAAGAAGGAAAGAAAAAAAAAATACTTACCAATCATAATAGCGGTAACGTTAGAAAATGTTGCTGGATCACCAAAAAAGACAATACCAGAGATAGCAATTGGAAGTTTGTTAAGTGATCCAACCATAGAATAAGTTGTAGAGGAAGTTGTTCGAACACACCAAGCAGATGCATAGGACATTCCAAAAGCGGATGCACCAGAGAATATCATGGCCCAAATACGTGCATTACGCTGTTCTTCAGGGCTTAAATCAACAATAAGAAAATAAGTAAACAAACAAATATAGATTGCATAAAATCAATATATAAGATATTAGTGAGTGAAGAAACAAAAAAAAAACAATAACTTACAAGTTCATTTGAAAGTTACTTGTAGACCAATCTTCAAGTAATAAACTAGGTACCAATAAAAGTGGAATTGAAAGTAAATTGTTATAGTAGACGGTATCAAAATCTTTGAAATTTGTCAGCTTGATACGTTTACGCATGTACAAAACAAAAGATGCCGATGAAATACAATTGAAAATCATCCAAAAATATCCTAACAGTGGTACACTTGTTGCTGTTGTTGCTACTTGTTGAGTATAGTTATACGCATTAGTCATGGATGTAATGGCAACTGCTACATCACTCCAACCTGCAATCACCGAAGATAATGTCTATAAGTGACAAAACGAGAAAAAGAAAAAAGATATCGATTTAGTCAAGTACGCAAAAAAAGGCAGAAAAAGAAATTAAATATATGTTTTTACCATTAAAGTAAAAGAAGTCATCATTAATTTAGTAACATTTCCACCAAACCAAAGTACTTCTCCATAGGCGATTAAAATAATAGTTAAATTCTTGAAGATTGTATATACAGGGATAGGTAAGAATTGTAAAGCTTTAGAACCAGTATAGATCATGGCTACTAAAAAAATGGTGATAGGGAACCATTTTTTGGCTTCTTCCGTATTAAATTCACGAAACTTGATCAAATTAAGAAATTTGAATACTTGTAAAAAGCCAACAGTAACAACGCTCTATACACAACGTTGAATATTTACATGAGACAAAAAACAAAATAAAATAAAAAGAAAATCTTCCATGATATTTCCCTCTTTTTTTTTTTTTTTTTATTTACCTGAATTGTAAGCAGCAAAAAGACCATGTTAAAGTTACCACTGACAACATACTTATTGGTTACCGTCATGACTATACTGGCAGTACAATAACTGAAAATAGGTAAGGCAGATTGTACAAAAGGTGGCAAACTGACATGACGTGAGGAAACAACAGAAGGATTCATGTTCGGAGATGTGTTGATAGGTGAAATAGTGTTGTTATTTGTGTCAGACGTGTCATCTGATGTATTGACAGTCAATAAGCATATATCCTTCTTTTCTGTAGATTGTGCCATGATGGATATTATAGAACAATAAAGAAGAAACTGTTTTCAAAAAAAAAATTTTTTTTTCTTCAACTTATCAAAAAAGAAAAAGAGAGAAAATATTTTACAAAATTGAAAAAGAGAACAAAAAAAAGGGGGGAAAGGGTTTATTTGTTATTTTCGAGAGAAGATGAAAATTAAATAATAGTTATAATGATAACAACATTGATATGTTCGCTCGTTCAAAGATGTCTTTGGTATGCATGAATTTTGCATACTTGATTTGGATTTGAACGAACCCTGCCAACTCAATAAACATTTTTTTTGAATATGTTACACATAGAAATACAAAGATTAGAAGAAGCGTAGGAGTCTCAAAGATTTTTGTAAAAACCATTATGCGTGTGTACAATTATTATTTTTTCATATACTCAGTACTACAATTCCATTAAGTTTGATGATAGATCCAATATGTTAAAAGATAAGTACCAGTTTTTTACACACTCGATAGCTTTTTTTGTTCTCTTTCGCATATTGGTTGTCTATCATATTCTTTTTTATTTAAATCAGGTACGAGAAGGGGTGATGCTTAATAAAAAAAATAGGGTGTTTCTATGACGACAGCTTGAAATTTTTTTTTATGCAAGTAGTGATTATGGATCACCGTGAAAACATTTGATCTTTTTTTTAAGCATTGTGTTCATTGACTACGATCAATTAAAATCTTGCCTTTTTCATTTTTTTGATATATATATATATATATAATATGTCAGAACCATGTGGTGTGTGTATAGGCGTAATTCTTATATACCAAAAAGAATTAAGCCACTTCTATGTCCGTCCAGCGCAAGCAAAAATCAAGATTTGTTTTAACTGTTTGTAGTTTGAAATTAAAACATGGTTCATAGTTCATCATTCTTTTTTCTTGTATAAAAAAAAGCTACGACTTGACAAAAAAAGAAAATTTATATTTTTTTTAGTCACCTACTCTTCCCCCACTCCCCGAAGGAATACTATTTTTTAGTGTTTAAGGCAGTTCGCGTATGAGGCGGGAAGTTATATTAAGAGTTATTTATACGTCATAGGTAGTCCTTTAAAGTGTGGGGTCCGCTAATTCATTAATAATACGTTTTTAAACGGGTTTGCTTTATCGCGGAAAACGGAGAGGGAAAAAGCCATTTGGCTCGTTTATTATGAAACTGAGACAGTTTTTTTTTTTTTTTCCAGTATATTACCACCCCCCTGATTGATTATCAATCTTTTCAAATATAAAAACTTATTATACAAATACACAATCTCGATTAAAAGCTTAATTTTTTTTCCTGGGAATAAAATTATGCATCAAATCAATTTTTTTCAGGAAAAGATAAATAGACCTTGTATTACAATGTACCTCAATAATGGGTTAAGGCTTTAAGAAATTGACAAAGGCGATCAGGTAAGCAGCTTCGGAAAAGCTATTTACCGTTAGACAATAGCCAATGATTATGAAGAAAATTATGTAACTCATATTCCCACTCCACCTTTTGGGATTATAAGAAATTATAATGTATTTTTTACTCTACAGAAAAAAAAAACATTTAAAAATGTGTCACTTTACTTTTTACCGTCCCTTTTTTTTTCTCTCTTCTTTCTCATTTTCTTTTACATATATATCATCACACAACACATCAAAATGGTCGTATTCAAATCTAATTATCCTGCTATTCCATTACCTGACGTTGACCTTTACACATTTCTTCTTTCGAATAACGAATTTAATACACAATACCCTCACGATCGTAAAGTAGTCATTGATGGACCTACAGGTCGTGCTTTAACATATGATCAAGTACGCAATCTTTCTACTCGTATGGCTGCTGGTTGGCAAGATAAGGTGGGTTTAAAGAAGGGTGATATTGTGGCTTCTTTTGCCCCCAATCAATACGATCATATCTTGGTATACCTTTCATTGCTCGGTGCTAATGTTACTGTTACCCCTGGGTAAGCCATTTTTTTATTATTTCATAAAATACGAGAACAAAGAAAAAAAAAGCATGGAATTGCATTCTAACAGTAATAACCCTATTTTTCTTTCATCTAATTTTAGTAATCCATCCTACACTGAAGGTATGTGAAAATTCTAGAAAAAACTTTCTTCTTATCTATTTTTTTTTTGTTGCAAAGTTCAAAAAAAACCACAGGAGAGAAAACTGACGTTTTGGCTCTTTTCTGTTAATTAGCTGAATTTCTTCATCAAATTTCCAATTCAGGTGCCAAAGCACTTGTAACCGTTCCTGCATTGTTACCCATCCTTACCAAAGTCTGTGCTAAAGTAGGCATTCCCAAGGATCGTATCTTTTTATATGGTGAAAAGGATGTTGATGGTTACAAATCAGTCTATACCCTTGTTGGTGATCGTCAAATTCTTCCTCCGCTTACTGGCATCAACTCCAATGAAGATGTTGCATTCATTTGTTATTCTAGTGGCACAACTGGTTTAGCAAAAGGTGTTCAATTGACTCATCGTAACTTTATTTCTCAAACCCTTCTCATGAATGGTATGGACGACGAAGAAGAGAAAGAAGAAGTGGAAGATGTTGTTTTGGGTTTCTTACCTTTCTTCCACATTTTTGGTTTGACTGTTTTGTGTTTTAACACCTTTTACAAGATGGTTCCTGTTGTTGTTATTCCTCGGTTCGAAATTCAAATGTTTTGTGAATTAATTGAAAAATACAAAATTACACTTGTTAGCATTGTTCCTCCAGTTGGTAAGAAATTACATTATATTATTTTTGAATCGCACACTTTTTTCCCAATCGATTTCCCAGTTGTGGATCTGATGATATAAATTTTCATATTTTTTTTTTAGCTGTTGCATTAGCCAAACATCCTATTGTCAGCAAGTATGATTTAACAAGTGTCCGTCTTTTAGGATGTGGGGCTGCTCCACTTGGAAAGGAACATATTGATGCACTTGCTCTTCGTATGCCTGCACTTTTGAAACAAGGGTAACGTATATATTATATAATTAGCTGCTATGGAAACATGAATACCCCCCTAAAAAAACACGGAAAACTATTTAATTGACATGAATATCTCTTTTTTTGTATACAAATAGTTACGGTATGACAGAAACTACAAGTGGTGTTATTACTCAAAAGAGTACAGGTGGTGCCCCTGGTTCCATTGGTGTTCTTTGCCCTAACCATGAATGTATTATTGTCGATGTTGTCACTAGAAAGGGTAAATATATATTTTATGTGGAATCAACTTATCTAAAAAGAGATTAGAAAAAAGGGACGATGGAGGGAATGAATTCTGTTAAAAGCTCAATCGAGATTCTTATTGATTTATTTTTTTTTCTTTCTCATTAGAGCTTGGTCCTGATCAAGAAGGTGAACTTTTAATGAGGTAAGAATTTATTTGTGAAAATCTCGGGACAATATTTATCTGGAACGGAACTTGAATTATTAACCGAAATTAACCTAAAAAAAATAGAGGCCCATCCATTATGAAAGGTTATTTGAACAACGATAAAGCAAATGCTGAAACATTCCAAGGAGATTGGATGTGTACTGGTGATGTTGCTGTTTTTGATAGTAAAGTACAAGAATTCTTCATCGTTGATCGTTTGAAGGAATTGATCAAGTTCAAAGGTTTCCAAGTTGCACCAGCAGAAGTTGAAGCATTATTGATGGGTATGACTGAGGTTGCTGATTGTGGTGTTGTTGGGATTTATGATACTGCTCAAGCTACTGAATTACCAAGAGCTTATGTTGTCCCTCAAGCTGGCTTTGAACCGGATAATGTACTCGCAAAAAAGATTACTGATTATGTTGCCAAGAATCTTACCAACTATAAACAATTACGTGGTGGTGTTCGTTTCCTTGATGCTATTCCGAAGAACGCAAGTGGTAAAATCATGCGTCGACAAATTCGTGAAATTGCAAAGAAGGAAGATGCCCAAGTGAAGGCCAAGTTATAAAATAATGACCTTACGTATCTATTTGTATTACTATTACTATTGCTACTATTACTATCAGTGACAAATGATATATAGATTGTTTAGAATTATTGTTTTTATATACATCTCTCACCATTTACCTATTTCCTTCACGATCTTATATGATTATTAATATATACATCAGGAACAACACACACACACTTTATATGTACATATATAATATTATTAAAAAACAAAGTATAAAATATTTTTTCGATATAATACAACATGTATAACAATTAAATTACTCTTATATTTTTTTTTTATTCGGAACACCATCATACCAATGGAAAAAAGCACAATCACCACTATTAAACTAATGTAAGAAGCGAATAATGCAAATTGAGTCGTACAATTCCAGACCAGTAACAAAGTAGTGTACATTTATATGTAATGATAAACAAATGCAAAACTAGCTTCTCAAGAATTTATTGGTCATTACCTCTTTTTAAGGTACTGCTGCTTCTTTTTAATCATACCTCACAATTGTTTTTTGAGTTTTGTGATCCGAGCCCATCATTTTCATATTTGCTTTTTTTTACCTGTTGACCATAATGACGTTACCATTTCCAATAACATTTCTCAGGTAGCTATTCCACTTTATGGACCTATTGAAGAAAACATCCCCAGTTATTACTGCAAAAATCAACTCGGGTAATACAGGTATTTCGGCATCATGTCAACATATAAATACGAATTATTAAGCAAGAACATATCATTATCTATATTATGTAATATAACTCGTTAACACCCACTAAGCCCATAACACTAAAAGAATAAAGAGCTCAATAGCTTATTCACACGTTTCAAAAATGATTACCAACATTATTTATTATCAAATTAGCATAATATCAAACATGGCCTAACATTGAAGTTATTGTATTGTTAAGCGTGCCAGTCACAATGGATTGCTGCAGTGTTGGAATTTTTCTTGTGAAAGAAAATATAGTTCTTTACACAAATTGCTTGAAACCGTCTATATAATAATGTAGACATAGAAAAACGTTATAAACCAATGAGCAGCATCAGTTCTTTGTCTATTTTCTGATTAACCGTCCCAGAATGTTTTCCCTCCGTAATGTTAAATTCAACAAGTCCACATTATTATGACACCGTGAGGTTGTCGGGTTCATAAATTGAGAAGTGTTTTTATGCCTAAAAGCAAAAGTATAATTTAGAGAAATCAATTCAGATTATTATTTCAGAGTTACAAAAACCAATTAGCCTATCAGTAGAAATATTTTAAATGATTGACTATGATATTGGAACAACTGACAATTATTCTAGGGAGACAGTCTTGAAGCAAAAACAAGTACAATGCATTTATGCATATTGCTGTGAGACAAATTTTGCTGAGTTGCTGGGATATTAAAAATGGCCGCAGCGTGCCAAAATTGTTTTTTCCTTTCTTTTCTCTTTTCTTCTTTAACACCTCCCTCCAGGCTTTAGGTGGCCAAAGGAATTTGACGGAACTCAGGACTTCATTGCCACTTGTGTTGTTCCTGTTTTATTTTTTTCTTGTTTGTGCATGCTAAACTGGCTATTGTCCTTGGAAGCGATGTACCCCAGGTGCGTGGGTGAAGTTCCTGAATGCGGAGGGGATAGAGTTTTTTTTGACTTTATCAGAGCGCTTCAGAATTCAACATTCCTGGACGAATGGAGTTAACCCGTGTCAGAACGGAGAGAGCCATTTCTGATACAACAACGTAACTCTTGCCGGAGCTTGGGACGTACCACCCCTAGGACTTTTGGATGTGCTCGATGCTGGACGCGCCTTTCGAAATCGGGCAAGCACACAAACTACAAAGGACATAACTTTTCCAGGGTATTATGTAGTTAATTCTGCAGCTTAACTGGGTAAACCACTGCATTGTAAGATCTCGTCTCTTCGGATCTTCGACTTGCGTCCCTCAATGTAGCCCTAACTGCTGCCATGGTTACGAGGCAGAAGTGGTTTCTTGTCTTTTGTTTCATAACTTTACCTCGTTATTGAGAGGTTTTTTTTTCCAAAGTGGCACCCCTTGGTTTATTAGCAAAAAGGCAAGTTTTTTTAAAGCTTTTAATGAGGAGAGGGAACAAGTGCGTGTTGAATGAATGTCAAGTAAAAGTAATAATAATATTTTACTAATCAATATTTTTTACTGTTAATGTTTTAAATCTCCATGGGAACTGTTTGAGCCGGTCGGTTGGCGACCTTCAAGACGACGCGGCGCTCGCGTTCTGGACTTTACGGCGCATTTACCTAATTTGGTTTTTCCAATGGATAGTACAGCCTTTCCCTTGCACAAAGAGGCCTTGGCGCGCGTATTGTTCCAGAACGTTGGGAGCAATTTCACTAAAGTTTTGGGTTGTGGAGAAACCAAACACACATTTTTGGGAATAGCTAGCCTTCCACCTTCTCGTGGTTATTCTCGTTAATCAAGTTATGTTATTATTTCTTGAGAACTAAGAGAAGGCTTATTGTTTATTATAATGAATAAAATGTTATTATGAATTTTTTTTTTTTTTTACTCGTAAAGTGGTGTAATGTATTTTTGTGGATGCTGCTGGTGGTGGTGTTGGCTGATCTATTTTGTTACACTTGATATTTAAGAAAAACCATGAATTTATATCTTGTTAATACTTGTAATATGAAATTATTGATTTTGAGCAATTGCTTCTAATGAATCTCGAAGCACTGTTTTTCTTGTACATTTTTTCATTATTTATACCAACTATTCTTTGTACGTAGCTGAAAATATTATAACTTGACTCCCCCACCTCCATCATCAAACACACCATCCCATCCAAATGCTCTCGCTCGACTACGATATACACACTCCTCCCCAGGCACCTTCAATCAGCATAAACGACTTAAATGGAATATCTTTCTACGTCGCCAACACCCTCCAATTCCTCCACATACGTGTACCTTGGGGTAGATCAAGAAACTGGCGTCAAAACATTAATGTAATAAACGTTCTTGCTTCTCTCATTTCCCAATGCCGATAACTACGTGTTGTATACTGGGAACAGCATATAACAGAGGTAATTTTGGCTGCTTTAGCTGAGCTACGTCACTTACAAATCATTCATTTGGATCTCTACCATCACCGCCATTCACCCCGACTCACGCACTCATTACGAACCTTTTTCCAAAACATTTCTTTCAACCAACTGACCGAAATATTTCTTCTTCATGCTCGCCCTCGGCTCATAAATCCCAATACCGAACAAATCATCTATGCCCGGTTCCCGAATGCCATAATTTACATCCTCAACCGATATAATTATTCATTTTATAAATAAAAACATTTTTTCTTAAATGTAGTAGTGTAAATAGTTCTTTTTAATCAAAATAACTTTCTTATTTTTATGTATCAAAGGTTTCAAAGTGATCTATTGAAGAAAGAAGTAGGAATTCTTGTAAAAAAGAATCATTCTCATTAACATAAGTTACCGAAACCTTCCATATAATAAGGTAGCCATAGAATAAACTAATGACCAGCAGAAGCTCTTTCTCTATTATGTAGTTAGCTGTGGCAGAATGTTTGTTGTGCTTCTTCATAATATTGAATTCAACAAGTTCTTAATATAGATCTTGATTATATAGTGGCGAAACAATTCTTGACGTGTTTGTAAATTGAAAAGTAAATATTTTTATGCATAAAAGCAAACAATAGTTAGTGAACCGAATCCAGCCTTTATTTGATAAATGCATATACTAAAAATTTCACGTAGCTTATCACTAGGGCCGCTTTTAGTGATTGACTGTGATATTACACAGCTGTATGTGAAATCGTTTTTAGGGAAACACTGCTGAATCAAAAATACTGTAAGTGTCTTAAAGATAAAATACATATTGACAGTAACCAAAAGTAGTGCCATACTGGAGTCGTGTCATTGATCCTGCCTTACTATCCTGTCTATGTTTTAAAATTACCGCACTATAGATCATAAAAAGGGCCTTAAACATGTACTGGTACTTTCTTTTAAAAACTTTTGGTACTTGATAATTCGATACAAGGTTTTCATAATAGGAAAATCATATATGTGTATAGCTCAACATATTATTCTTGTTTATCAGGAAGCTATAATAATGAGAATCGTTTACTTAAATCCTCTTTACCTAAATAAGTATGTACGTACGTAGCACTTTTGGTTAACGAAACCACCATAAATAACAAACACACAATATATATATGTACTACTTTGACTTATACATTGTTACGGTTCTGAATATGATTTGAAAATAGCTTATCTTAAAATACACATTTTGTATTATATCTTTACTTGATCTTTTCTCTTTTCTGATAATAGTTGTATTGTATGGCTTTTTTTTTCTACTAACACTTATGTTATTTTTACTTTTTTTCTCTTGGAAAATGAATAGTAATTTATAATCAACTTTCGCATTATTTATAATTTTTATTCTAATCCTGTTGTAATTATTCTTTCTATGATATAGATATATAATATACATGTACAACACAGTTATTTTTAATTTGGCATATAATTTCAATAAGGTGAATAAGTAGTTAATTTATATTCCTCATCATACTGCCAAAATAAAACGAAACAAAACATAAGCGTTAGTTTTTTTAAATATCTTATTATATGTTGTTTATGCAAAACCACGAAAAAAAGTGTACAATCAAAAAGGTGTACTTTTTGAAGTTCCGCAATTCTAGTCATAAAAAAGGTGTACAATTGGGTTCTATGGCTTCATCGTAGACCTGATGGATCTTTCCACACAATATCTCAAAATAATTTTTCAAAACCAAATATTTACTGAATCAAATAGTAATAATTCTATAAAAGTTATTCAAAAGAAATATTACGTATTTATCTTTCATATAATGAAAAATAGTGTTATGTGATTTTTGTAATATAACAAAAACAGAAACCAAATCAGTTATTTTTATACCAAACATAAAATCATACATTGTACTTTATAATCTACTACGTAGCTTTTATATTTAATAAAATATTGCCGATTTTTATAGTGACCTTTTTCTAATTTTAGAGTTATATTGATTATTACAGAGCCTTGGCTGTAAATCTTTTTGATTAGTTTTTATCTTTTTGTTTTATAACATTTGGTGCTATTTAGTATATTATATTCCTATCTAATTTGTATTTTATAAATTTCTATGACACTCGTATATACCAATTGCCTCAAAAATAATGTAGAATAGCTTCTAGAGTAAGATGTTTCTGTGAAGATATCTTCATGTAGTTTTATAGTTGACAGCGAGGCCAAAAAAATTCCATCTAGCTTTATGATAACAAGTTGTTCCGTAGGTTGTGTTTTGGATGGATTGAATATTACTTTTTCTTTTCGTTGTCGAACTCAGTATCCACACTACCACTTCCTGACACTGATAGGATCTGTTACATAATTTGTGTAATCTTATAGATAATTGAGGTTCGAGTGTTATAGGAAAGAGATAAAAAAAGGTACTTTTTTTTTTGCTATTCATACATTGACTCTGTTTGTTATGTCGCTCTTTTAAAAAGTACAACTTTTTGATTGTACACCTTTTTTAGTGACACCCGAGCTCTCAGAATCTTCAAATTCTTACATTCAAAGGATGACAATTTGGTATACCAGGAGCCTCATAGGGTACGCTGCATTACGAGATAAAGCTGCATCTGCGAGTTCGCTCACAGTGTGTAGGCTTCATCTTGAAAGTGTAGTAGAAACTTGCGAGATCGACAGAGTATATTGATGGATCCGTTGTTCGAGTAGACTTAGCAACTTTCCAAAGTAGCAGTTTGCAATTTATTCAAACAATTATTAGACAGCTACGACTTTATTGTCAAACCCTTGTTCTAATCTTTTAGATTTATCTGATAGAATTAGTGTGGGACTTGTGTCCTTTTGCGATTATCATTTGGGTTTGGTATATTTATTTTTTCTCTTTCAAATAGTCAAAAGAGGAGCTTGGTAAGTTATGCATATAACAGAATGTGTATTATAATGATTATGCAAGGCTATCTAAAAAATCAAGTAACAACCTGGCTGCATATATTTATACGCATGACTCTATCATTGGCATATGCTCGCAACTTGGTAAACGAATATGATAATGATTACAGTAATTAGTGTAATTTTTATTAAACTAACATTATTTCGTGCAAGAATGCATTTTACTTACTCTGTTATTGAACTGATCACAGACGCAATATACCATTGTTCGATTGGACTTGGCTGGATGTATATAATGTGGAGAGACTATAGATCAAGGTCATGCGGGGAGTTTTTTTAATACAATCATCACCCATGTTTGATATCAGTGTATTGTACGTTCTTTTTTCATGACAACAAAAAAAAAGATGTATATGTATAGTTAGTTTTGTTAATAACTTTTAATATCTGTTAGTAATTTTTACAGCGGATGAAGCCCTATGCATTATAGATGAATTTAGAAAAAAAAGCGACTTTGGTACTCTAGTAAGTATAAATTTCGTTCTGTCTAGCTCTCTATTATCACAACAGGTGTATTATTTGAGACTCATTCTATTAAAAAAGCTCTTAGTTTATACATGGTATATGACGGATTCACCTGTATTGTAGTCTCATTGTCATCCCTATAATGAATTCCCTAACAATATTGAATATATTGCTGTCAATACCAATTCCTTAAATCAAATATTTAGTCCTAGTTATTTTCGTCTTCGACTTTATCGACTTGATCAATGTGCTACGTTTATCCCTTTTAGTGGTTTGAATAAAGCTATGATATTTTGCTTACGTATAATGAAAATTATGTGACTAGTAGTAAATAGCCAAGTGTTCAGATGGATAATCCACCATTATATAAGATAATACTAAAAAAGAAAAATAATGGTTTGGATGAGAGAAATCATGGTTGTTTATCTTATGTGTCTCGGGTGGTTCTCGAAAATCTTGAACACATTTTTTTATGGCACTAATTTATCAGGTGCAGTGATTGGTCACGAAGGTGCTTTAATTATCAATATGTATAAGTGTCAGAACTCTTTTTATTGAAGGTTTGCTTATAAACTTGCTGAATTCTTTAATTTATATAGATACCAATGAATCGTTACCCCCATCATCTACAATATTCTTTTATGAATGATGATATCAAGAACATTAGTCTCAAATAAATAATAATTCTCACTCTATATATAATATAATATAATATAATATAATCTTTTTTTTTGTACATTTTGAACACATGTAACCCACAATATTATCTTTTTTATAGGTTATGATCCATATGGTACATTTATTTGATTTTTCATATTTCTCATTGAACATATACTATGATTCTTCGAGTTCGTGCACATTTGTAATCCATATACTTATCTGCTATGCTATATGGCTTGCTCGCCATACTAACAGCATGAAAAATAAAAGTCATCTAAAGATACCTTATTAGATCGAGTAATGAATTTTTGTAGTACCTAAAAATAAATGCTTAACCTCATGTATTGAAATAATTTAGCACTATCCATAATAACGATGATCAAGGTTTTCTATGGAATAATTATAGAAAAAACTGTGTCAATAACATAAAATATATTCGCGAGGTAAATATGTAAACAAGATTTAAGTAAAAATAAGGTGCATCCTGACTTAAACCATCATTTTTCGAAAATTGAGATATTTTAAACACCCGACGGGTAATCATATTGCCACCAATGAGACTATCAAAATTATGCTGGCCATAGATAAGTCTGTGAAATACTATAGAAATTTATTATATATTTTATAAAAAATAGGATAAAAAGAGATGATAGTGCATGTGTGTATAATGTTGAGAAATATGCAGTAATTTCCCTACTCTTTTTCCTTTTTCCTGTTGCTTGGTTTCATAGTACCGTTTGATATTTCTGGTATTTCCCCAATATTTTCTGTCAGAACCTGGTTCTATTTCTTTTTATTAAAAATGGTGGATGGGCTTATAACTTTACTTGGTTGCTATTCAACAAGAGCCTGGAAAAGATTGGAATCTTTTTTGGTATAGATGATAGTATTTACATGCAATGAATATTTAAAAACAACTATTTTTCGAGTTTTATTGTTGTTCTTATATCTATTTGTTTTTTATTGAGTGAAGAAAAATAGATAGGAGCTACATATAATCTAGAGTATGAACCTTGTGTAACTATAAACCATCCACTTTTATAGGTTACACACTGCTTATCTCTTTCTCGAAATATTGGCATTACTTAGTAAAATACCATATTTTGACAAAACTTTGAAGCGACAAATCTCAAAGGGAAATAATCTTCTCTAAAAACTGTTCCGTAACATCTCTTCAGAATACCCAAGTTAACATATATTACGGCTCAAAAAGTTCATAGCTGCATTTATGACAATTTTTTGTCAATTCTTATTCCACCCCATATTTTGACGGTTTAAGTCAGAATGCACCTTAATACAAATTGATGATATAGAAAAGGTATATATGAGTTCCATTATGAAGTAGTGGTAGTCGTGGTAGTAGTAGTAGATACTTCTCGTTTTTTTGGTGAATGGATACAGGGTGGTATAGTTTATTTTGGTGCAGGGTTTTCAATAGTTGGAACAAAAAGAACATTCTCATCATTCAAATTTTGCAGCATCTGTTTCAACAAACTTTTACATTGCCAAACTACTGTAATCAATGGTATAAAATACTTGTAAAAGGTGGCAGCAGTACATGGAAAAGCCTTAGGACCCAATGTGTATAACCTACAAGCATTCCCTGATGGAATATCTACTAGCTTCACTGTCAATTCTGTGCCTTATGATAAAAAATATAATACATAAAAAAAATTGGATCCAATTTTCATGACCTTCGATTCCATAAAAAAAGCTATTACCATTTATGATGAATCCTAGAATACAGATTTCTTGAGCACTGTCGTTCGACATTTTTAAGAGATTCCAGAAGACATCTTTTATAGTTTTAAGGAGTTTAATGCTAGCTTCACTGACATACCTCGTCGAGGTAGCCCCCCCACTCAAATTAGCTTTTCCAACGCCAAAATCATCATCCAAGTATTTGATAAGAATATCAGCTTTGTCCCCATTTCTTTACGTACTAATAGGGTGACCCCAGAAACTGACCGATTTTCATTCTTTCGATTACTTGAAGCACTGCTTGATTTTTCTCCACTAAGATTGATACATTATTAATAATGCATGTTTCAATTTGATCATAGATTATAAACAAAAATAAAGTTATATACCTGAGTAGGGGACCAGTCAAGGTTATAGTGATTATGCTCTGATCTATTGGCACTAGTCGGATGGATAGCCAAGGCAAAACGGTATAGCCAAATTAATTTTTATTAAATTAATTTATGTATGAATGTCTTGGCATGCATACTTTTAAAAATTTTGAAAATAAAAATTGAATTTTATTTTATTATATAAAATAACTTCTCAAAATATAAAGTCAAATTTATTTGTTATATTTTTTAATACTACACATACACAACACTATCAACACAATATGGACCAAATCAATTTGCTCACATTTATTACCATTATGGCTGAATTTGTTCCTATTTTAGGAATAACATTGACGCTCTTGATTGAAAGAGCAAAACATCTTGCTGAAAATCATCAGCATATTGAGTCTGATCTTCTTGTTACACAATTAAGGTCAGAACTTGAAAAGGACCTTAAGAAGGCTAAAGTAGATAAGACAACGAAGGATGCATCACGCAATAACATCATTGGAAGAATTCGATCATTTGTGAGATTCCTCAAATCCTTAAATCCTCATTTTTCCGATGCAATGTTAGATGGTAACACTTCCAGTGCGGCTACCTCACAGGGTGATAAAGAATTCCGGTTTCAAAATACTAAGGGACTATTCACATATATTTGTAAGGATTTCCATTTAACGAAAGAACAGGTAATGGAATGGTTTACAAAGCATGAATGTATTGGTTACCGAATTGAAAAGGCAATTGCATGTGATGAAATTGCACCAGAAACTGGGGAAAAACATGTGCATATATGGATACAATTAGATGAACGATTTGATACTAAAACAGCGCGTAAATTTTTTACTATCGATGGTGTTACTCCAAACATTAAACCAGGTGGTAACCCACAAAAGTCAATTAGTTATTGTATGAAAGGAAAGGATTATATTGCTTATAACATGGACCCAAATTATGAAATTAAGACCAGAAAAATGCACCAACAACTTCTTGGTTATAATTTAATAAATAAAACAATAACAATGACCAAAGCAACACAGATGTATCCAGAATTATTATGGAAATATGACACAGTAAAATCAAATCTAAATAGCTACTTCCATGATACCCAAATGGAAAATAATCCTGGAAATAAATTATATATGTGGTCCATGTTTGGTATTGAAACGATGTTTGGTGGGAAAAATAAGATACCACAATACTGGATAGTAGGTCCATCTAATGTTGGAAAGACATATAACATAGATTTGATAGAACAAGGTGGTCATCGAGCATATCTGATGAATAAAGAAAATGATTGGTCAGATTATAAGGATGATGATTATGACTTCATGTATAATGAAGAAACAGGTTCTGATTTCAAACTAACATTTCTAAACCAAATGTTAGAAGGAACACGATTAAAACTAAATGGTAAATTTACTAAGTCAATTACTAAAAAAAAGAATATGCCAATAATATTGAATAGTAATTATATGCCTCATATGTTATATAAGAATAAATCAATATATGAGCTAGAACCAACTTTAAACCGTTTATATATAATATATGTTGATAAAAACCGTAAAGGACATATTATATGGAATCCATATACAATGAATGTAAAGGATTATGAAGAGAAATTTATATATTATGAAAACATGGATATGTATGAGGATCTATTTAAAAATGAATATGAAAATGAATACCAAGATCAGCATACATTTATACGATATGCTAAGAATAGTGGTCAAGATGGTGTGAAAAAATATACACCAATGGATAAAAGAGCAGAAGAGCTTCAGGAACTAGCTGATTCAGAAGAATATATGAAAAAACAAGAGGAAAAGTATAATAATCATAATATACAGGACAGTAAACAATATGACCCGCCGAAGCAAACTAATAGAGGATGGTCAACTGTGAAGTCACTAGCACCAACAGATTGTAGAAACTGGGAAGATGTACTAAATGAAACAAAGTGTGACGAGCTAATAACTGAAGACATAAATTGGGACAATCCACCAGAGGATACAGAGAAACATAAATATATAGATGTCAGTACATCTGAATCAGAACAAAGCAGTGACTGTAGCATACAAAGTAATATACCAAAGCATAAAAAGAAAAGAAGACGTAATAAAAATAAACGAAAGAATAAGCAAATCATAGAAGAAATACAGCCTAAAGACTATTTTAAAAGGCAAAAGGCTATCAAACAGGTCATAATAGGTGATAAAGATGTAACAAAAGAGTCTGAGATAAAAAAAGAAATAGTGGATACAAAACCAAGCATAAGTATAACTAATGAATATGTAAAGCATGAATATAGTTGGGCTAATAAACAAAAGGTTGATACAATTGGTTTTAATATGAGGTTTTTCAATAAGCAAAATAAGTAAGAAAATAATTTAGAGCTGAATATCATGTGGCGCCATATATTCATGTAACATTTCCCGATCATTAAACTTATCAATTGTTAACCAGCTATTATCCATTGCATCGTATCCAACCCACTTAACCTCAAATATATATTTGTTGTTAGTATATACATGCCCTACAATTATCTCAATTTCATATGAGTTATCATACTGTCTATTTCTTTGTCCTCCTCTTGTGGCCTTTCTTCTTCGTTTTGATAAATTGTCATCAGCATCTTCCTCACTATCAATAACCATATCTATCGACTGATTCATATTAAGCTGTAAAAACTTCTGTTGCATTTCAACCATTTCGTTATACTCAGTATTTACCTTTTGCTCATTTGAAAATACCAAGTCGAGTTTGTTTTTCTTACTTGGAAATTCGAAACCTTTTCCATACCATAACTTATGGTGTGGCTGTACCTCTATATCATACTTATCTACAAATCGCCAGATGTTAGTAAGAATGCATGCAACGCGAAACTGAATATTATAGTATTTTATATCAGATATTTGTAATGCTGCACGATTGTTATTAAATCGTTCAAACTTAGAGCCAAGCATAGAGAATTGTGCTTCAATTGATGAACGGAATGACCCAAACTTATTATTGAAGTGTGTCTCATTTAGTGTTAATTTTTGTCCGGGTTCTTTTCTTATAGGATATAAGAAATTTCGGTCATAAAAACCATAACCAGCATCTGTTGCATTATCTTTAAACTTTTGTATGAACAAGTTATAACCACCATCCATACCTAAACAATCTGTCTCGCTAATTTTCTTATATAACTTCATTTGTATGAACATTGTACCATCATTCCCAATTGCGCACTTTTCAGATACAGAAACATGTGTAATTATTTCATTCATATCCTGTATAACTTGTGTACGAACTGCTGGTCCTTTCAATTTATATGAGTATAGTAGCGAATGTGGTTCACTTGGTTTATAATACTTTATTTTACTATCATGTCCATCAATAAATAGCGTGACGTTTTTTAAACCATCTGGATTATTTATTAATGATGCAAGAATGCGTATACGTGGTGATGAGAACATACCATTTAGGTCCTGTTTTACCTTTTTATTCAACTCACTATAATTGGTAATCCAAAACCTCTTGTATAAATCATAAAATGTTGCATATGGCATCACTTTGTGCATATCCTTTCCTGATTCACCTGATACCATATGGTATAATAATACAAGTCCCTTTTCTATTTCTCGATATGGTCCTGGATATTCAACATTTCCATACAAAACAGTAAGGAAATAAAACACAGGTATAAATCCAAACCTATTAAGTAATACTTCCTTAATTTCATCAATTGTATTACCCTTCATATCCTTTATAACTGTTCGATGATTAAATCTATGATGGATTTCAGGCCATGGTTTTCCTAGAAAACCCCATTTAGTACCAACTAAATTTTTAACTTCAGTGTCAAGTTGTTCAGTGTATTGCATTGTGTTTTGTTTGTTTGCGTTAATAATATTATGTATTTTAAATACAGGCTCTTTTTTTTCTCTTGGGAGGCTACCAATATAAATAAAAAAATTCAATTTTTATTTATTTTTAATTTAAATGTAAAAATTTTAGTGGCCACATGATAGCTAGTAGATCCTAAATGGCTAGACCACTAATAGCAGGCCTCCGTACATAAAAGTCACTTTCATTAAAACATTTTTTAATAAATCCCCACAGCCTTTGTACCAAATCTGCTTCAGTCTTGTTTTTAATGTCATAGTAGTTATAATAATACAAGTCCAGAACTTCACCAATAGCATTTGACACCCAATGTTTATCAGCTTCTGAAGGATGGAAACGATACTTTCTATGAATAGCAAGTAGATCTTCAAGATCATGCTGAAATGGCAAATTATTGGTTCTATTTAATATATAATATATAATGAATAATATAATGAATTGTAAATAGGGAATAAACATACTACACCATGGAACTTATTCAAATATTCTTGCAAGTCTTGTGGTAATGGTTGAAGATTAGGTTTGTGATAAGTTTTTAATTCATTTAGTTTATCAGGTGTGAAGCGTCTATTCCAATAGGGATCATGTATGTCCAAAATTAACGAATGAGCTGAACTATCAAACAACTGGCAATACTTTGTTTATACAGTTCTACTTATTAATAGAACAAAGTAAATACTTACTGCTCATAAGAACATTCGGTTACATTATACTTTAACATATATATCATAAAGATTATATAATATTTATATTTTTTTTTTACTTTTAAATTTCAAATTCTACATATAATTATATAAAATAGATTAGTCATCATTTTAAAATTAAAGATTAAAAAACATTACAGCTATTTATTTTTAAATTTTAGTATATATAATTTTTAAGATTCATATTTCATTTCAACATCTTCATCAATTATATTATTATTTTTTATTATATATACATATTCATAAATTTTACCAGAATCTAACTTTATTATTATATATGTAATATTATCTTTTTTTACTTTAAAATTAACATCTACAATATTAAAGTTGTACTTATTTTGATTAAATAGCTTAGTTGGGACAAAACTTCTTTTGATATCCTTAAAAAAACTTTGATTCAAAAATAGATTTTCTTCCATTTTTATTATGTATAATATATTTCTTATTATTAGATATTATATTTAGTTTTTTTATAATTTATATGTAGTACTAGACAATATTTAAATCATTTTTATATTAATTGTTGGAGTAATATCTAATTTATTAAATAAAGGATTCTTATTTTATTACCCTATATTTTTTGGATATCTTATTATTTTCTATCTTATTACTTATAGTTTATTCAAAATATCATAATTATAATACTTTTTTCTCCATTGACATTCTAGTAAATGATTATATAAAAGCTTTCTTGCTCTATATTGTGGCTTAATACTGAGTTTATAGCCATTCCAAGTACTTTCAATTGTATTTGTACATGCTTTTAAAATAGGATCTTTAAAATATTTCTTATGATTTACAGTTTCATATTGATAACCATTTTCTTTAAGCTTAATATATCCTTTCCAACAATCAGCTATTATTTTGGTATTAGGCCTAACATACTTTTAATATGTTTTAATAATGTTTCTTTATCACGTTTTTCTACTGGTATTGTAAATACTTTTTTTGTATTTCTTTCTACCCCATCTAATACCCATACCCCATTAGCTTTATATTTTCCTTTGTTATATTTTCTTTTATTAAATAAAGGTTCATCAATTTCAACTTCTTTATCTTCTCCTCTAAGTATATCATTTTTTATATTTCTTAATGTATCATTTATGATCAACTTTCTAAACATGTTATAATAATAGCTAATAGTAACAGCTGTTACCTTTAATGAAACAGCAACACTATTTTGAGGTGATTTTTTTTAGAAATTCATATAGAATATGTAAAATTTTATGAGTTGGTAAATTTGATTTATAAAATATAGTATTTTTAAATACGTATTGAAACTGATCGTCTACATTGATAATTTAAACATTTATAATATTTTAACTTTTTATAATATGCCATCTTATTATTACAATGTTCACATTTCTCTATTTTCTGTAATATATTGATATTAAATAAATAATCTATTGCTTTATTTTCATCAACAAAATATTTTCTTGAAAATAATTTGGTTCTTTTTTATTATACTTATTTTAAATTTATATTAAAACCTGTCTGGTAAACTATAATTTAACCACTCATCCATTCTTTCACAAAAGAATGCATAACATCTTCAATAACTTTACCACTTGATAGCATCCACTTTGGATACATGCGCTTTGTGGTATAAGTTTCATCAACATTTCTCTTTTGAGTGTCTGACAATAAAGTAGATGTGGCAGATGATGAACTAGAAGTTAAAATAATCTTCACCACTGGAGGACATTTAGCTACATTAAATTTTTTAAAGTTATTTATTTATACATTAATTTTATATATAATATAATTTAATGTAGCTAAATGTCCTCCTTTATTATAATTTATATATTATTTAATAGAAAATCTTAATGTTTTTAGAAAAGGAGGACATTCTAACATAATCTAAACATTTAAATTTCAAATAAATTTTAAAATTTAACTGTTTCTAAATACTTATCTATTATTAATGTTTCATTAAAATTTTCTTGCCACACCCATTCATTGTATGTTTCATCATAGTTTTTCCATTTTACCAGAAATTTCTAAATGGTAATAGTTAACTTTATACTTTTAAAAATTGAATAAATTGATAGTATAAAAATGGAACAAGAGATATTAGCAAATGAATTACAAAAAATAAATAATAATTATTGGTACTTTTTGGATATGAATTATCCTATAAAGATATCAAATTATAGACATAGGGAAGAGATTAAAAGTATTGATAATATAGAAAAAGTGAAAGAAGAACTTATTAGTAAAATAGGGTATATTCCAGTATTCTTTTTTTTAGTAAAAATATTTAATAAATATGATTATAAAGGACCCTATATATTTATGGAAAAAGGATTATTAATTCTATATCATTTAATTACAGGAAATTCTTTTAGATATATGGAAGATTTTATACCATCTTCTTCATTTCATGAAATATATAAACAGTTTTGGGATGATAATAAAAATGAATTAAATAGATTATTTACAGAATTATTAGAAAATATGTTTTCCTCTACTGCTTTAAGAATAATTAATGCTAAAAAAATTAATCCAATAGGATTTAAAAATCAAACTCTTTTTATAGATGGTCATGATAGTAGAATTGACTACTTAAAAAAAGATATAAAGAAAAGAAATTTTTATTCTTATAAGTTTAAAAAAAGTGGATTAAGGACACAAGTAGTTTGTGATGTTAATGAATTTGCAATATATATTTCTGAAAGTAAGCCATGTAGAAATTATAATGATGGGCAAATGTTTTTAGATATGAAATTAGAAAATAAATTAAATGAAAATGATTGTCTTGCATTTGATGGTGGATATTATTATTACTTTGAAAAATTTATAGAAAATTGTGATAAAAAAGGAAATGATAAAATAAACACTAGTAATTTTATGTTTCCAATTAGAAAAAATAAAAATGAAGAGTTAACTGATGATGAAATATTATATAATGAAACATTTGGTAGTTTTCGAAGTAAAATTGAAAATTATTCTGGTATACTTGGTAATAAGTTTAAAAGATTTAATAATAATGAAAGAAATTGTAAAATAACAGATATAAAACCTATAATATACAATTAAAATTAGTACTTTTATTATTAAATATAAAAAAGTTTGTCGATATTTATAATATACCTATAAAGCCAAACCATATTTTATGGTCTAATGAAAACTTTAATTACCCTAATCCAAATAAAGAAATAAATAATATTATATATAAATTTGATTTAATAAAATTAGCAGAAATGAATAATAGACAATCAGATTACTTGTATAATTATTTTAATTATAACAATGTTCAAGAAACAAATGAATCAAATATGGATCTAGAAAGTGAAAATGACGAAGAAAATTTTGAGATAGAAAAAATATTAAGTCATAGAAAATTTAAAAAAAGGATGAAATTTCTGGTAAAATGGAAAAACTATGATGAAACATACAATGAATGGGTGTGGCAAGAAAATTTTAATGAAACATTAATAATAGATAAGTATTTAGAAACAGTTAAATTTTAAAATTTATTTGAAATTTAAATGTTTAGATTATGTTAGAATGTCCTCCACTGATAGTACCTTCCACAGGCCCCCAATTTGTTCTTCCTTTAGTCTAGTTTACATATTATATTTATGAGTAAAATAAAATTTTCTTCTCGTTCAGGAGACTAAATTCAACAATAGTTTTCCTGGGAGGGACTTCATTACCATTTGAACTTTAAGTTCTTTAGCTATTGATCCAAACAAGTGTTTAGTCCTTTTGATTTTTCAACAATAAATTTTTAGTTGCCTGATACAAAATTGGAAAAACGAACATCTTTATTAATGTCTTGTAATTCCTTAATGTACTTTACAATTCCTATTAAAGCCAAAATAAATATTCAGGTTTTTAATAAGTGATTGAATTCTTTTTCTCATCAAAACTCTTTATTATTAGTAGCTAACTAGACACACCTTTACGGCAATCATTTCGATGCTTTTCTGAATTTGACTTTTGCGTTGACATGGTATGGAAAGAAGTTAAAGTTGAAGCGAGAAGTATAAATTGCTGATGTGCGTGCTTTCGTGTTTTGTCAGACTCCTACTACATGATTATACCACTCAAGAACGGGACAACTATTATCCGTGCAATGCTGTAATGGATATTATGAAAAAAAGAGACTGTAAGAAGTCAACGAGACCCAAAAGAACATAATTGAACTGAAGTTTATCACGTAAAATAAATGCTGTCTATATTTATATTAATTCCTTATCATCGGCAAGGTATAAACATTTCTGCAGTCTTTCAATGTGTAATAATTGTGTGAATAGTAATATGTAGTATAATAGGTGTTCTTTAAATTAGACTTTGTATGGTTGATGATATAATCCGTTAATGAAGCTGTTATCTTTTGTCAATAAAAAGATGAGCTTCTGTATACTTATAAATCATTGTTCAAATAGGGATATACAAAACATTATACAACTGCGATACTTACGATCTAACTATACAAGAACAAAATACTGCATGTTGTTACCAACAGATATAGAGCAAAGACAGTTATTACTAAACAATAAAATCATGTGTGGTGGGATTTTTTCTTAACTTGTACAAAATGTCAAATTGGATCTTGGTCCATATTTTTCTTTCTTCTGTATACATAACGACTCTCCATATATATATGTAGTCACGTGTGATATATACTGGCCTTCAGCTTTCTCTTTTACAAATCTACACCAATATAGTGAAAAGTAGAACTAAATGTCATTATTATGCACTTGGATCATTTAAAATTATTATTTAAATATACATATTTACGGTTGGCGAGGATAACAACAAGACGTGTTTTTTGCTTTATAGTATACCATTATTCTCTATTGAAATAGACCCAAATGAAGACTTGTTGAAAACCCACAAAAATCGACCTTGTAACGAACAAGTACGCAATAACTCCATATTTACTGATAGACTGGCGTATTTCATTACGTATGCCATGGGTTTAACACCAGACAGTTTATAAATAATACAATGTACTGTACTTTAGTTTCATTACATTCGATCACTTTTGTCACATATATTAAATTTATTTTTTTATGTTATGTATCACACTTTTTTTCACTTTTTATTAATCACGCATCTCAACAATTTTCCACTCCTCATAAAATCCCAATATTTTGCTTATACGTATGTATTAAATATCTTTGTCCTTTGGTCGAACTTTTCACTTATAAAAGACACTGTACTTTCGCTTTAGTCGCTACTTTTTTTTACTAGTCTACGTATTATAAGCTTTTCATTAACATGATATCTTGTTAAACGTTTTGCATATATCCATTCTGTACCCCCAATTTTTCATTCAAGGCCGGAAAATTACCTAATTCATTCAAACCATTTTCAAGAGATACATTTTTTATGCTGAATTTACAAACAGTTTTTAGTAAATCGGAACGATACAATCGGGCCCATATTTGCAGGTGAATCATATTATTTAGTAAAGCTAAATTTTTCTTTTTGGTTAGAATTGCTATATTGATGTTTTAGCCGCTGATAAAGATTATATAATAGACCAGTATGTTTTTATAATTATGATCGTTCATTTTTTTTTATCTTGACAACTTCGTATATTTTATGTCATCACATATGAATATCATCAGAAGTTTACTAAAGTGGACAGCACCTTTTATCTATTTATTATATAACCCAATAAGTTGAATATATTGAATATGTGGCGTAGATTAAGTATTCATACCACAATTAAATTGTGATTGTATCAATGCATATATCGGCTCATATACAGTATACATTTTGTAATTTATTACTATTCAAAATACCTATATTTTAGGTACTCTTCTTAAACTTCGTTCAACCGATAACTTATTCAAATACTGAAACTGCTCTTAAAAAGCAAGTTTTGCTTTGAATGGTTTTATATTATAATATTGTTTTTAATGGACATAAGTACGTTGCAAGAAGCTTTCGAAATTTTTGTTATGACTGAATCTGCTAGCTTTTACACTCTGAAAAATGCTCAATCCATTATTTAGCTCATACATTAGTATTTTACAGATCATTATAAAAACAGGAAGAGAAGAGACGCGTTTTTTTCTGAACAACCAAAATTACAAACAGCCACAATCTGTCAAACTCTTTTATATACAACAGATTAAGTGTTTATATGACAGTAAAAAGTATACGTTTTTTCTTATCTTTATCCTCTAATCATCAATGTCAGAATGTTTGGCCTTCGTAATGTTAGATTGTTCAACAAGTTCACGATATGGCGGGCTTGTATTAAGAAGAAATTGTATGGATAAAAGCAAAAGTATAGTTTAGAGAAGTCAATTCAGCCTTTTATTTAATGTTTGAAATGATTGACTATGATATTGGAACACTGACAATTATTCTAGGGAGACAGTCTTGAAGCAAAAACAAGTACATTGCATTTTATGCATATTGCTGTGAGACAGATTTTGCTGAGTTGCTGGGATATTAAAAATGGCCGCAGCGTGCCAAAATTTGTTTTTTCCTTTCTTTTCTCTTTTCTTCTTTAACGCCTCCCTCCAGGCTTTAGGTGGCCAAAGGAATTTGACGGAACTCAGGACTTCATTGCCACTTGTGTTGTTCCTGTTTTATTTTTTTCTTGTTTGTGCATGCTAAACTGGCTATTGTCCTTGGAAGCGATGTACCCCAGGTGCGTGGGTGAAGTTCCTGAATGCGGAGGGGATAGAGTTTTTTTTGACTTTATCAGAGCGCTTCAGAATTCAACATTCCTGGACGAATGGAGTTAACCCGTGTCAGAACGGAGAGAGCCATTTCTGATACAACAACGTAACTCTTGCCGGAGCTTGGGACGTACCACCCCTAGGACTTTTGGATGCGCGCGATGCCGGACGGGCCTTTCGAAATCGGGCAAGCACACAAACTACAAAGGACATAACTTTTCCAGGGTATTATGTAGTTAATTCTGCAGCTTAACTGGGTAAACCACTGCATTGTAAGATCTCGTCTCTTCGGATCTTCGACTTGCGTCCCTCAATGTAGCCCTAACTGCTGCCATGGTTACGAGGCAGAAGTGGTTTCTTGTCTTTTGTTTCATAACTTTACCTCGTTATTGAGAGGTTTTTTTTCCAAAGTGGCACCCCTTGGTTTATTAGCAAAAAGGCAAGTTTTTTTTAAAGCTTTTAATGGGAAGAGAGAACAAGTGTGTGTTGAATGAATGTCAAGTAAAAGTAATAATAATATTTTACTAATCAATATTTTTTACTATTAATGTTTTAAAACTCTATGGGAACTGTTTGAGCCGGCTGGCGACCTTCAAGACGACGCGGCGCTCGCGTTCTGGACTTTACTGCGCATTTACCTAATTTGGTTTTTCCAATGGATAGTACAGCCTTTCCCTTGCACAAAGAGGCCTTGGCGCGCGTATTGTTCCAGAACGTTGGGAGCAATTTCACTAAAGTTTTGGGTTGTGGAGAAACCAAACACACATTTTTGGGAACAGCTAGCCTTCCACCTTCTCGTGGTTATTCTCGTTAATCAAGTTATGTTATTATTTCTTGAGAACTAAGAGGAGGCTTATTGTTTATTATAATGAATAAAATGTTATTATGAATTAATTTTTTTTTTACTCGTAAAGTGGTGTAATGTCTTTTTGTGGATGCTGCTACTGGTGGTGTTGGCTGATCTATTTTGTTACACTTGATATTTAAGAAAAACCATGAATTTATATCTTGTTAATACTTTTAATATGAAATTATTGATTTTGAGCAATTGCTTCTAATGAATCTTGAAGCACTGTTTTTCTTGTACATTTTTTCATTATTTATACCAACTATTCTTTGTACGTAGCTGAAAATATTATAACTTGACTCCCCCACCTCCATCATCAAACACACCATCCCATCCAAATGCTCTCGCTCGACTACGATACACACTTTCCGCGCACAAATAGTCAGTATGAACAATTTGAATGACATACGTAGAAAAATTACATCTAGCTAACACAGTCCAGTTTCTTCACTTACTGTACATTTCTGTTGGGCCAGACCAGGAAACTGAAAGTCTTTGTGTAGCCTTGTTCTTTATTATTTAAGGCTAAAGGTAAAGTCTTGCCAATAAAATGTTTTCAACGTTTATTTTCGATCCCTCGTTATTTTTCTATATTCTTTTGCACTCGTATTCTACTGTTTTTATTCTTTATAAAATTATTATGTTAATAGCACATAACTCGATGAAAAAGAAAAAAAACGTATATATTACAAGTCCTTTTCGGTTACATCTCAACTCTTTCAGTACTGTGATATTAAACTTGGAGTGTGTGGAATGGTCAAATCAAAATAATAGTACGTAATCTAAGGATTTTGGACAAGGTGGCATCAAAATTTAATGTAATAAACGTTCTTGGAGCCTGATTACCCATTGACGACAACTACTTGCTTTATACTGGGAATGGAATATCATTAAGATGATTTTCACTGCTTTGGCTGAACTAAGTATCATTTTTGAAAATTTTTCACTTTGATCCCTATATTACTGTTATTCACCATGACTTATTCGGGCATTACAATCTTTTTTTCGAAACGTTTCTTTTAACCAACTTAATTGAAATCATCCTCGTACTAATCTCATTAACCTTGACACCGAACATATCATATACACCCACTTCCCAAATGCCATTATTTACACCCCCCACGAATCAAATCAATTATTTGCCACTGTAAAAAAAGATTCCATACACTGTACTCTTGTCTCACATGCTACGCACATAGTCCTCCAGTGCCTGTAATATGCGGAACTGTGAATAATACTTTTTATTATAATACTGAGAGGCCACTAACTCCCATAATCATCGCATTTCCAAAACAAAAACATATTTTTGGGCCTTTTAGGTTTACTGTTATTTTTATAATTTTCTGTTATTGTTGTTAATTAAATTTCAATATGTATCATATAAAAATTCATAACCGATATCACTGACCAGCGTATGGGTTACCATTAAGCTGAATGAGGTACATCATAGTACCCAAAAATAAACAAAATCTAGAAAGAAAAAAAAAGGTACTTTCCTTCACGCACTTTTGGGTACTTTTGGCCTCGTCTAGTGGCGAAGTGCCCAAAAATTTAGTGCACCTCACTATGACCATGGAATGGTGAAAAGATTCTCGATGAATTTGTATTCAGAAATATTTTTATTTGTGAAAGCAAAAATAGAAACAAAAAGTTTAAACTACTGCTAGAAAAGTCAATATGACACAATACAATACATAGTTCTAATATGATCGATTCTTACCGTTAAAATTGTGCTGGGCGGGGCGACAGATGGAAGAATTCAAAATTTCGCACTATCTTTATTCAGGAAATTCCACAACCAAAGTTAGTCACGTATAGCTACTGTACTTCTTGATTTTTGATGAAGGGAACTTGAATGTTCGTTAAGTATTTTTCTCTTTTTAGAACTGAAATTTGTTTTTGATTTTTATAAATAGGAACACTCTTTGTTACTTAAGTTCTTCACGTACGTAAATGTGGTACGCAATCCAAGAGGTCAAAACTATTAGATAGGAATAACAGGCTTTGTGTCTTTGAGGATATATGTTCTTTCTACAAACAAGAAAACTTCTAAATATAAATAGACGAAATATCGTTGAAAAGAAGAATCCTACAACAAAATTGACAGTACTCTTAACTATACACTACTATATTTCCGCCAATAGACTACTCTGAACCCTTTAATACAAAATAAACGAGAAAATTATTTTTGATTATCTAGTATATACTAATTACATTACTATATTAAGAAAAGAATATTTTTATTTACGTATAAAGTGAGTAATTTTATCGGTGTGGGATGTAAATTATGGCATTCGGGAAGCGGGTATAGATGATCTGTTCGGTATCGGGATTTATGAGACGAGGGCGAGCGTGAAGAAGAAATATTTCAATCAGTTGGCTGTAAGGAATGTTTTGGAAAAAGGTTTGTAATGAGTGCGTGAGTCGGGGTGAATGACGGTGATGGTAGAGATCGAAATGAATGATTTGTAGGTGAGGTAGCTCAGCTAAAGCAGCCAAAATTACCTCTGTTATATGCTGTTCCCAGTATACAACACGTAGCTGTCGGCATTGGGAAACAAGAGCAGCAAGGACGTTTATTACATTGATGTTTTGGCGCCAGTTTCTTGATCTACCCCAAGGTACATGTATGTGGAGGAATTGGAGGGTGTTGGCGACGTAGAAAGATATTCCATTTAAGTCGTTTATGCTGATTGAAGGTGCTTGGGGAGGTGTGTGTATATCGTAGTCGAGTGAGAGCATTTGAAGCGGATGTATATGGTGTGGATGCTGTATGGTGTGAAGGTCGTGGCGTAGTGGATGACGCATGGCATCATTGGCGGAGATGGTAAAGGACAGTAAAGTTGGTGGGCAAAGTTCAATGATATATGTAATGCGGTTTTGGAAAAAGGTGTTAGGTCCAAATACTAGCTCTTGTAAATGGATGGACTGTTGCAACGTGGCGTCAATAAACCGAAAAAGTAAAACGGGATCACTTGCGTCTATGTGATCAATCGTAAGTCTTGTAAGGAAAGGAATCTGGTTGCGAGTATAAACAAAACGGGGGAGAAGGTGTATTCGGTGAATATGAAGGTTGCGCAAAGTGGTATTTGTTGCGATTAAATTGAACAAGTACTGGGCATTGTTGGAAGATAATGTAGTTCGTTGTAAAAGGAGGTCGCGTAACGTGGTGAAATTCATTATAAAGATGCGGTAAATGTTGTCAAATCCAGCTTCTTGCATCACTACAAAGTATACATGTGTTTAAAATATTACATAAGTTAATGCAATCTCTTAGTTGTTTAGAGAGATTAAAAGGCAAAAAAAAGAAAACTATTACATACCTGCTGTCTGAATTTGACAATGGCGGCCGGTAATCATTGATGTTAAATACACCATTGCCGGTGACATCACAATTTGCGGTATAGGCAATTCATGAAGCCACCGTCCAACCAAGGGCCGTTCTTCAATATTGTTGAGATTCTGGAGTTCGGGTGTTTGTTCGAAAAATGCATTTTCCATCCGCACCCAGACAACGTTCATCAATCGATTTCGCCAGTACCGACTTACGTCGAGGCACTGAAGAAATTGAAAAAAATTAAAATACGAAAATATACTGATTAAAAGTTCATTGGGAAAATGAGGTAAAAAATCAAAAGAGTTTTGATGCTGATTGTGGTGGTTCATAGTAGTGATTGATGTATGTAGATATAAAGCGGATGTTTGAGATGTTATTGAATGGGAAATACAAAGGAAGTATAGATGAAAAAGTAAAAAATAAAGTCGTTCAGTAAAGTTGGTTTTTATATTCTTCAAGAAGCAGCGATTCTCTCAAGAATGGGAAACAAAAGAAAATAAAAAAGATAAAGAAAAGGAGATTCTGTTAAAAAATAAATTTCATTCGTGAAGAGAAAAACAAGTTGCGCTTATTATGTATTTGCATTAATGATACGTGTTCTCATCATTTCATTGTTGTCACTTGCAGTATAGATTTTAAAACAAATAAGAACACCTAAATCATATAGTTAGGTTCACACAAAAGACCCATGTAAATAATCAGTTATTTCTTTGTTCTTCTCATTATAAACCTAAGTACACGGCATTGTTTATGAACCATCCTCGAGCGTAGCGGAGTTCATGGATGTAATGAAATAATTCTATCAGTAGATATGCAGTTAATGCTTACTTGTTTGATACGAGATCGATCTTTTGTGTATTTTAAACAAAGTACCCCCTTAAGCCTATTTTGGTAGGTACGTAAAATGATATATCAAGCAAAAAATATGTTTTGTTGTTGTCATCGCCAACTGTAAGTTTATAATGACATTTGACTCTTTACACTATTAGTATATTGGTGTAAACTTGTAAGAGAGAAAGATTGCTATCTTGCAAAATGTTTGTACAACTTTGGAGAAAATCCCCAACATAATTTTATCAATGTATATAATACTTGCTTGTGTTCTATGGCTTTGTGTGTATTCATGGATTTTGTTATTGTATTATTGGATCAGGAGTGTGTAGTCGTATAATACTTGTTGAGCTACTCAATTTGGTAGTTATGCTATTTTCGTATACCCATACAAGTATGTAATGTACCCTCCTTATATTGCTGAGATAATATAAGAATCTGGCGAGTATACAAATATGATGAAGGTAAAAAAGCTTAGAAATTCCTATTGTCAATTTATCAGACAGCAAAAAAAGAAGAGTCCAGCGTTAGCTGGGACGGTCAACACGTTATCAAATTCGTCACTCTCTCATTTTGATAATATGCTTCAAAAGTTGTACCGAGTGTAACAAAATAGATCAGCCAACACCACCACCACCAGCATCCACAAAAATACATTACATCACTTTATGAGTAAAAAAAACTAATTCATAATAACATTTTATTCATTATAATAAACAATGAGCCTCCTCTTAGTTCTCAAGAAATAATAACATAACTTGATTAACGAGAATAACCACGAGAAGGTGGAAGGCTAGCTATTCCCAAAAATGTGTGTTTGGTTTCTCCACAACCCAAAACTTTAGTGAAAGTGCTCCCAACGTTCTGGAACAATACGCGCGCCAAGGCCTCTTTGTGCAAGGGAAAGGCTGTACTATCCATTGGAAAAACCAAATTAGGTAAGTGCGCAGTAAAGTCCAGAACGCGAGCGCCGCGTCGTCTTGAAGGTCGCCAGCCGGCTCAAACAGTTCCCATAGAGTTTTAAAACATTAACAGTAAAAAATATTGATTAGTAAAATATTATTATTACTTTTATTTGACATTCATTCAACACACACTTGTTCCCTCTCCTCATTAAAAGCTTTAAAAAAACTTGCCTTTTTGCTAATAAACCAAGGGGTGCCACTTTGGAAAAAAAACCTCTCAATAACGAGGTAAAGTTATGAAACAAAAGACAAGAAACCACTTCTGCCTCGTAACCATGGCAGCAGTTAGGGCTACATTGAGGGACGCAAGTCGAAGATCCGAAGAGACGAGATCTTACAATGCAGTGGTTTACCCAGTTAAGCTGCAGAATTAACTACATAATACCCTGGAAAAGTTATGTCCTTTGTAGTTTGTGTGCTTGCCCGATTTCGAAAGGCCCGTCCGGCATCGCGCGCATCCAAAAGTCCTAGGGGTGGTACGTCCCAAGCTCCGGCAAGAGTTACGTTGTTGTATCAGAAATGGCTCTCTCCGTTCTGACACGGGTTAACTCCATTCGTCCAGGAATGTTGAATTCTGAAGCGCTCTGATAAAGTCAAAAAAAACTCTATCCCCTCCGCATTCAGGAACTTCACCCACGCACCTGGGGTACATCGCTTCCAAGGACAATAGCCAGTTTAGCATGCACAAACAAGAAAAAAATAAAACAGGAACAACACAAGTGGCAATGAAGTCCTGAGTTCCGTCAAATTCCTTTGGCCACCTAAAGCCTGGAGGGAGGCGTTAAAGAAGAAAAGAGAAAAGAAAGGAAAAAACAATTTTGGCACGCTGCGGCCATTTTTAATATCCCAGCAACTCAGCAAAATTTGTCTCACAGCAATATGCATAAAATGCAATGTACTTGTTTTTGCTTCAAGACTGTCTCAGTTGTTCCAATATCATAGTCAATCATTTCAAACATTAAATAAAAGGCTGAATTGACTTCTCTAAACTATACTTTTGCTTTTATCCATACAATTTCTTCTTAATACAAGCCCGCCATATCGTGAACTTGTTGAACAATCTAACATTACGAAGGCCAAACATTCTGACATAGATGATTAGAGGATAGAGATAAGAAAAAACGTGTACTTTTTACTGTCATATAAACACTTAATCTGTTGTATATAAAAGAGTTTGACAGATTGTGGCTGTTTGTAATTTTGGTTGTTTCAGAAAAAAACACGTCTCTTCTCTTCCTGTTTTTATAATGCTCTGTAAAATACTACTGTATGAGCTAAATAATGGATTAAGCATTTTTCAAAGTGTAAAAGCTAGTAGATTCAGTCGTTTTGAAACTTAAAAAATAATGGAGAAGTAGTCACCAAGTATCATAACAAAAAGCCTGAAAGCCTCTTGCTACGTATTGATGTCCCTTAAGAACAATATTATAAGACAAAACCATTTAAAATGAACTTGCTTTCTACGAGCGTATTCATTATTATTTGGTTCAGTCATCCGCTAATTTTACGTAGTTTAACAAAAGTACGTAAAATATAGCTATTTTAAATAGCAATAAATTACAAAATATATACCGTATTTGAGCTGTATGCATTGATACAATCACAGTTTAATTGTGGTATGAATACTTAATCCACGCCACATATTCAATAGATTTAACTTATTGGGTTATATAATAAATAAGTAAAAGGTGCTCCCCACTTTAGTACGCTTATGATGATATTCATGTGTGATGACATGTTTTGTCTAGTATAACACGTATAATCATTTTTACTACGCATCGCTCTTATTTTTATTTTTGTATTTTTGATGCATAACCAATTCTTCTTTGTTTTTACAGTTACCACAGCTTGAGCTGTCGGTACGTATAGAAAAAACTACAATACCCATTGTTAATATATTTATATGTTTCCCGTAGGTGCGTTATTCTCTTGGTTTGGCTCCCGTATTGTAATGATCATAAATATCCTAGCCATGTTGAACTATTCTTAACATACGTAAAAAATGATGATTTTCCTATTAAAATTCCTTTTTACGTATTTATCAATGAGAGGAGCATGTAATCGAAAATTCAATAGTAATATGCGTAATAATAATAAAGTTCAAACTTTTATTTACTGATACGTAGTAAGGAATAAAAAATACCCTCTATAAAATTGAAAGATAGGGGCTAAATAAATACAACATATCAGTCATATCAAGAAGAAGAATATATATGCACTTTCATTTATACGGACAGTAAAAGAAAAAACCTTTAGGGACTACAATCTGACTATACCATAGTGGCGCAAAAATAATAATAATCGAAGACAAATGCAGTTAATCTCATTTGGATTATATAATATATCTCATTCCTTTACTTTCACTCTTATACTTATGTTGTCTCAAATGCCATGTTTACAGATATAATATGTAGGTACTACATGTAATGTATTCTATATAATGATATCGAGGATAAATAAGCTGAAGAAAAATATATACTATTGTCTGTTACTTCACCAGCTAAATAATATACATCCAGTTCATTGAAGGAGATAGTCATGTTCTCTAATCATAAAAGTAGCTTGTATACTATTGCGTTAATATACCTACCATTGAATAGCGATGATGTTTTCTTTGTCTTACGTGTGTAAAAGTACCTCATATCACGTAAGGATAAACATTTTTTTTTGTAATAAATACTTTTAGTAAAGGAATGGAATAAAAAGAATGTTGCCAAGTAAAAAAGATATTCTGCCAAGCATGTAATGACCCAGGAAAAATTATGTGTGCACATTTGATTACTGGCTTGTTTACTGCGGCTAAAATGTTACAGCTAATCTATAAGGGCGGGGATAAATAAAAATGGTTTATAAACGAAAAGCAGCCAGTGCTTCTTTTTTATTCTTTATTGCAGGAAACTTTAATGTCAACTACACCCGATTTACAACAAGCAGCTTCGATCCCTCGTAATGTATGTTAAAAAAACCTGTATTTACTTGAATTTACTCAAAATAAAACAAGAGTGTTATAATAAAAGTAATTAGAACGTTTTACCACTCCCAAATAAAAAAAAAAAATAAGTAGCCAACTAAACCTTTTCTTTATTACTTATCTCAGGTATTCACTTTACCTTCACCCACTGATATTACTTTAACACCATTTTGGGTGACAGTACGACATATCGATAATTTTCTTCTACAAAAATCTCATGCACCGGGAAATCCAATATTCAAAAGTTTATTGAGTACCATTGCCAATGTGTAAGTTTGTAATGATAAGACCTTTTTTTTCACTTCTCTAACTATGGGGGGGCTAATAACTTTTTTTTTTCTTTTTGAACGAAATAGTTTTGATACCAAACAACCTCCTTTCCGAATATTGTTTCAGCGTGAAATTAATACACATTGTCTTCAAATTGCAGTGGGAGAAACGGAAACAGCTATTGAAGCAGCATGGATATGGATTGAACGTAATATGATACCAGAACTTGACACTATAGATGATCCTTTTGAAAAAGAACAGTGGGTTGCTCAAAAAATTAGCATGATAGTTACCGCAATTGGTAAGTTGGAAAAAATAATTAAATACTTTCCTGATACATACTCTTTATTCTTTCTTCTTTATTTTTCTTATGTTAATGATATATCTTTTCAAGAAAAGAATTAAGAACCTCTTTTTTTCTTTGTGACTAAAAATAATATTATAATAGATACGGGTACAGATGAATTATCATCAGATGAAAAAATTCGGAGCGCTTCACGAACGTTCCGTCAAACATTTGACGTGCCACCTTCCGAACGGCTTGTGAATTGTAAGATCATTATCCATAATCTTTTTCTCAAGTAAAAATACTAATAATAACACTTACTTTAAATTTAGATTATTCATGTGCTATGAATGGAAGACAAGGATGGTTATATATCAGTGAAAATTATTTAGGATTTTATTCAGCTTTACTTGGTGTTGAAAGGAAACAATTAATTGAATTAAAGAATATTAAAGATATTTCCAAAGAAAACTCAAAAAGAAATATGTTTGCTGATAGTTTACGAATTATTACAAAGGATGAAGAAGAGGTAATGAATAAAACTTTTGTTAGTATTCATTTATTTATAAACATTAACAATTATTTTTATAACGATAGAAACATTTATTTAGTAATATGTTTCGACGAGATGAGGTACGGAAAGAATAAAACATTGAAAAGAAGAATGATATAAAGTTTTTACTTTTATTTAGTTGAGATAGTAATAATTCTTTTTTCTTGGGGGGTGATAAAATGGTTTAAATTAGGTATATGATTTACTTGTTCAACTAACTGGTCAAGCAACACTTCGATTATTACGAAATGCTGGTGGTGACGCACCAGGTCAATCCACTAACAATGATTCATCCTCAACAATAGCATCCTCAGATCGTAATGTTCGTTCACCAGATTCTTCTTCTTCTCCTAAATCACTATTATCCAATAATAATAATAGTGGAGGAGGTTTATTTGTAAATCCACTCAAACATGATTTGGCAGCTCAAAAACGTAATATGGATCTTTGTCTACATTTCAAACTACCATTAACTGAAAAAATGATCACAGAAGAAATTCAAGTGGGTTACACAAGTGGTACAAAATCATCCACATTATTGGAAAATGGTTATTATCCTGGACATATATATCTATCCGAATCATACATGTCATTTGAATCCATGAATAAACAAGGTCCTCCACAACAACATTTACCTATTTGCTCACTTGTATTACCATTGTATACTGTCAAACGTGTTGAACGATTAAGTTCAGGATCTTATGCGACATCACTTTCAATAACAACATGGCATGGTATGGAACATATCTTTCATTTAAATGTAAGTAGTTTTTTTTATACATAAACTCTTTTTTGAATGATTAGGCGTAGGAAATATATTTTAATGTTTAGCGTATCTTATAAATTTGTTGAAATAGGCCCACAAGACAATATGTGAAGATTTTTGCAGTGTGCTTGGAAAACAATTAGCTCATCATCGAGGAATGATGAAACAATTAAGAGGATTTTTAGCGACATGTGAATCTGAAAATTTATTAAAAGAAGAACAAAATTTGATTGACGTTAGTACGGAACCTATTGGAGGACTTGGTATAGAATTTGGATACCCTGGAGATGCAAGAAAAGCAAAGGATAGAAGCAAAATGAAGCTTTGGAAAAAATATTTTCAAGGTAATATACGAGGATAAGAATGATAATGTGTGTGTGAGAGAGAGAGAGAGAGAGAGAGAGAGAGAGAGAAAGAAAGAAAGAGAAAGATGGATTGAGAATGGGTACTAATAAAAGAGCGATTTTAATAATAATTTGGATGTTTAAATTAGAAAATGGTCGAAATTTAACAATGGTGCGACTTCCAACTTTTGGTAAACTTGTTCGTGTTGGTTTACCAAATGCACTTCGCGGTGAACTTTGGGAAGTTTGTTCTGGTTCTATTTATCTTCGTATGACAAATCAAGGGGTTTATGAAGAAATACTTAAAACTTATGAAGGGCATACATCATTATCTACTGAAGAAATTGAAAAAGATTTAAATCGGTATAAAAAAATTGTTTATTTGAATTGAATTATGAGGAATAATGAGAAGGGTTCATTTACTTTTGATATTTGATTCTAATATGCATATTATTACTGATTGTTACACAGATCACTTCCTGAATATGCAGCATATCAAACACCAGAAGGTATTGATCGATTACGACGTGTATTGACAGCTTATGCATGGAGAAACCCAGAACTCGGATATTGTCAAGCAATGAATATTGTTACCTCAGCTTTATTAATGTAAGAAATATCAATTATTATCATTATTATTATAATTACTTTTACTAGTACTATAAGCGTTTAAGTTTAATCATACTTTTACATGATATTAGTTATATGAGTGAAGAACAAGCTTTTTGGACCCTCAATGTATTAGTAGATCGTATGTGCCCTGGTTATTATAGTACATCCATGTATGGTGCATTATTGGATCAAATCATCTTTGAACAACTTGTTGAAAAAACAATGCCTATATTATGGAATCATTTAAAGAAAACTGATATTCAATTATCCGTTGCTTGCTTACCATGGTTTTTAAGTCTCTATATCAATTCTATGCCATTACTTTTTGCATTCCGTGTTCTAGATTGTTTATTTATGGAAGGCCCACGAATTCTATTTCAAATTGGGTAAATATTATTACGGATTTCTTTTTCTCTCTCTCTCTCTTTTGATTTCAAACCATAGTAGTTATATTATTAACACATAGCATTTTCTATCTTTTAGCTTAGGTAAACAATCAGACATCTAGAATATATTTTTATAAGCTTTAAAATGTATTATAATATCTTATTTCATTTGAGATATATTTCTAACTAATTTTTGTACTTTTTTTGTTTGTTACTGTAGCTATTTTGAAACTGAATGGAGATGAACTTTTGAAAGCAAAAGATGATGGTGCTTTTCTCGGTATTTTAAAACACTTTTTTACCTCATTAGATATACCCATCCATCCAAATTCCAAGAATGAAAGAGGAAAAGTTCTTACAGTATGTATTTCTTATTATTTTTTAATTTATATAAAAATAAAGCCACGTACTAACAATTGAGAATCAATTTATAAACTATAGAAATTCAATGAAGTGATGTTGACAGCAGTATGTACTATACTTTAATAAGGAAAGGGGGAATGATTAAAAATTAAATGCTAACATATAAATGTTTATATTATTAGTATCGAGAATTTGCTATAGTCACAGATGATTTAGTAACTGACCTTCGTCGAAAAAATCAACTTAAAGTAGTTGCTGGTATTGAGTCCTATACAAAAAGATCAGCTATTCGTCATGTAAAAGAAACTGCCGGATTTGAAAAAGAAGAAATATCTACCATTTATGATAAATTTTTTGGTGCTTTATATTATGCCAAACAAAACAATGAAAAAACAACAGATTTAAATTCAATGGATATTGATACTTTTCGATTGTTACTCAATAGTCTTACAACATGGTCAAAAATTAAAGCTCATGATGAATCGGCCAATGAAGGATACATGCGATCATTAGGACTTCAGTTTACACAACGACTTTATGATTATATGAAACCAGAAGATCATCCAGGCGTTATGTTTCAAGATGTTGTTATTGGATTAAGTGAAATTATGCATGGTGTACGTTATAACCTTTTTGTTTGTTTGTTATCATTATTGTCAAGAATATATCAGTATAGAATTGATTAATAAGATGGGTAATACAATATGTATATATATAGGATCTTATGTCCCAAATCGATTTTTTCTTCAAATTATACGATCAAGACAAGGATGAAAAATTAGTAAATGCAGATATTTTATATATGGCCAAGGAACTCTATTGGGTATTATGTCAAATGAAACAAGACGAATTTATAGCGTGGGATGCGATTTGTAATTTAATCATTCGTAGTTTTGAACAATCGGATATTCTTCGTGGTGTTCAATCCAATGAGGAATCCAATGCAGAACAATTGGCGAAACTTATTAGTTATGGTCGACATGATGGTATTCAATCTATACAAAAACGAATGGAACAATTAGAAAATTATTTGATATATGATGATACGGATAATCAAAATAACACCAATAATGATAATGACGATGATGATAATGAAAAACAAGATGATGTAAAAGAAGACAAGGATAAGAAATTACAAAGACCATTTATTGAAATTTGTTTACCATCCTTTAGAATGGCAGTTCTTACCAATGAATGTTTGGAGATGTTCTTTGATAATGGATTTTCAAGTAGTTTCCGACTTGTTAAATTGGCTAGTGAACAACAAAAGAGTTTAGGTCGTGAAGTATTTGAAAATCTATTTAATGAAGGAAAGAAATTAGCAACGAGTACTATGACTCCACCTATGCATCATCATCGTAATAGAAGATCATCATCTAGTGCATCCTCAATTGGATTATCACCCATTCCTTCACCATCTACATCAACATCCAATATATCTTCACCAAATCAAGCATCAACATCAACATCAACATCATCACCTAAACAAGAGGGACAACAAGAACAATCTTCACCTTCTATTATGAGTTCCCCATCTAGTAATAATAACAAAGAAGAAAAAGATATGTCACAACAAGTAGATTATTTATTATCTGAATTGGGTCATCAAGATGAATAATAATATTGTATATGTTAGCATAAGAAATATGTACTTTTATATATATCAATTTTCTTTTACCTATTTGCATAAACACACATACGCATTACATCATTTTTATAATATTTGTTACCTAAAAGTAAACAATTAGTATAATTTGCACATGATAAGTTTTTTTTTTTCTTTCCTTTTTTTGTCTGACTCACCTTGTCTTTTTGTGAAATAACGAGAATGACTCAAGTCTTCCGTCATTCGGAAAAGTAAAGATCTATTAGAGGTCCGCGTATCTTAACCTTTTAAAAAAGTTCATTCTTTTCCCCCAATCGATCGAAGAGGAAAAGGAAGGTTGGGAAAGAGGAGTTTAATACAACTTTTTATTTTATATATTACTTTTTTGGTTTGAACAAAAACCCTAGTTTTATGCTTATCCATGAATAGAGGCGTAACATTAACAAAAAGATTTCCCATTTGCTTACAATGCCGGTCAACCAATACTTATTATAGCAAAGGAAATACTTTGTTATTACGACGAACAACGATCAGTTATGCAAAACGTCAACATTCCACCACAATCACATTCCCTTCCCGACTTTTGCAGACTCCGGCATTAATATGTTCAATACCCATTATAAAAACCCATCCAATAAGTAATCAATTTCAACCAAAAACAATAACAGCAAAAAAACAACATAATACACCTTCTGAAATTGAAGCAGCAATAGAAAAACCACCTCAAACAAAACTCGAAAAGTTGTTACATAATCTTTTACGAATATTCAATGAATGGCTATTAGAACCTTTGTTGACTTTTAGACGATTCATTCATATCGTATTTATTTTTGCACCTGTTATATTGGCTACACCTATTACACTTGTTGGAAGTCGGGTTAAAGAAGAACAGGATGAACGGATAGGAACACTTTGGTGGTTTGATTTAATAGCAGTACAAATGGAACGTGCAGGTCCTACATTTATCAAGGTAAGGTTTACATGTAGAAAAAGAAAAGGGATGAGACTGGAAAAAAGGATCAAAAATAAGTAAACGAAAATACTAAAAAAAAAAAAACGAAAAAAGTTGGCTCAATGGATTGCCTCTCGCACGGATCTTTTCCCACTCGCGTTATGCACACGTTTATCTAAACTTCATTCTCGTGTCGATCCACATCCATTTTCACATACACGTAAAGTACTTTATGAAGCATTTAATCAAGATCTTCATGAAATATTTAGTGAATTGGATGAGAAGCCTTTAGGTGTAGGTGCCATTGCTCAAGTCTATAAAGCTAAAGTACGACCGCATATCTTAGTACGATATATGCGAGACCAATTCATGGTAGAAGATAATATAATTACACCTGATTGTGTACAAACATTGGATGTGGATGGTGAAACACCTATTAATATTCATACTTCGGTAGCTATCAAAGTATTACATCCAAAAGCACGTCAAATTGTTCACCGTGATTTAAAAATTATGGAGTTTTTTGCCAAAGCTTTAACATTGATTCCTACTATGCATTGGCTATCCTTGCCAGATGAAGTTCACGTTTTCGGAGAAATGATGCGAGATCAATTGGATTTACGTGTTGAAGCACAACATTTGGAACGATTCAATAATTTATTTGCAAATACAATGGATGTCGAGTTTCCAAAACCTGTTATGGCATTTACAACAAAAGATATGTTGATTGAAGAGTATGAAAATGGAATTCCATTAAATGCATTTTTGGGTCAAGCAGAATATGTAAAACAATGTAATGATGATGATATAACGGAAGTTTATGACCATAAAATTGCAAATATTGGTACGTAAAGTTGTTCTTTTGTATTTAATAAAATGTGAACAAGAAAAAAACAATATGATATTAACTTTATGAAAATGACCTTGGATTTGGACGTTGTTTTGATTTATTCAATAGGGTTAAATGCATTTCTGGTAAGTTTTAATGAATACAAAAATAAATAGGTAAATTTGACTGATTGTAACATTACTTTTTTAGCATATGCTTATTTTTTTCAACTTTGTTCATGCTGATCTTCATCCTGGAAATATCATGATCAAATTTTATAAACCAAAAGCACATCATCCTTTTCAAAAAGCTTGGTCTAAAGCCATGGGTCGTTATCTTAAAGACGATGGGGAAGTAGCTGTGGAGCGAATTCTCGCTGTCAGTGATAATCCTGTAGAAATGCACAAGGAACTTTTAGCTCTCAAAGAGGAAGGTTATTCTCCACGTCTTGTATTTATTGATGTTGGACTCGTCAATGAATTGAATGATGTCAATCGACGTAATTTCTTGGATTTATTTCAATCTATTGCTGAATTTGATGGATATCGAGCAGGTGAATTAATGGTGGAACGTTGTCGGACACCTGAATTAGTGATTGATCCAGACATATTTGCTTCGAAAATGCAAAATTTGATTCTGGGACTTAAACAAAATACGTTTAACTTGGGGGCTGTCAGGATCGGAAATTTATTACACAATGCTATGAACATGGTACGAGCCCACCATGTGAAATTAGAAGGCGATTTTATCAATGTCGTGGTTAGTATCATGCTTTTGGAAGGTATTGGACGTCAATTAAATCCAGATTTGGATTTATTCAAGAGTGCTCTACCTGTTTTACGTGATTACAGTATAAAGAATCATGGACAAGCGACAATAGATGTTGTCAAGGATGTACAAATGCACGGTAGTGCACCTCATTGGCTTAAAGTATGGATATTCTTAGAGTTACGTAACCTTTTTGTTAGGAATGAAAGAGAAAATGAATGGTTGCAGATGTGGTATGTATAATAATAATATTACTGTGTGTCGGATCAAGTGAATATTTATGCTAATTTAAATTCATTCTTATTTCATAGTGATTTTCTATGCTTTAACAATTAAAAAACGACGTATTTCATCCACTCAATGTATACTTTCTTACTCTCTGACTTTTTATTTCCCACCCCCCTTCCCGATATCCTCTTATTACGCGCGCAATTAGAACGATAATTTACCCTCATAATCTACCCCTCATTTTGACTATTGTTATGATTATTGTCATATTATAGCGATCTCACATCTAATTTCAGCTTGCATATTACTTTATTTTCTTCTTCAGGGATGGGAAAAATTACATGAAACATACAACACTCATTCTATACAACAGATACATGGTTCTCCACCTTTTCCCTTCTCTTGGCAAGGCGTAATAATTATAATAATAATAATATTAATAGACTACTATATAATAATATACACTCAGGCTCTCATACTACATACATAGAATCAAAAAATGTTTATACAAATTGTATATTCCCTTATTCATACGTATGCATTGACTTTTTGAAGAAAAAGATGCATGAGATATTTATTATCTTTGAGTAGTGGTGAGGTTATCAAATATCCAAGAGCAAATACTTTTTTTTTATATCACGTACAATGATTTCCGTGTCTGTGCTTTAACAAATGTAGTTGCTTTTTTTTTGTTTAATACACAAAAGACCATTTGGTGTTGATTATAAGCTATTAGTGCATATTAAAATCATTATTTTTGTTTATTTTTTTTTTTTATTTTTATTTCTGAAGGAAAACGTCAAATGACCAAAGTAGAAAAACAAGTTCAATAATGATTCAAGAAGAAAGAAGAATAATAAAAGAAAAAAACGAGATCATTAGCTTTTTTTATCAATGAAATTTTACTCCTATGTTAATACTTTTGTCATTTAGTAATAATATTACGTACAATATATAAAATAGTGTGTGCCTTTTATTGGTCTTTTTAATAACCGTACGTAACATGTAAATAATAAGGATAATGATACTTAATGCAAGTATAATATAAATAGTTTGGTTTAGTTTGTCGCAGTATCTTTTGAAATGATTGTAAATTGTAGTTTATAAGATATTAGGACGTAACGACATTCATCTGTGGTCATAAAATCATCATCCATTTCCAACTGCACCCCCCTCCCCCCCCCTAATTCAAATATTTATTTTTCTTTTTTGAACAACTTTTTTTACCCCTTTTTTTTACTCTCTCTTTCTCTCACACACTCTCTTTTCAATTGTATATTTTTTTTCCTTACTTCCTTCTCTCTTTTTTTTTTTTTTTTTTGGTGAAAAAAGAAAGAAAATAAAAAGTAAATAAAACTTTATATAAATTAAATTTAAAAAAAAAATATATATAAAAACTTATGATAAATCATGGCGTCAAAAGTTGCGCCAGCAGCCAGCAGTAAAAATCCGTCCGACGTTACCTCAACTACAAAAACAACCACGTCAACGTTAATAACTGACTCTTCTATAAATAGTCCAGAGAATGAAGATCAACTTTGGAGGATCATTGAAAAACAGCGACTTCTCATTCAAGATCTTCAAAAAGCTTTAGCAAAAGTAACAGCTGACCGTGATGATTTATTGACTCGTAATAATAACAATAGTTATAATAATTATAATAATAATAATAATAATAATAATAGTAATAGTATTGATATTAGTAATGATGGGACTATTACCACAGCAACAACACTATCAACGACCACGCGACCTTCTGTACAACATGACAGGTGTGACAGTTTAATAAACGATCATTACGATGATCCAGATAATAATAATAGTGTTATAGTTAATAGTAGTCATAGCAACAGCAGTAACAACAGTAGTGATAGTCAAAGACAACAACAACATCATCATCATCATCAACAACAACAAGGACCTACCCCTCCACCTCGATCTCCTTACCGGCAACATCTAAAAGAAGAACCACCCCATCGTGTTGATAGTTTGTGTGGCAACAGCAAAAAACGTAACAATAATAAAAATAATTCAAAAAACAGAAAAGATATTAGTACTCGATCTTCATCATTACCTGTGGCTACAGCAAAGACGACAGGGACAGCACCAACAATTACAACTGTGAGTAACAGTGATAGTCGACCTGTATCACCAAGTTCTACAGATAGTGCAACTGGAATAAGTTCACCTGTTAATGCTATAATGGATAAAGATGCTCAATTATTCGCACAATATCAAGAATCTCAAAAACGAGACGGCGTTTGGAAAATATCTGCACCAACACGACGGAATAACAACGGTTGTAATAGCAATAGTAGCAACAGTAGTAGCAACAGTAGTAGTAATAGTAGTAGCAGTAGTAGTAGTAGTGATGACGCGTGGCTTTGGCCACCAGCGCCTCCACCTCCGCCAACACCACCTGCACAAAAAAAGACACAACTACAGCAACGTCGACACGTGCGTCGTGCATCTTCTCATCCTGCCATCTCAACTACTCAACAACAAAAGAAGAATTACCAACAGCAGACTACCCCAACAAATACAGTGAATGATTCCTGTTGTTCTTCTTTTTCGGGAGAGAATTCACTAGCAGGAATCAATATTAAAGTACTTGGTTCTAATATTACTACCAATGCAAAAGGAAAAGGAGTTATTTCTTTTACTATTTCCGTACGTAAGGAAATGGATGATATAGCAAGAGAACTTTGGCGTATAGAAAAATTATATTCGGACTTTTTGGCATTAGATAGCAAGGTACAAAAAAAAAATAACAAATTCTGTGTCATGAGAAAGGAATTCGAGGAGGAAAAAAAAAGGGGGGGGAGGAGTTAATAATAATCTTATAAGTCATTCATCATTGACTGACTTTATTTTTATAATAATAGCTTAAACAGCAAGGTAGACCAAAAACAGGGAAAATTAGCAAGTTGCCTGACAAGGCATTATTTGCAACACATACACCAAATAAAGCAGATCAAAGAAAAGTAACTTTATATTTTTTTACATGATTAATGAAATGAATGGATTAAAATAGATCCATTCTGTCGATCCGTTCTTTATTCTTATTATAATTTATATTCCTATTGTAAATGCGAATTAATAACAAGGGGATTGACGGGAATTCTTACTGTTATTATTATTACTTTTATCATATTCTTAGATTGCTATTGAAAAATATTTACAGCATATGATTGACATACCGTGGCATGATGCTTCCTCACTTTTTGACTTTTTAAGTTCAAATAGAGTTGATAGAAATGATGATTCTTCTCAAGTAAGTTTTTTTTTACTTCTCATTATCGAGTGTAGGACATGGATTAAATAAAACAAGAACAAAATAGCTTTCTTTTAACAATAATTTTCAATTACAGTCTACTATACCAGGACGTAAAGAGGGATATTTAACCAAAAGAGGTAAAAGTTTTGGTAGTGGATGGAGAACTCGATATTTTGTTCTAGACGGTCCAACACTTCGATATTATGAAAGTGTAAGTTTTGTTGTTTATTATTTATTTATTACCCCTTGTTTTATTTTCTTCCCGATTCTTTTGGAGCATAATTTTTTTTAAAGAATCTGACTTTCGAATAAAATGAAATTGTTATTTAGCGTGATGGTGCTCTTCAAGGGACAATCCATATTCCAGATACTCAGATTGCTCGACAGCATGCACAGTCCAATACTCAAACATCTAGTGAAATGCGACATGCATTTTTGATAGTCGAGCCAAAAAAACCATCAAATCCTAGTAGTGGTGTGAATCGTCATTTACTTTGTGCTGAATCGGATGAAGAAAGAGACCAATGGGTAGAAGCACTTACACAATATCTTAATTGGGGTGGAGGAAGTACTCCTACTATTTTTGACTCTACCAATAATAATCACAGTACTCAGTCAACAACTATGGCACCCACGTCAAAAAACAATAATAACATTAGCAACAGTAACGGGACAACAGGGTTACATAAACAATTATCTACGTCACAACTACAACAAGCGTCGTCGTCGTCACCGATATCACCCGCAGCTTCACCTACAGCTTCAAGAAAAGTATCCAAAGATGATATTAAACCTGTTTCAGCCATGCCCTTAAGTCAATTCAATATCGATTTGGATCAAAATAATAAATTCACTTACAGGGTATCATCTTCTCATTATCATCCACAACGCTCCAATTCTGCCGATTCAAATGTTATACCAACAACTCCATTCAGTGATACAGAAACTGCTGTTACTGTACCTGAATATGAACGATCAGCACTTCGGCAACGATCTAGTATGGATCATGATTATCTTCCCAATATGCATAAAACGGCTACAACATCAGTATCTGTTGCAGCTGCACGACGACGTGGTTCGATTGATGTTGGCGGAGCTCATAACAGCAATAACAATAATAATGAATCATCATCAACAATTATTACAACTCCAAACGTAGATGTCGGTGATGGTAAAAAGAAAAAAGGAAATCGACGAACATTCTGGGCAAAAAAAATATTTGCAGGTGATATGGGAACGGGTATACCATCTACTAATAGTATTCAAAGATTTTTGACAAGAAACTCGAGCGATGCTTCTTCAACGGAACACCCTATTTCACCATTTCATCAAATTAATAATAACAGTAAAGGAGGAAAATCAACATCCCATGTATTTGGTGTTCCTTTAGAAGAAGCTATTCGTGCATGTAAAGTTTCTGAAAATTATGAATTACCAGCTGTAGTTTATCGTTGTATTGAATATTTGGAAGCTAAGAACGCGACCCAAGAAGAAGGTATTTATCGTTTAAGTGGAAGCGCTGTCAAAATTAAGACTCTAAAACAACAATTTGATCAAGGTAAAAAAATATATATATATTACTTTTGGCCTCTATTTTTTTTAAATGAGGATTGGAAGTTAAGAGTTATACAACATATGGCTAACTTTCTATTTTATAAAATCTACACTTATAAAAGGTGTCGATATTAATTTACTTGAATCGGATGAATATCATGACATTCATGCTGTTGCTGGTCTTTTGAAACTGTGGCTTCGGGAATTACCTGGAAATGTATTAACACATGATTTACTTAAAGAATTTATTCCTGTTATTGGTAAAAATGATTATAGTCTTTTTGTATATTCACTCACCATCATCACTATCATTTTCTAATATATTAAAGAAAAAAAATAGATTTAGTGGATCGTGATGAACGGGTCCAAGAACTTGGGAGACTTGTATCTATGCTTCCACTTGCCAATTATACATTACTCCGACTATTATGTTCTCATCTTATTCGTGTTATCAACTATGCTGATATCAACAAAATGAATGCACGTAACGTTGGAATTATCTTTTCACCAACACTTCAAATACCAGCTGGTATCTTTAATTTATTTTTGAGCGAATTTCGATATATCTTCTGGACAACCAATGATACATACGAAGGTAACAAACTACTTATTCCAACAACATCAACCAGCGATAATTATAATCAAGAAGAAGAAGAAGAAGAAGAAGAAGAAACATTGGAAGGGGAAGATGACCAAGATCAAGGAGGACAAAACAATAACGATTATTTCGCTGGTTCATTACATCCTACACAACCCGCCCCTTCTCCTCCCCCAAGACCGCGGTATAGTAATGGTCGGTTACAGCAAATGTTACTGGACGAACAAGGTCGTAGTAATAGAAATAGTGTACATTATATGGATGGTGCACCTTCTTCTATTGTTGGATTAGAAAATGGTAAAGCTACTTTGACTTTCTTATACTCCTGCCATATTTGTTTACATTTCAAAGCCTTTATATTAACGCACTGAATTCATTATTATTATCGTACACATAGGTAATGCCATAATTTCGGACGATGATGCAGATGTAGAAGATTTAGAAATTCAAGAAGATGACAGTAGTATTACATACGATGAAGATGAAGACGTTGATGAAGAGTCTGATGATTATTATAAAAAATCAACGTCCATTACTATAAGAAAACGTCCTTATCCATCTTCAACAAATTCTGAACCAACAGACACTTTTAATAACTCTTCAAATCGACTTTTGACCATTACATAGCCATCGTACCTTTCATTCGTTAATTATTCCTTTCACACATACATATAAACACAAATTATAACACATTCCAGTCCCTTTCTTTACTTCTTTGTTTTCTTTTTTTTTGTTTTATTTAATATTAGTTCAGTATTTTCTTATCTTAGTATACCGATCACCCCAACATAACTTATACCCTTTGCTAGCTTGTTTCTTTTTTACCTTTTTTTTTGCTCTTTCTCTTTATATTTTTGCACATTTTGTATGAAGCTGATTATTATAATAGAACACATTTTTTTCCTCGTAACACTGTATGATAAATCAAAAAAAAATAGTTCAGTGATTTTAATACATATTATTCTTTAATTTTATTTTTATTATGATAGAAATTATCAATACGTACGTATGAACTATGTAATAATAGTTATAGAGAAAGTAGTAGTATTAGTAATATAAATAGTAGTAAGTAACGATGAAAAATGTGTATTAATAAAGTGGAAAAGAATTTATTTTGTTTTGCTTTTATGTCTCTACTTATACAATAATTTTTCTATCTTATCACGTCGTTCATGATTGTACGTAGCAATATGTGTTACTTTCATGGATTCATGATCAATAGTGTTAGTTAATTGTAATCAATATAGGGGCGGTTTCATAATTTCAAATAAGTATCACACAAAGTGTAAATATCCATTTGCTTTCTTGCGGTGCTCACTACGCACGTGTTTTTGTACATAATGTAGAACAGCGATGTTTAATATATATCCAAAACTGAAAAATTGAAAACAACGAACTTGTTTAGCACGACATTATTTTTAAAAAGTTCTGTATGATAATCGATTAGAGAATTCATTTTTGTGACATTATTTCACTTCCAAGTCTATATGATAAAAACTTCAATTATTGAAATTTTTGATACGCATGAATAGAAAATCAATAATCCAATCGAAGAGATAGCATGTCTTTACTTCATATAGAAGATTAATGTTGAGTACAGTCCGCACAACGATAAAAAAAATAATGATGTATACCATAGCTGTTCTTTGCTTCACCGATACACATTCAATCATACCAAATACAGTTTATCTTACATTATATGACATCTTTATATATGGCAAGCTAGATTTTATATATGTATAATTTATTTTCCACCTCTTTGTTCATTTCGTACGTACAGTCTTTAAAAAAAAATGTAAATTTGTGTTGGTTTTAATAATTTGTTTGCTTTCTACTCTTAATTGATAAATTCTTTACAAATTTATCAGACGTGGTCTAACGGGTAATGTATAGTAGCATTTTTTTTATTTACTTTTGATATCTGTAAAGTAATCACTTTGATATCCGATGTATGAACATGGGAAGTTAGGTAGAGAAGAAAGAAAGAAAGAAAGAAAGAAAGAAAAGAACGACATAAACCAAGACCGGGTTTGAACTTGGTACAACTTGAGAGAAAATGCCCCAACATAATTTTAATACTTCTTTGTAGTGCACCTCTATGGATTTTGTTGTTGTATAGTTGGATCGGAAGCTTATAGCCGCATAATGTTCTTCAAAGCAATCCAACTTGATAGTTATGCTATTTTAGTATATGTGTGCATGCAACTAGAAATTCCTATTGTCAATTTATCAGACAGCAAAAAAAGAAGAGTCCAGCGTTAGCTGGGACGGTCAACACATTATCAAATTCGTCATTTTCTTATTTTGATAATATGCTTCAAAAGTTGTACCGAGTGTAACAAATTGATCCAGTACTACCCCTCCCACTGACAACACTATCCACAAAAAGACATTACACCACTTTACGAGTAAAAAAAAATTAATTCATAATAACATTTTATTCAGTATAATAAACAATAAGCCTCCTCTTAGTTCTCAAGAAATAAAAATATAACTTGATTAACGAGAATAACCACGAGAAGGTGGAAGGCTAGCTATTCCCAAAAATGTGTATTTGGTTTCTCCACAACCCAAAACTTTAGTGAAAGTGCTCCCAACGTTCTGGAACAATACGCGCGCCAAGGCCTCTTTGTGCAAGGGAAAGGCTGTACTATCCATTGGAAAAACCAAACTAGGTAAATGCGCAGTAAAGTCCAGAACGCGAGCGCCGCGTCGTCATGAAGGTCGCCAACCGGCTCAAACAGTTCCCATAGAGATTTAAAACATTAATAGTAAAAAATATTGATTAGTAAAATATTATTATTACTTTTACTTGACATTCATTCAACACACACTTGTTCCCTCTCCTCATTAAAAGCTTTAAAAAAACTTGCCTTTTTGCTAATAAACCAAGGGGTGCCACTTTGGAAAAAAACCTCTCAATAACGAGGTAAAGTTATGAAACAAAAGACAAGAAACCACTTCTGCCTCGTAACCATGGCAGCAGTTAGGGCTACATTGAGGGACGCAAATCGAAGATCCGAAGAGACGAGATCTTACAATGCAGTGGTTTACCCAGTTAAGCTGCAGAATTAACTACATAATACCCTGGAAAAGTTATGTCCTTTGTAGTTTGTGTGCTTGCCCGATTTCGAAAGGCCCGTCCGGCATCGCGCGCATCCAAAAGTCCTAGGGGTGGTACAACCCAAGCTCCGGCAAGAGTTACGTTGTTGTATCAGAAATGTCTCTCTCCGTTCTGACACGGGTTAACTCCATTCGTCCAGGAATGTTGAATTCTGAAGCGCTCTGATAAAGTCAAAAAAAACTCTATCCCCTCCGCATTCAGGAACTTCACCCACGCACCTGGGGTACATCGCTTCCAAGGACAATAGCCAGTTTAGCATGCACAAACAAGAAAAAAAATAAAACAGGAACAACACAAGTGGCAATGAAGTCCTGAGTTCCGTCAAATTCCTTTGGCCACCTAAAGCCTGGAGGGAGGTGTTAAAGAAGAAAAGAGAAAAGAAAGGAAAAAACAATTTTGGCACGCTGCGGCCATTTTTAATATCCCAGCAACTCAGCAAAATTTGTCTCACAGCAATATGCATAAAATGCAATGTACTTGTTTTTGCTTCAAGACTGTCTCCCTAGAATAATTGTCAGTTGTTCCAATATCATAGTCAATCATTTCAAACATTAAATAAATAGCTGAATTGACTTCTCTAAACTATACTTTTGCTTTTATCCATACAATTTCTTCTCAATACAAGCCCACCATATCGTGAACTTGTTGAACAATCTAACATACATTACGAAGGCCAAACATTCTGACATAGATGATTAGAGGATAGAGATGAAAAAAAACGTATACTTTTTACTGTCATATAAACACTTAATCTGTTGTACTGTATATAAAAGAGTCTGACAGATTGTGGCTGTTTGTAATTTTGGTTGTTTCAGAAAAAAACGCGTCTCTTCTTTTCCTGTTTTTATAATGCTCTGTAAAATACTACTGTATGAGCTACATAATGGATTGAGCATTTTTCAAAGTGTAAAAGCTAACAGATTCAGTCATAAAAAAAATTTCGAAAGCTTCTTGCAACGTACTGATGTCCATTAAAAACAATATTATAATACAAAACCATTCAAAGCGAACTTGCTTTCTAAGAGCGTATTCATTATTATTTGATTCAGTCATCCGCTAATTGTACGTAGTTTATGGTCACCGCTCGCTATACCGATACCCCCCCCCGTGAGACCAAAAAGGCATCGTTATATCGAATAATCGTTATAACGAATTCTTGATCTGAGTTATTATGATCGGGTAAAATCCTATCCATATGCACTTGACCTCACATGTATCTAATATGTCTTGCAAAAAGAAGAAAACTCTAGCACATCATATCATTTATACTATAAATAAGCTATCAAATATTCTTTATCGTATTACTTCTAATCGAAATACACTCACATGCTCACATATAATTAATGCTGACCCCTTATAGGTAAAAAATATAAGTATCGTATTATGCTTGTCCAACTTTTTCTTTGTCAATTTGGATGGATTTGTAAACAATATGACATAGACAGTTTTTAATGCCTATCATAATACGATACTTATATTTTTTATCTATAAGGGGTCAGCATTAATTATATGTGAGCATGTGAGTGTATTTCGATTAGAAGTAATACGATAAAGAATATTTGATAGCTTATTTATAGTATAAATGATATGATGTGCTAGAGTTTTCTTCTTTTTGCAAGACATATTAGATACATGTGAGGTCAAGTGCATATGGATAGGATTTTACCCGATCATAATAACTCAGATCAAGAATTCGTTATAACGATTATTCGATATAACGATGCCTTTTTGGTCTCACGGGGGGGGGGTATCGGTATAGCGAGCGGTGACCATAAACTACGTACAATTAGCGGATGACTGAATCAAATAATAATGAATACGCTCTTAGAAAGCAAGTTCGCTTTGAATGGTTTTGTATTATAATATTGTTTTTAATGGACATCAGTACGTTGCAAGAAGCTTTCGAAATTTTTTTTATGACTGAATCTGTTAGCTTTTACACTTTGAAAAATGCTCAATCCATTATGTAGCTCATACAGTAGTATTTTACAGAGCATTATAAAAACAGGAAAAGAAGAGACGCGTTTTTTTCTGAAACAACCAAAATTACAAACAGCCACAATCTGTCAGACTCTTTTATATACAGTACAACAGATTAAGTGTTTATATGACAGTAAAAAGTATACGTTTTTTTTCATCTCTATCCTCTAATCATCTATGTCAGAATGTTTGGCCTTCGTAATGTATGTTAGATTGTTCAACAAGTTCACGATATGGTGGGCTTGTATTGAGAAGAAATTGTATGGATAAAAGCAAAAGTATAGTTTAGAGAAGTCAATTCAGCTATTTATTTAATGTTTGAAATGATTGACTATGATATTGGAACAACTGACAATTATTCTAGGGAGACAGTCTTGAAGCAAAAACAAGTACATTGCATTTTATGCATATTGCTGTGAGACAAATTTTGCTGAGTTGCTGGGATATTAAAAATGGCCGCAGCGTGCCAAAATTGTTTTTTCCTTTCTTTTCTCTTTTCTTCTTTAACACCTCCCTCCAGGCTTTAGGTGGCCAAAGGAATTTGACGGAACTCAGGACTTCATTGCCACTTGTGTTGTTCCTGTTTTATTTTTTTTCTTGTTTGTGCATGCTAAACTGGCTATTGTCCTTGGAAGCGATGTACCCCAGGTGCGTGGGTGAAGTTCCTGAATGCGGAGGGGATAGAGTTTTTTTTGACTTTATCAGAGCGCTTCAGAATTCAACATTCCTGGACGAATGGAGTTAACCCGTGTCAGAACGGAGAGAGACATTTCTGATACAACAACGTAACTCTTGCCGGAGCTTGGGTTGTACCACCCCTAGGACTTTTGGATGCGCGCGATGCCGGACGGGCCTTTCGAAATCGGGCAAGCACACAAACTACAAAGGACATAACTTTTCCAGGGTATTATGTAGTTAATTCTGCAGCTTAACTGGGTAAACCACTGCATTGTAAGATCTCGTCTCTTCGGATCTTCGATTTGCGTCCCTCAATGTAGCCCTAACTGCTGCCATGGTTACGAGGCAGAAGTGGTTTCTTGTCTTTTGTTTCATAACTTTACCTCGTTATTGAGAGGTTTTTTTCCAAAGTGGCACCCCTTGGTTTATTAGCAAAAAGGCAAGTTTTTTTAAAGCTTTTAATGAGGAGAGGGAACAAGTGTGTGTTGAATGAATGTCAAGTAAAAGTAATAATAATATTTTACTAATCAATATTTTTTACTATTAATGTTTTAAATCTCTATGGGAACTGTTTGAGCCGGTTGGCGACCTTCATGACGACGCGGCGCTCGCGTTCTGGACTTTACTGCGCATTTACCTAGTTTGGTTTTTCCAATGGATAGTACAGCCTTTCCCTTGCACAAAGAGGCCTTGGCGCGCGTATTGTTCCAGAACGTTGGGAGCACTTTCACTAAAGTTTTGGGTTGTGGAGAAACCAAATACACATTTTTGGGAATAGCTAGCCTTCCACCTTCTCGTGGTTATTCTCGTTAATCAAGTTATATTTTTATTTCTTGAGAACTAAGAGGAGGCTTATTGTTTATTATACTGAATAAAATGTTATTATGAATTAATTTTTTTTTACTCGTAAAGTGGTGTAATGTCTTTTTGTGGATAGTGTTGTCAGTGGGAGGGGTAGTACTGGATCAATTTGTTACACTCGGTACAACTTTTGAAGCATATTATCAAAATGAGAGAATGACGAATTTGATAATGTGTCGACCGTCCCAGCTAACGCTGGACCCTTTTTTTTTTGCTGTCTGATAAATTGCCAATAGGAATTTCTAAGCTCTTTTACCTTCATCATATTTGTATACTCGCCAGATTCTTATGTTATTTCAGCAATATAAGGATGATATATTACATACTTGTATGCGTATACGAAAATAGCATAACTACCAAATTGAGTAGCTCAACAAGTATTATACAACTACATACTCCCGATCCAATAATACAATAATACAATAACAAAATCCATGAATACACACAAAGCCATAGAACACAAGCAAGTATTATATACATTGATAAAATTATGTTGGGGATTTTCTCCAAAGTTGTACAAACATTTTGCAAGATAGCAACTGGATCTTGGCTCATGCCGTCCTTTTCTTTCTCTTTTACAAGTTTACACCAATATACTAATAGTGTAAAGAATCAAATGTCATTATAAACTTACAGTTGGCGATGACAACAACAAAACATATTTTTTGCTTGATATATCATTTTTACGTACCTACTAAAATAGGCTTAAGTGAGTACTTGTTCAAAAAACAGAAAAGACCGGTCTCGTATCAAACAAGTAAGCATTAACTGCATATCCACTGATAGAATTATTTCATTACATCCATGAACTCCGCTACGCTCGAGGATGGTTCATAAACAATGCCGTGTACTTTAGGTTTATAATGAGAAGAACAAAGAAATAACTGATCATTTACATGGGTATTTTGTTAGACCTATTTAGACGATTTGAGTGTTTTATTTGCTTTAAAATCCATACTCAAAGTGACAGCAATAAAATGATTAATGCAAATACATAATAAGCGCAACTTGTTTTTCTCTTCACGAATAAAAATTATTTTTTAACAGAATCTCCTTTTCTTTATCTTTTTTATTTTCTTGTTTTTCATTCTTGAAAGAATTGCTGCTTCTTGAAGAATATAAAAACCAACTTTACTGACGACTTTATTTTTTTTACTTTTTCATCTATACTTCCTTTGTATTTCCCATTCAATAACATCTCAAACACCCGCTTTATATCTACATCCATCAATCACTACTATGAACCACCATAATCAGCATCAAAACTCTTTTGATTTTTTCCCTCATGTCCCCAATGAGCTTTTACTCAATATTTTTTCGTATCTTAATTTTTTTCAACTTCTTCAGTGCCTCGCTGTAAGTCGGTACTGGCGCAACCGATTGATGAACGTTGTCTGGGTGCGGATGGAAAATGTATTTTTCGAACATACACCCGTACTCCAGAATCTCAACAATGTTGAAGAACGGCGTTTGGTTGGACGGTGGCTTCATGGATTACCTATACCGTATATTGTGATGTCACCGGCAATGGTGTTTTTAACATCATTGATTACCGACCGCCAATTGTCAAATTCAGACAGCAGGTATGTAATTTTGTTTTTGTCTTCCAACTAAATAAAGAGCTGAAAAATTGTATCAATTTGTGTAATATTTTAAACACATGTAAAATTTTGTAGTAATGCATAGAGCTGGATTTGACTACATTTGCCGATTTTTTCAATTAAACTTCACCACACTACAAAACCTCTTCATACATCAAACTACTTTTTTCTTCTGATAACGCCGATATGTTTTTCATATTGATCGCTACAAATACTACGTTACGTAACTTCCATCTTCACCGAATACACCTTTTCCCCCATTTTGTTTATACTCGCAACCAGATTCCTTTCCTTACAAGACTTACGATTGATCACATAGACGCAAGTGATCCCATTTTTCTTTTTCGGTTTATTAACGCCACGTTGCAACAGTCCATCCATTTACAAGAGCTAGTATTTGGACCTAACACCTTTTTCTGAAACCACATTACAAATATCATTGAACTTTGCCCACCAACTTTACTGTCCTTTACCATCTCCGCCAATAATGCCATGCGTCATCCACTACGCGACGACCTTCACATCATACAGCATCCACACCATATACATCCGCTTCAAATGCTCTCACTCGACTACGATATACACACTCCTCCCCAGGCACCTTCAATCAGCATAAACGACTCAAATGGAATATCTTTCTACGTCGCCAATACCCTCCAATTCCTCCACATACGTGTACCTTGGGGTAGATCAAGAAACTGGCGCCAAAACATTGATGTAATAAACGTCCTTGCTTCTCTTGTTTCCCAATGCCGACAGCTACGTGTTGTATACGGGGAACAGCATATAACAGAGGTAATTTTGGCTGCTTTAGCTGAGCTACCTCACCTACAAACCATTCATTTCGACCTCTACCATCACCGTCATTCACCCCGACTCACGCACTCATTACAAACCTTTTTCCAAAACATTCCTTTCAACCAACCGACCGAAATATTTCTTCTTCATGCTCGCCCTCGTCTCATAAATCCCGATACCGAACAGATCATCTATGCCCGCTTCCCGACTGCCATAATTTACATCCCCAACCGATATAATTAATCATTTTATAAATAAAAACATTTTTTCTTAAATGTAGTTAGTGTAAATAGTTCTTTTTAATCAAAATAATTTTCTTATTTTTATGTATCAAAGGTTTCAAAGTGATCTATTGAAGAAAGAAATCGGAATTCTTGTAAAAAAGAAATCATTTCATTAACATAAGTTACCGAAACCTTCCATATAATAAGGTAGCCATAGAATAAACTAATGACCAGCAGAAGCTCTTCCTCTATTATGTAGTTAGCTGTGGCAGAATGTTTGTTGTGCTTCTTCATAATATTAAATTCAACAAGTTCTTAATATGGATCTTGATTATACAGTGGCGAAACAATTCTTGACGTGTTTGTAAATTGAAAAGTAAATACTTTTATGCATAAAAGCAAACAATAGTTAGTGAACCGAATCCAGCCTTTTATCTGATAAATGCATATACTAAAAATTGCACGTAGCTTATCACTAGGGCCGCTTTTAGTGACTGACTGTGATATTACACAACTGTATGTGAAATCGTTTTTAGGGAAACACTGCTGAATCAAAAATACTGTAAGTGTCTTAAAAATAAAATCCATATTGACAATAACCAAAAGTAGTGCCATACTGGAGTCGTGTCATTGATCCTGCCTTACTATCCTGTCTATGTTTTAAAATTACCGCACTATAGATCATAAAAAGGGTCTTAAACATGTACTGGTACTTTCTTTTAAAAACTTTTGGTACTTGATAATTCGATACAATGTTTTCATAATAGGAAAATTATATATGTGTATAGCTCAACATATTATTCTTGTTTATCAGGAAGTTATAATAATGAGAATCGTTTACTTAAATCCTCTTTACTTAAATAAGTATGTACGTACGTAGCACTTTTGGTTAACGAAACCACCATAAATAACAACACACAATATATATATATATATACTACTTTGACTTATACATTGTTACGGTTCTGAATATAATTTGAAAATAGCTTATCATAAAATACATATTTTGTATTATATTTTCACTTGATCTTTTCTCTTTTCTGATAATAGTTGTATTGTATGGCTTTTTTTTTCTACTAACACTTATGTTATTTTTACTTTTTTTCTCTTGGAAAATGAATAGTAATTTATAATCAACTTTCGCATTATTTATAATTTTTATTCTAATCCTGTTGTAATTATTCTTTCTATGATATAGATATATAATATACATGTACAACACAGTTATTTTTAATTTGGCATATAATTTCAATAAGGTGAATAAGTTAATTTATATTCCTCATCATACTGCCAAAATAAAAACGAAACAAAACATAAGCGTTAGTTTTTTTAAATATCTTATTATATGTTGTTTATGCAAAACCACGAAAAAAGGTGTACTTTTTGAAGTTCTGCAATTCTAGTCATAAAAAAGGTGTACAATTGGGTTCTATGGCTTCATCGTAGACCTGATGGATCTTTCCACACAATATCTCGAAGTAATTTTTCAAAACCAAATATTTACTGAATCAAATAGTAATAATTCTATAAGAGTTATTCAAAAGAAATATTACGTATTTATCTTTCATATAATGAAAAATAGTGTTATGTGATTTTTGTAATATAACAAAAACAGAAACCAAATCAGTTATTTTTATACCAAACATAAAATCATACATTGTACTTTATAATCTACTACGTAGCTTTTATATTTAATAAAATATTGCCAGTTTTTATAGTGACCTTTTTCTAATTTTAGAGTTATATTGATTATTACAGAGCCTTGGCTGTAAATCTTTTTAATTAGTTTTTATCTTTTTGTTTTATAACATGTGGTGCTATTTAGTATATTATATTCCTATCTAATTTGTATTTTATAAATTTCTATGACACTCGTATATACCAATTGCCTCAAAAATAATGTAGAATAGCTTCCAGAGTAAGATGTTTCTGTGAAGATATCTTCATGCAGTTTTATAGTTGACAGCGAGGCCAAAAGAATTCCATCTAGCTTTATGATAACAAGTTGTTCCGTAGGTTGTGTTTTGGATGGATTGAATATTACTTTTTCTTTTCGTTGTCGAACTCAGTAGCCACACTACCACTTCGTGACACTGATAGGATCTGTTACAGAATTTCTGTAATTTTATAGATAATTGAGGTTCGAGTGTTATAGGAAAGAGATAAAAAAAGGTACTTTTTTTTTGCTATTCATACATTGACTCTGTTTGTTATGTCGCTCTTTTAAAAAGTACAACTTTTTGATTGTACACCTTTTTTAGTGACACCCGAGCTCTCAGAATCTTTAAATTCTTACATTCAAAGGATGACAATTTGGTATACCAGGAGCCTCATAGGGTACGCTGCATTACGAGATAAAGCTGCATCTGCGAGTTCACTCACAGTGTGTAGGCTTCATCTTGAAAGTGTAGTAGATACTTGCGAGATCGACAGAGTATATTGATAGATCCGTCGTTCGAGTAGACTTAGCAACTTTCCAGAGTAGCAGTTTGCAATATATTCAACCAATTATTAGACAGCTACGACTTTATTGTCAAACCCTTGTTCTAATCTTTTAGATTTATCTGATAGAATTAGTGTGGGACTTGTGTCCTTTTGCGATTATCATTTGGGTTTGGTATATTTATTTTTTCTCTTTCAAATAGTCAAAAGATGAGCTTGGTAAGTTATGCATATAACAGAATGTGTATTATAATGATTATGCAAGGCTATCTAAAAAATCAAGTAACAACCTGGCTGCATATATTTATACGCATGACTCTATCATTGGCATATGCACGCAACTTGGTAAACGAATATGATAATGATTACAGTGATTAGTGTAATTTTTATTAAACTAAACATTATTTCACGCAAGAATGCATTTTTCTTACTCTGTTATTGAACTGATCACAGACGCAATATACCATAGTTCGATTGGACTTGGCTGGATGTATATAATGTGGAGAGACTATAGATCAAGGTCATGCGGGGAGTTTTTTTAATACAATCATCACCCATGTTTGATATCAGTGTATTGTAAGTTCTTTTTTCATGACAGCAAAAAAAAAGATGTATATGTATAGTTAGTTTTGTTAATAACTTTTAATATCTGTTTGGTAATTTTTACAGCGGATGAAGCCCTATGCATTATAGATGAAGTTAGAAAAAAAGCGACTTTGGTACTCTAGTAAGTATAAATGCGTTCTGTCTAGCTCTCTATTATCACAACAGGTTTATTATTTGAGACTCATTCTATTAAAAAAGCTCTTAGTCTATACATGGTATTTGACGGATTCACCTGTATTGTAGTCTCATTGTCATCCCTATAACGAATTCCCTAACAATATTGAATATATTGCTATCAATACCAATTCCTTATATCAAATATTGAGTCCTAGTTATTTTCGTCTTCGACTTTATCGACTTGATCAATGTACTCCGTTTATCCCTTTTAGTGGTTTGAATAAAGTTATGCTATTTTGCTTACGTATAATGAAAATTATGTGACTAGTAGTAAATAGCCAGGTGTTCGGATGAATAATCCACCATTATATAAGATAATACTAAAAAAGAAAAATAATGGTTTGGATGAGAGAAATCATGGTTATTTATCTCATGTGTCTCAGGTGGTTCTCGAAAATCTTGAACACATTTTTTTATGGCACTAATTTATCAGGTGCAGCGATTGGTCACGAAGGTGCTTTAATTATCAATATGTATAAGTGTCAGAACTCTTTTTATTGAAGGTTTGCTTATAAACCTGCTGAATTCTTTAATTTATATAGATACCAATGAATCGTTACCCCCATCGTCTACAATATTCTTTTATGAATGATGATATCAAGAACATTAGTCTCAAATAAATAATAATTCTCACTCTATATATAATATAATATAATCTTTTTTTTTGTACATTTTGCACACATGTAACCCACAATATTATCTTTTTTTATAGGTTTATGATCAATATGGTACATTTACTTGATTTTTCATATTCCTCATTGAACATATACTATGATTCTTTGAGTTCGTGCACATTTGTAATCCATATACTTATCTGCTATGCTATATGGCTTGCTCGCCATACTAACAGCATGAAAAATAAAAGTCATCTGAAGATAGCCTTATTAGATCGACGTAATGGATTTTTGTAGTACCTAAAAATAAACGCTTAACCTGATGTATTGAGATAATTTAGCACTATACATAATAACGATGATCAAGGTTTTCTATGGAATAATTATAGAAAAAACTGTGTCAATAACATAAAATATATTCGCGAGGTAAATATGTAAACAAGATTTAAGTAAAAATAATACAAATTGATGATATAGAAAAGGTATATATGAGCTCCCTTATGAAGTAGTAGTAGTAGTAGATACTTTTCGTTTTTTTGATGAATGGATACAGGGTGGTATAGTTGATTTTGGTACAGGGTTTTCAATAGTTGGAACAAAAAGAGCATTATCATTATTCAAATTTTGCAACGTCTGTTTCAACAAACTTTTACATTGCCAAACTACTGTAATCAATGGTATAAAATACTTGTAAAAGGTGGCAGCAGTACATGGAAAAGCCTTAGGACCCAATGTGTATAACCGACAAGCATTCCCTGATGGAATATCTACCAGCTTCACTGTCAATTCTGTGCCTTATGATAAAAAATATAATACATAAAAAAAAATTGGATCCAATTTTCATGACCGTCGATTCTATAAAAAAAGCTATTACCATTTATGATGAATCCTAGAATACAGATTTCTTGAGCACTGTCGTTCGACATTTTTAAGAGATTCCAGAAGACATCTTTTATAGTTTTAAGGAGTTTAATGCTAGCCTCACTGACATACTTCGTCGAGGTAGCCCCCCCCCCACTCAAATTAGCTTTTCCAACGCCAAAATCATCATCCAAGTATTTGATAAGAATATCAGCTTTTGTCCCCATTTCTTTATGTACTAATGGGGTGACCCCAGAAACTGACCGATTTTCATTCTTTCGATTACTTGAAGTACTGCTTGATTTTTCTCCACTAAGATTGATACATTATTAATAATGCATGATTCAATTTGATCATAGATTATAAACAAAAATAAAGTTATATACCTGAGTACATAAAAGTCACTTTCATCAAAACATTTTTCAATAATCCCCACAGCCTTCGTACCAAATCTGCTTCAGTCTTGTTTTTAATGTCATAGTTATAATAATACAAGTCCAGAACTTCACCAATAGCATTTGACACCCAATGTTTATCAGCTCCTGAAGAAGGATGGAAACGATACTTCATATGAATAGCAAGTAGATCTTCAAGATCATGCTGAAATGGCAAATTATTGGTTCTAATTAATATATAATATATAATAAATAATATAATGAATTGTAAATAGGGAATAAACATACTATACCACGGAACTTATTCAAATATTCTTGCAAGTCTTGCGGTAATGGTTGAAGATTAGGTTTGTAATAAGTTTTTAATTCATTTAGTTCATCAGGTGTGAAGCGTCCGTTCCAACAGGGATCATGTATGTCAAAATTAACGAATGAGCCGAACTATCAACTGTCAATACCTTGTTTATGCAGCTCTATTTATTAATAGAACCAAAGTAAATACTTACTGCTCATAAGAACATTCTTTCACAAAAGAATGCATAACATCTTCAACAACTTACCACTTGATAGCATCCACTTTGGATACATGAGCTTTGTGGTATAAGTTTCATCAACATTTCTCTTCTGAGTGTCTGACAATAAAGTAGATGTGGCAGATGATGAACTAGAAGTTAAATAATCTTCACCACTGATAGCAGCTTCCACAGGCCCCCAATTTGTTCTTCCTTTAGTCTAGTTTACATATTATATTTATGAGTAAAATAAAATTTTCTTCTCGTTCAGGAGCCTAAGTTCAACAACAGTTTTCCTGGGAGGGACTTCATTACCATTTGAACTTTAAGTTCTTTAGCTATTGATCCAAACAAGTGTTTAGACCTTTTGATTTTTCAACAATAAATTTTTGGTTGCCTGATACAAAATTGGAAAAACGAACATCTTTATTAATGTCTTGTAATTCCTTAATGTACTTTACAATTCCTATTGGAGCCAAAATAAACATTCAGGTTTTTAATAAGTGATTGAATTCTTTTTCTAATAAAAACTCTTTATTATTAGTAGCTAACTAGACACACCTTTACGGCAATCATTTCGATGCTTTTCTGAATTTGACTTTTGCGTTGACATGGTATGGAAAGAAGTTAAAGTTGAAGCGAGAAGTATAAATTGCTGATGTGCGTGCTTTCGTGTTTTGTCAGACTCCTACTACATGATTATACCACTCAAGAACGGGACAACTATTATCCGTGCAATGCTGTAATGGATATTATGAAAAAAAGAGACTGTAAGAAGTCAACGAGACCCAAAAGAACATAATTGAACTGAAGTTTATCACGTAAAATAAATGCTGTCTATATTTATATTAATTCCTTATCATCGGCAAGGTATAAACATTTCTGCAGTCTTTCAATGTGTAATAATTGTGTGAATAGTAATATGTAGTATAATAGGTGTTCTTTAAATTAGACTTTGTATGGTTGATGATATAATCCGTTAATGAAGCTGTTATCTTTTGTCAATAAAAAGATGAGCTTCTGTATACTTATAAATCATTGTTCAAATAGGGATATACAAAACATTATACAACTGCGATACTTACGATCTAACTATACAAGAACAAAATACTGCATGTTGTTACCAACAGATATAGAGCAAAGACAGTTATTACTAAACAATAAAATCATGTGTGGTGGGATTTTTTCTTAACTTGTACAAAATGTCAAATTGGATCTTGGTCCATATTTTTCTTTCTTCTGTATACATAACGACTCTCCATATATATATGTAGTCACGTGTGATATATACTGGCCTTCAGCTTTCTCTTTTACAAATTTACACCAATATAGTGAAAAGTAGAACTAAATGTCATTATTATGCACTTGGATCATTTAAAATTATTATTTAAATATACATATTTACGGTTGGCGAGGATAACAACAAGACGTGTTTTTTGCTTTATAGTATACCATTATTCTCTATTGAAATAGACCCAAATGAAGACTTGTTGAAAACCCACAAAAATCGACCTTGTAACGAACAAGTACGCAATAACTCCATATTTACTGATAGACTGGCGTATTTCATTACGTATGCCATGGGTTTAACACCAGACAGTTTATAAATAATACAATGTACTGTACTTTAGTTTCATTACATTCGATCACTTTTGTCACATATATTAAATTTATTTTTTTATGTTATGTATCACACTTTTTTTCACTTTTTATTAATCACGCATCTCAACAATTTTCCACTCCTCATAAAATCCCAATATTTTGCTTATACGTATGTATTAAATATCTTTGTCCTTTGGTCGAACTTTTCACTTATAAAAGACACTGTACTTTCGCTTTAGTCGCTACTTTTTTTTACTAGTCTACGTATTATAAGCTTTTCATTAACATGATATCTTGTTAAACGTTTTGCATATATCCATTCTGTACCCCCAATTTTTCATTCAAGGCCGAAAAATGACCTAATTCATTCGAACCATTTTCAAGAGATACATTTTTATGCTGAATTACCCACAGTTTTTAGTAAATCGGAACGCTACAATTGGGCCTATATTTGCAAGTGAATCATATTATTTAATAAAGCTAAATTTTTCTTTTTGGTTAGAATTGCTATATTGATGTTTTAGCCGCTGATAAAGATTATATAATAGACCAGTATGTTTTTATAATTATGATCGTTCATCCTTTTTTATCTTGACAACTTCGTATATTTTATGTCATCACATATGAATATCATCAGAAGCTTACTAAAGTGGACAGCACCTTTTATCTATTTATTATATAACCCAATAAGTTGAATATGTTGAATATGAGGCGTAGATTAAGTATTCATATCGCAATTAAATTGTGATTGTATCAATGCATATATCGGCTCATATACGGTATACATTTTGTAATTTATTGCTATTCAAAATACCTATATTTTAGGTACTCTTCTTAAACTTCGTTCAGCTGATAACTTATTCAAATACTGAAACTGCTCTTAAAAAGCAAGTTTTGCTTTGAATGGTTTTGTATTATAATATTGTTTTTAATGGACATCAGTACGTTGCAAGAAGCTTTCGAAATTTTTTTTATGACTGAATCTGTTAGCTTTTACACTCTGAAAAATGCTCAATCCATTATTTAGCTCATACATTAGTATTTTACAGATCATTATAAAAACAGGAAGAGAAGAGACGCGTTTTTTTCTGAAACAACCAAAATTACAAACAGCCACAATCTGTCAAACTCTTTTATATACAACAGATTAAGTGTTTATATGACAGTAAAAAGTATACGTTTTTTCTTATCTTTATCCTCTAATCATCTATGTCAGAATGTTTGGCCTTCGTGATGTTAGATTGTTCAACAAGTTCACGATATGGCGGGCTTGTATTAAGAAGAAATTGTATGGATAAAAGCAAAAGTATAGTTTAGAGAAGTCAATTCAGCTATTTATTTAATGTTTGAAATGATTGACTATGATATTGGAACAACTGACAATTATTCTAGGGAGACAGTCTTGAAGCAAAAACAAGTACATTGCATTTTATGCATATTGCTGTGAGACAGATTTTGCCGAGTTGCTGGGATATTAAAAATGGCCGCAGCGTGCCAAAATTGTTTTTTCCTTTCTTTTCTCTTTTCTTCTTTAACACCTCCCTCCAGGCTTTAGGTGGCCAAAGGAATTTGACGGAACTCAGGACTTCATTGCCACTTGTGTTGTTCCTGTTTTATTTTTTTTCTTGTTTGTGCATGCTAAACTGGCTATTGTCCTTGGAAGCGATGTACCCCAGGTGCGTGGGTGAAGTTCCTGAATGCGGAGGGGATAGAGTTTTTTTTGACTTTATCAGAGCGCTTCAGAATTCAACATTCCTGGACGAATGGAGTTAACCCGTGTCAGAACGGAGAGAGACATTTCTGATACAACAACGTAACTCTTGCCGGAGCTTGGGTTGTACCACCCCTAGGACTTTTGGATGCGCGCGATGCCGGACGGGCCTTTCGAAATCGGGCAAGCACACAAACTACAAAGGACATAACTTTTCCAGGGTATTATGTAGTTAATTCTGCAGCTTAACTGGGTAAACCACTGCATTGTAAGATCTCGTCTCTTCGGATCTTCGACTTGCGTCCCTCAATGTAGCCCTAACTGCTGCCATGGTTACGAGGCAGAAGTGGTTTCTTGTCTTTTGTTTCATAACTTTACCTCGTTATTGAGAGGTTTTTTTCCAAAGTGGCACCCCTTGGTTTATTAGCAAAAAGGCAAGTTTTTTTAAAGCTTTTAATGAGGAGAGGGAACAAGTGTGTGTTGAATGAATGTCAAGTAAAAGTAATAATAATATTTTACTAATCAATATTTTTTACTATTAATGTTTTAAATCTCCATGGGAACTGTTTGAGCCGGTTGGCGACCTTCAAGACGACGCGGCGCTCGCGTTCTGGACTTTACTGCGCACTTACCTAATTTGGTTTTTCCAATGGATAGTACAGCCTTTCCCTTGCACAAAGAGGCCTTGGCGCGTGTATTGTTCCAGAACGTTGGGAGCACTTTCACTAAAGTTTTGGGTTGTGGAGAAACCAAACACACATTTTTGGGAATAGCTAGCCTTCCACCTTCTCGTGGTTATTCTCGTTAATCAAGTTATGTTATTATTTCTTGAGAACTAAGAGGAGGCTTATTGTTTATTATAATGAATAAAATGTTATTATGAATTATTTTTTTTTACTCGTAAAGTGGTGTAATGTATTTTTGTGGATGCTGCTGGTGGTGGTGTTGGCTGATCTATTTTGTTACACTCGGTACAACTTTTGAAGCATATTATCCAAAATGAGAGAATGACGAATTTGATAACGTGTTGACCGTCCCAACTAACGCTGGACCCTTTTTTTTGCTGTCTGATAAATTGACAATAGGAATTTCTAAGCTTTTTTACCTTCATCATATTTGTATACTCGCCAGATTCTTATATTATCTCAGCAATATAAGGAGGGTACATTACATACTTGTATGGGTATACGAAAATAGCATAACTACCAAATTGAGTAGCTCAACAAGTATTATATGACTACACACTCCTGATCCAATAATACAATAACAAAATCCATGAATACACACAAAGCCATAGAACACAAGCAAGTATTATATACATTGATAAAATTATGTTGGGGATTTTCTCCAAAGTTGTACAAACATTTTGCAAGATAGCAACTGGATCTTGGCTCATGTCGTCCTTCTCTTTCTCTTTTACAAGTTTACACCAATATACTAATAGTGTAAAGAATCAAATGTCATTATAAACTTACAGTTGGCGATGACAACAACAAAACATATTTTTTGCTTGATATATCATTTTTACGTACCTACTAAAATAGGCTTAAGTGAGTACTTGTTCAAAAAACACAAAAGACCGGTCTCGTATCAAACAAGTAAAAATTTACTGCATATCTACTGATAGAATTATTTCATTACATCCATGAACTCCGCTGCGCTCGAGGATGGTTCATAAACAATGCCGTGTACTTAGGTTTATAATGAAAAGAACAAAGAAATAACTGATCATTTACATGGGTCTTTTGTGTAGACCTATTTATATGTTTTAGGTGTTCTTATTTGTGTTAAAATCTATACTGCAAGTGACAACATTGAAATGATGAGAACACGTATCATTAATGCAAATACATAATAAGCGCAACTTGTTTTTCTCTTCACGAATGAAAATTATTTTTTAACAGAATCTCCTTTTCTTTATCCTTTTTATTTTCTTTGTTTCCCATTATTGAGAGAATTGCTGCTTCTTGAAGAATATAAAAACCAACTTTACTGAACGACTTTATTTTTTACTTTTTCATCTATACTTCCTTTGTATTTCCCATTCAATAACATCTCAAACATCCGCTTTATATCTACATCCATTAATCACTACTATGAACCACCACAATCAGCATCAAAACTCTTTTGATTTTTTACCTCATTTTCCCAATGAACTTTTAATCAGTATATTTTCGTATTTTAATTTTTTTCAATTTCTTCAGTGCCTCGACGTAAGTCGGTACTGGCGAAATCGATTGATGAACGTTGTCTGGGTGCGGATGGAAAATGCATTTTTCGAACAAACACCCGAACTCCAGAATCTCAACAATATTATAGAACGGCCCTTGGTTGGACGGTGGCTTCATGAATTGCCTATACCGCAAATTGTGATGTCACCGGCAATGGTGTATTTAACATCATTGATTACCGGCCGCCATTGTCAAATTCAGACAGCAGGTATGTAATAGTTTTCTTTTTTTTGCCTTTTAATCAGTCTAAACAACTAAGAGATTGCATTAACTTATGTAATATTTTAAACACATGTATACTTTGTAGTGATGCAAGAAGCTGGATTTGACAACATTTACCGCATCTTTATAATGAATTTCACCACGTTACGCGACCTCCTTTTACAACGAACTACATTATCTTCCAACAATGCCCAGTACTTGTTCAATTTAATCGCAACAAATACCACTTTGCGCAACCTTCATATTCACCGAATACACCTTCTCCCCCGTTTTGTTTATGCTCCCAACCAGATTCCTTTCCTTACAAGACTTACAATTGATCACATAGACGCAAGTGAGCCCATTTTACTTTTTCGGTTTATTGACTCCATGTTGCAACAGTCCATCCATTTACAAGAGCTAGTATTTGGACCTAACACCTTTTTCCGAAACCGCATTACAAATATCATTGAACTTTGCCCACCAACTTTACTGTCCTTTACCATCTCCGCCAATGATGCCATGCGTCATCCACTACGCCACGACCTTCACATCATACAGCATCCACACCTTATACATCCGCTTCAAATGCTTTCACTCGACTACGATATGCACACACCTCCCCAGGCACCTTCAATCAGCATAAACGACTTAAATGGAATATCTTTCTACGTCGCCAACACCCTCCAATTCCTCCACATACGTGTACCTTGGGGTAGATCAAGAGACTGGCGCCAAAACATCAATGTAATAAACGTCCTTGCTACTCTTGTTTCCCAATGCCAACAGCTACGTGTTGTATACTGGGAACAGCATATAACAGAGGTAATTTTGGCTGCTTTAGCTGAGCTACCTCACCTACAAACCATTCATTTCGACCTCTACCATCACCGTCATTCACCCCGACTCACGCACTCATTACAAACCTTTTTCCTAAACATTCCTTACAAACAACTGACTGAAATATTTCTTCTTCACGCTCGCCCTCGTCTCATAAATCCCGATACCGAACAGATCATCTATACCCGCTTCCCGAATGCCATAATTTACATCCCACACCGATAAAGTTACTCACTTTATACGTAAATAAAAATATTTTTTCCTTAATATAGTAATGTAATTAGTATATACTACATATTCAAAAATAATTTCCTCGTTTATTTTGTATTAAAGGGTTCAGAGTAGTCTATTGGCGGAAATATAGTAGTGTATAGTTTAGAGTACTGTCAATTTTGTTGTAGGATTCTTCTTTTCAACGATATTTCGTCTATTATTTAGAAGTTTTCTTGTTTGTAGAAAGAACATATATCCTCAAAGACACAAAGCCTATTATTCCTATCTAATAGTGTTGACCTCTTGGATTGCGTACCACATTTACGTACGTGAAGAACTTAAGTAACAAAGAGTGTTCCTATTTATAAAAATCAAAAAAAAAATTCAGTTCTAAAAAGAGAAAAATACTTAACGAACATTCAAGTTCCCTTCATCAAAAATCAAGAAGTACAGTAGCTATACGTGACTAACTTTGGTTGTGGAATTTCCTGAATAAAGATAGTGCGAAATTTTGAATTCTTCCATATGTCGCCCCGCCCAGCACAATTTTAACGGGAAGAATCGATCATATTAGAACTATGTATTGTATTGTGTCATATTGACTTTTCTAGCAGTAGTTTAAACTTTTTGTTTCTATTTTTGCTTCTACAAATAAAAATATCTCTGAATACAAATTCATCGAGAATCTTTTCACCATTCCATCATCATAGTGAGGTGCACTAAATTTTTGGGCACTTCGCCACTAGACGAGGCCAAAAGTACTCAAAAATGCGTGAAGGAAAGTACCTTTTTTTTTCTTTCTAGATTTTGTTTATTTTTGGGTACTATGATGTACCTCATTCAGCTTAATGGTAACCCATACTCTGGTCAGTGTTATCGGTTATAAATTTTTATATGATACATATTGAAATATAATTAACAACGATAACAGAAAATTATAAAAATAACAGTAAACCTAAAAGGCCCAAAAATATGTTTTTGTTTTGGAAATGCGATGATTATGGGAGTTAGTGGCCTCTCAGTATTATAATAAAAAGTATTATTCACAGTTCCGCATATTACAGGCACTGGAGGACTATGTGCGTAGCATGTGAGACAAGAGTACAGTGTATGGAATCTTTTTTTACAGTGGCAAATAACTGATTTGATTCGTGGGGGGTGTAAATAATGGCATTTGGGAAGTGGGTGTATATGATATGTTCGGTGTCAAGCTTAATGAGATAAGTACGAGGATGATTTCAATTAAGTTGGTTAAAAGAAACGTTTCGAAAAAAAGATTGTAATGCTTGAATAAGTCATGGTGAATAACGGTAATATAGGGATCAAAGTGAAAATTTTTCAAAAATGATACTTAGTTCAGCCAAAGCAGTGAAAATCATCTTAATGATATTCCATTCCCAGTATAAAGCAAGTAGTTGTCGTCAATGGGTAATCAGGCTCCAAGAACGTTTATTACATTAAATTTTGATGCCACCTTGTCCAAAATCCTTAGATTATGTACTATTATTTTAATTCGACCATTCCACACACTCCAAGTTTAATATCACAGTACTGAAAGAGTTGAGATGTAACCGAAAAGGGCTTGTAATATATACGTTTTTTTTTTCTTTTTCATCGAGTTATGTGCTATTAACATAATAATTTTATAAAGAATAAAAACAGTAGAATACGAGTGCAAAAGAATATAGAAAAATAACGAGGGATCGAAAATAAACGATGAAAACATTTTATTGGCAAGACTTTACCTTTAGCCTTAAATAATAAAGAACAAGGCTATACAAAGACTTTCAGTTTCCTGGTCTGGCCCAACAGAAATGTACAGTAAGTGAAGAAACTGGACTGTGTTAGCTAGATGTAATTTTTCTACGTATGTCATTCAAATTGTTCATACTGACTATTTGTGCGCGGAAAGTGTGTATCGTAGTCGAGCGAGAGCATTTGGATGGGATGGTGTGTTTGATGATGGAGGTGGGGGAGTCAAGTTATAATATTTTCAGCTACGTACAAAGAATAGTTGGTATAAATAATGAAAAAATGTACAAGAAAAACAGTGCTTCAAGATTCATTAGATGGAATTGCTCAAAATCAATAATTTCATATTACAAGTATTAACAAGATATAAATTCATGGTTTTTCTTAAATATCAAGTGTAACAAAATAGATCAGCCAACACCACCACCAGCAGCATCCACAAAAAGACCTTACACCACTTCATGATTAAAAAAAAATAATTCATAATAACATTTTATTCATTATAATAAACAATAAGCCTCCTCTTAGTTCTCAAGAAATAATAACATAACTTGATTAACGAGAATAACCACGAGAAGGTGGAAGGCTAGCTATTCCCAAAAATGTGTGTTTGGTTTCTCCACAACCCAAAACTTTAGTGAAAGTGCTCCCAACGTTCTGGAACAATACACGCGCCAAGGCCTCTTTGTGCAAGGGAAAGGCTGTACTATCCATTGGAAAAACCAAATTAGGTAAGTGCGCAGTAAAGTCCAGAACGCGAGCGCCGCGTCGTCATGAAGGTCGCCAACCGGCTCAAACAGTTCCCATAGAGATTTAAAACATTAATAGTAAAAAATATTGATTAGTAAAATATTATTATTACTTTTACTTGACATTCATTCAACACACACTTGTTCCCTCTCCTCATTAAAAGCTTTAAAAAAACTTGCCTTTTTGCTAATAAACCAAGGGGTGCCACTTTGGAAAAAAACCTCTCAATAACGAGGTAAAGTTATGAAACAAAAGACAAGAAACCACTTCTGCCTCGTAACCATGGCAGCAGTTAGGGCTACATTGAGGGACGCAAGTCGAAGATCCGAAGAGACGAGATCTTACAATGCAGTGGTTTACCCAGTTAAGCTGCAGAATTAACTACATAATACCCTGGAAAAGTTATGTCCTTTGTAGTTTGTGTGCTTGCCCGATTTCGAAAGGCCCGTCCGGCATCGCGCGCATCCAAAAGTCCTAGGGGTGGTACAACCCAAGCTCCGGCAAGAGTTACGTTGTTGTATCAGAAATGTCTCTCTCCGTTCTGACACGGGTTAACTCCATTCGTCCAGGAATGTTGAATTCTGAAGCGCTCTGATAAAGTCAAAAAAAACTCTATCCCCTCCGCATTCAGGAACTTCACCCACGCACCTGGGGTACATCGCTTCCAAGGACAATAGCCAGTTTAGCATGCACAAACAAGAAAAAAAATAAAACAGGAACAACACAAGTGGCAATGAAGTCCTGAGTTCCGTCAAATTCCTTTGGCCACCTAAAGCCTGGAGGGAGGTGTTAAAGAAGAAAAGAGAAAAGAAAGGAAAAAACAATTTTGGCACGCTGCGGCCATTTTTAATATCCCAGCAACTCGGCAAAATCTGTCTCACAGCAATATGCATAAAATGCAATGTACTTGTTTTTGCTTCAAGACTGTCTCCCTAGAATAATTGTCAGTTGTTCCAATATCATAGTCAATCATTTCAAACATTAAATAAATAGCTGAATTGACTTCTCTAAACTATACTTTTGCTTTTATCCATACAATTTCTTCTTAATACAAGCCCGCCATATCGTGAACTTGTTGAACAATCTAACATCACGAAGGCCAAACATTCTGACATAGATGATTAGAGGATAAAGATAAGAAAAAACGTATACTTTTTACTGTCATATAAACACTTAATCTGTTGTATATAAAAGAGTTTGACAGATTGTGGCTGTTTGTAATTTTGGTTGTTTCAGAAAAAAACGCGTCTCTTCTCTTCCTGTTTTTATAATGATCTGTAAAATACTAATGTATGAGCTAAATAATGGATTGAGCATTTTTCAGAGTGTAAAAGCTAACAGATTCAGTCATAAAAAAAATTTCGAAAGCTTCTTGCAACGTACTGATGTCCATTAAAAACAATATTATAATACAAAACCATTCAAAGCAAAACTTGCTTTTTAAGAGCAGTTTCAGTATTTGAATAAGTTATCAGCTGAACGAAGTTTAAGAAGAGTACCTAAAATATAGGTATTTTGAATAGCAATAAATTACAAAATGTATACCGTATATGAGCCGATATATGCATTGATACAATCACAATTTAATTGCGATATGAATACTTAATCTACGCCTCATATTCAACATATTCAACTTATTGGGTTATATAATAAATAGATAAAAGGTGCTGTCCACTTTAGTAAGCTTCTGATGATATTCATATGTGATGACATAAAATATACGAAGTTGTCAAGATAAAAAAAAGGGTGAACGATTTTAACTATAAAATTATATTGAACGAATTTAAGCATTGTCCGGACATAAATGAAAATTTGGAAATACAAAATGGATATAATGCAAAACGTTTAACAGCATAACATGTTGATGGAAAAAAACGGCGATGGGCTGGTAAAAGGGTAGATACTGAAGCGACTCCAAGTAAAAGCTTCGACCAAAGCACAAAGTAATAGATACGTATAAGCAAAACGTTCGTCATTTTTGAGAAACGGCAAAATTGTTGCAATGGGAGATAGCGAATAAAAAGAGAGAGAAAAAACTATGATAAATAAGAATATATCTAATACTTTTTTACCATATGCGACAAAGGTGATGGAATAGAGTGAAGCTAAAGTATTACTTTATTTGTAAACCGTCCTGGTGTGAAGTTCATGGACATAATAAATGAGTCTATTAGTATATATACGTACATCATCAGTTTTTGCGTACTTGTTTGAGATGAAATCGATTTTTGTGGGTTTTCAACAAGATCTCATTTGCGTCTATTTCAGTAGATAGTTAAGACATATAGAGCAAACTACATGAGTAATGTTGTTGTTCTCGCCCACTGTAAATAATAATTTTAAATACGTACAAGTGTATAATGACAGTTAACAATAAAATATTTACAAAATGTAACTCTTACACTATATTCGTGTGGATTCAGAGAAGAAAAATCTGAAGTCCAGTACAGTGTGAGTAATGGTATTTATTTTCGTTTCTAGAATGACTACAATTATATATGCTGATTCACGTACGTACTATGATTATTGAAAACATACGCAAAGAAATTGTATGATACCCAAATATGTTTGAGAGTAGTAAAATGGGAAATCATAGTAGTAATATTAGTAATAGCAGTAACACATTAATAAATCTTCTATAGTAGCTTTTTGTTGATTGTTCATTTGTGTATTGCGGGAGCATGATACATAGTAAATATACATATACATTAAATAATGGATCACCTTGGCAACAACAACAATAACAACAAAAAATACAGTTTCCATGCTTATCCAATGCAATAAAAAAAATGAGAAATAATTTTTTTGTCGTTTCAAAAGTACTTGTTACTACTACCGATCTTCAAATATATCACTTGTACATAAATGGTATGAAAGGGAAAAAAGGGTGTGTGTGTATAGAACATTATAGATTCTAAATGTGGTCAGAAAGAGCTTTTGTTACACACATGTATACAATCACAAACATAAATTTTCTGTTATTGCAGAAAAAAAAGTAACTGCGGCAGAAGAAATAAAAGAAACCTTTTACCTTTCTTTTTTTTTGGGTTTTCATATTAAAATCGATCGCGTAAGAAAAAAACAAAATGTCATCGCGTGCTTTAAGAAGATTACAAAAACAAAAGTTTGAAGATGAATTAGCTGCAGCTAATGAAGACTTTGAAGAAGAAACTCAAACAAGTGCTCCACAAAAAAACTTGTTTGATTTGGTAATGCATATTTTTTATATTATTTTATTTATAGCAATGGATGCAATTCTAATTATAAATAAACACATGTATTTTCAATAAAATATCAAAAATAAATAAAACTTAAATAGTTAAATGAAGGTGACGGCGATATTGACGATGACGATGACGAAGAGGAAGAACGTGCGATCGTAGAAGAACAAAAAGAAGAAAAGATACCACTTGTTGTTGAGGAAGAAAATGAAGAACCTATGGTAAACTTTTTTTTTTTTTTGCAAGAAGAACAACAAAAATAAAAGAGTATATAATTTTACTAGGTTCTTATCGTGTTTGTTATTATATAATAAATATAGTCAGTACCTGTCTCTAAATCTAAAAAGAATAAAAAGAAGAAAGCAAAGGCAAAAGCAAAAGCAAAGAAACAGAAAGATGTCTCAGATATGAGTATGAAAGAACTTGACGACGCGCTCGCAGAATTGAAGAACAATAGTGAAGACAGGTAATTTATCATCCAAAAAAAGAAAAAAATTAATAAGAGGAGGGGGAGAAGGATATAAACATCATTCAGAGTAAACTAATGAATATTTCAAAATGATATGAAGCCAAGGATCGTCTAAAACCGAAACGACCAAACCTAATTCGTCTTATAATGAATTCATCCGTGTCAACCAACGTAATCTCGATGCTGAAGCCGAAATGAAACGTATGTTTGGATCTCGTATTGTCAATAGCGAAACACGGGGTCGTGTATTAAAGCGATCAAAATTGGCCACGCCCAAAGTGGATTGGGCTCCTTACAAGAGAAATGGATTGGGGATGGAACTCGTGGAAACCAAGAATGGTATCTCTTATTATTCATTCAAACATAATGATGAATATCAGGATGCTCAATTAGAATTTATGAATGCTGTTGCTACTCATGATCCAAATGCACTTATGTTTTTGGTTAGTCGTTATCCATATCATGTGGATGGTCTTTTGCAAGTATCAGAAATGGCCAAACAGAGTGGTGATTGGACAGCAGCTGGTGATTGTATTGAACGAGCTTTGTATGCCTGTGAACGTGCTTTCCATCCCCATTTCGCTTTCGGTTCAGGAACAGTTCGATTAGATTATCGTCGAGCCGAGAATCGATCCTTCTTTTTGGCAATTTTTAGACATATTCAATTTTTGACTCGTCGTGGCTGCTGGCGGACCGCTTTTGAGTTTTGTAAATTACTTTTAAGGTAAAACTATTATATTTCACTATTGAGTAATAAAGGGACAACGAAAAAAAAAAAAGAAAGAAAGACAGAGTTATTATGATTGTCCAAGAAAAAAACTCATAATAATTATGCTGAATATGTTTTCTTTTTCGGTTTTTGGTTTATAGTTTAGATCCAGATAGTGACCCACTGGGAGCTATTCTTGCAATTGATTCATATGCACTTACTGCAAAAGAATATTCATTTGTTGTAGATATGGCATCTACTTGGAAAACGGATGGAAAGCTTTATCCAGTTGATATTCAATCATTACCCAATATTGCCTATTCATCTGCCTATGCCAAATTTAAATTAGCACCCAAAGAATCCAATGATCTCTTACAATCCGCCATCAAAAAGTTCCCTTCGGTTGTTCCACGATTATTGGAAAAACTTGGTGAATCAGGATTAGATGATCAACCCTTTTTACATACGTGAGTAAAAACATATAATGACTGACTTATCAAACAGAAAATAGAGCTCACGTCAACAGATCAGGGAGGGGGGGAAAAGCAATAGAAAACTTCTATATAATATATCACTAAATAACCCCGTCTTTAGGACAACCAACACTTATTTGGATTTACTGCAACAATTATTTGTTGAACGTACTTTTGAATTATTTAAAGAACCTGAAGTACTTGCATGGCTTAAAGAAAATGCACAAGCTGTTTCAACAAAATTAAATAATGCACATAAGAAGGTGGATTGTGTACAAAATGAAGAAATACCATTGAGCGTTTCACGTCATATTGTATTAACAGACATTCAACGATTATTAAGTTATTTACCATCGGCTGTCACTAGTGAAAGTTATCATATGTATGATCCATTACCACCACCGGATTCAGTGACTGGATATGATTTATCGGATCGCATGAGACAATCAGGAGCAAGCACAGATCAAGGATTTTTTGATAACATTTTAAGAAATCTTTTGGGTGGTCGAAGGTTACCACAAGAACGTATGCGAGAAATTCAAAATCTTGTTGAAGAATTACGTGAACAACAACAAAATCAACGTGGAGATCAATTACCTGGTGCTTTCCCGGGTGGTAATGACTTTGATGATGAAGATTACATGGATGGTAATTTTGATGACGATGATGATAATAATAGTAATAATAATAATGAGATGCAAAATCACAATGGGTAAGCTAATAATATTTAAATGATGGTAATACAATGTAATCCTATTTATTGACTAATTGAAAATCATATTTTGTATGTATAGACATCACCATACTGAACAAGATATTCAAGATTTATTGAATGCAGTGACAGATGATGATCTTGAAGTACAGCAAGCACTCGCAGCAGAGTATGAACAACAGCGTGATGCACAAAATAATAATAACCGACAGCGTCAATGAATACACATATATAGAAACTCCTCCTATCACCTTTTTTCTTCGTTCACACTGACACCCTAAATCAAATATATATAATATAATGAGAGTAGTAGTAGTAATAAAAATAGCATGTAGTTGTGCAAATTATTATTTGGTAAACAAGAGATTAAAAAAAATAAACAGAGGAAGGACATGAAAGAACAACATGATATCTAATTATTGTTATGCTGATGATGATGGTTATGATGGTGATTATGATGATGACAATGTTCATGTGAACTAGCTGATTGATGTGGTACTGATGGATTATTTGATGTTGATCCAGGAGAAGAGGAAGAAGAAAAAGAAGGTGTTACATCATTATTATTCCCAAGTACTGACGTAGGCGGTACAGTGTCATTCCCTACCACGGCTGAACTTGGTTCCTGCGCATCCGTCATAGGGTGATCCATTTCCAAATTTGTTGAATGTTGTTCTAAAGCATTCGTTGTTGTTGAACCGTTTGATGTACTAGCCTCATCTGCTTGTGGTGACGTACTTGATTGTGTTGGACATGTTGAAGTAGAGGAAGGAGGTGGGTTTCTTGATTCATCATCTTGCGCTGTCTCTTCTGTATTTTCTGTTTTAAGTACAGTGGTATTGTAACTTCCGCAATCGGTACATTTATGATAAAAGAAATGATATTTTGCACTGGATTTCTTTTCACAATCGTTACAAAAGATATGTGACACATATTTTTCATATTCTGGAGGCATGGGTTGTCGTACAAGTTCTCGATCAAGACGTGCAAAATATTCTGACATATCCCCTAGTGACTTGAGACACGTTGGACATTGGTATGATGTTTGTATATAAGCTGAATAACATAATTTATGAATACAGTGACCACATTGCTATAAATAATATATAGTATAATAAAAATTCAAGTAATAATATTAGCATATATGATTTGTCTATATATGTTGCTACTGTTTTTTTTTTCTTCCAAATACTTTACCATAAATACAACTGTTGTAGTACTTGTAAACATATATTCTCCACAAATAGGACAATCACTTTCCAAATTACGTTCTATACAACGATGTTTTCCTTTCATTCCCATAACCATACAAATATTGCATTTTTTACAATGAAAATAATCATCGTTAAGACCTTTTCCTTGACGACAGATACCACAATCATCACAATGATAAATTGATTTTTTCGGATCATCGTCCCAAAGTTTACACTTGTCACAATAATAAGCGGCAACATCAACTCCACATTTACAGCATGTCTTGGCTGCTGGTTGTAATGTCATACATAACATACATAACATATTTTTTGTTTCGTGACGGACAATACCATGATCGCAAGATTCATCGTGACAGAATCGACAAGGAAAAATAGTTTTACAACAATTGGCTTCTAATTTAACTTTACGCCTATAATGTTTACATCCCATAATTCCTTTTTCTTCATCCTAAAAAAATACATGTAGATTTTCCCTTTTTTTTGTTATTATAACAAAATTCTCGAAACCACGTGAGACTTTATAGTTTTAAAAAATAAAAAGAATAACTATTACTATTACTTACAAAATATGAAATAGTATATGGGTCATCAACAGTTTTAGCAGTTAAACTTCCAGCACCGTCTGTCGCTTCAGCACTTGCGACATCAGGTAAATCTCCTGCAGCAGGTGGTTTTGGTCGTTGTGATAAACCCCTATGAGACATCAAATACTATTTTTTTTATTCATTTAGTTTTATAATCAGTGACCAATGGCGTTTTTTATTTATTTTTAGAACAAAAGAAGAAAAGGATAATTGAGAAAAGCAAATGAGAGTTATTATATATTACCTGAATTTTTCTTGCTTTTTCTTTTCGATCAATTGTTGTGTCAATTTGAATTTGCATAATTGCTTTACGCAATTCTGCTTCATTAAATTCGTCTTTAACAGGTTTTGGTTCAGGTCGAGATTGATCTTCAGCATCCCACCAATCTTCTTCCTGTTGTTGCTGCTCGCTATTATTATTATTTACTTGGGCATCAGGATCTGTTTCATTTCTAGAATGAGCTGACATTATTTTCCTTTGATAATTTGTTTTTTTCTTTCAAGTGATTATATATATATAAATATATATATATATATTCCCTATGTATCAATATTATGCAAAATGTATATGAATGATATTTATAATATATAAAAAAAAAAAAAGAGAAAAGAGAGGTTGGCTTGTTATTCAAAACATACTGTCAAATAAAAAAAAAAGCTGTTACACCGCAAAATATGAAAACTCAGCTTGCGTATGCAATTAAATTTATCCCCTTATTTTTTTTTCTCTCGTTTTCTTTTTTAATTTTCTCATAATAATTGGATATGTTTCTCTTGAAATAAATTCTAATTAGACAATTCGAGAAGAAGATAAAGTAATTTTTCATTTTTTTTTATGGTAGTCTATTATCAAGTGGAGTCAATTCCTATGCATTTTGTAGATGATTCGCACTAGGTTTTGGTTAAATTAAAAAAAAAATGATATACGTAATTGAATATATATTTAGTGTATTATTTTCTAGACGCAAAATGTAAAGTGGGTAACAAAAAAAACATATACTAATCGCCTCCCTTTAAGCTATATCATCCCCCCCTTCCTCTCAATATAACATATAAGAAGTAATTCTTCTTGGTGTAGATTTATTTATAGCAGTTCTATGCAGCATATTACATACATCTACTTTTCTAAATCATAGTTTTTTGTAATTTTAGAAAACATAATGTTATTATTCGTCAAGCAACTTTTTCTTCTAATATGCATAAATGTAGTAGTAGTAATTATTGTGTTACATATTCTTTTTGTTTACGTATCCCTACTACTATTGTAATATAAAGCGGTATTTTACATTTCTGCAATTCTTACTTTATTGTGGCCTGTTTTTTTTTGTATCACGCATATCAATTGTTTTTATCTCCTTAAAAACATGCAGCATGCATTAGTTATAAACATACTTCTTCAAAAAGTCTGATCTCCTCATACCACGAATGCTGGGTACAATAATAGATTACCAAAATAGGCATTTGATTCCGATTTTTTATCTAAATATTACCCACGCCACACTGAGTTAATCAAGCAAAAACAAAAAAAAATGTACGTCATACGTAGATTAAAAAAAAAAAAGCTTGTTTACTAACCAAAAAAAAACATATTGATCTGTTGTTATTCATTTTCCGACAAGCGTTCTGCCCCGCCAATGATAAAGAGAAGAACACCTATCGTATTACGGAAAACAAGTTATTAGAACAGGCTATAGCGTTGGAGATTTTTTGAACCAAATTGAATGAATGATAATAATCAAGCCCACATTAATACTGTATGATAAGCTCTTAACTGAAGCTTACATAATAAACAAAGAGAGTTGAATGATGTAAAGAAGTACTAAAATGCACATCACTCATAGAAAGCAAGTATTTGAACTAAATAATAATATATGATGAGTGTTTATTAAATATCGGAACCTAGGTATTTACGTACTATATTGAAGTGATTCTTTCTTCGATATATACATTAACATGAAAAAACCTCATTATGACACACATACTATAGAAGATTACGTAAATAATTAACTTTTATTTTTCGAATCATGAAACTTTTTATTCCAAGTTGATTTTGGCAAATTTTGTGCTAAGTATTTTCATACAGCGTGTTTCTATTATTGGTGATATATATATTAAGTCCTTTGAATAGTATAAATGTATAATATGTTTAAGAACGGAGTAATGGTTGTTGCTCTTGCTGCTCTTGTTCTTTGTGAGCATTTGTTGTTGTTGATGATGATGTCATATTATATTTATCGAAAGACTGGATCCATTTGAAAATAAATACAATTATTATAAAAAAACATATGAATATCATGGGAAGCTTAAATATGTGAATAAAAGAATAAAATAAAAAGGAAAAAAAAAAGAATATCTACTTTTTGAATTTATACAAGTACAATACTTTTCTAATTCATAAAGTTACTGGAATGTGAATGCGTATGTAGAGAACAACTCAGCCTAAGAATTTGAATTAATTAAATATAAGGTCGATGCTTTTTTTTTAGAATGGATATTTAAATGTCATTTATTTATAAACTCTTTCATAGTATAATTTGGTAGATAAATCATCGATAAAAATTATAAGTAGCTATGACAACACGATTTAGATTGTCTTTGTTGTTGTTGGGGACTTCTTTTCAATTATAACTTTTCCATAAGGTAATCTTTCACCTGCAATGGGGAATATTATATCTTCAGGAGCAGATAATTTATAATCACGAATTAACATGGATACAATCGTTTTAATTTCTTGAATTGCAAACCATCGACCACTTGAAAGTTATATATATTGATATTATAAAAGATAATCAGCTTTTGAAAGAATACATGTCAACAAACAAACAAACAAAAAGACTTACGGGCATGAATGTTTTCCTTCACCAAATACCAAAAATTGATCACTAACTTTAGTGGCTGGATATCTTGAATTAACAAAACGGAAGGGTTTAAATTGGGTCAAATCATCTTCTCCCATATTATGAGCATGCCATACATTAATCAAAACATCACCATCTATAAGTATTATTTTTATTGAATAGAATAATTCAAATAAACCCAAGTTAATACTATTATAATTTGTATACTCATAATGATATACGTAGACAAGTAATCATGTATTTGTTTATTTACCTGGTGGTATTACGGTACCATTGCTCAAAACAACGTTACGTTTTGTGATATTGGTATGAGCAAGTTCATAAAATTGACTACGAAGACGTAATGATTCACGACATACACTATCCAACTTGGGCATATTCTTGATTATTTCAAATGTAAATAGATCAACACTATTTCCTTGATTAGGATCAAGACCAGCTTTTCTAAGAACTTGATCTTGTTCTTCTAATAATTCATCAATAACTTCTGGATGTTGAAGTAATCGAGAAATGACAATGGTACCATTCTCACTTGTGGTATGAACAGAAGCAAAGATCAAAACTAAAAGTTGATCTAACATGGCTGTATAAAACTCTTTTTGGTTATTATTATTGAAAGATGGTCCATTAATTTCGATAAGTTCTTGTAAAACATCTTTCTATATTTATATATAGTTACATGGCTATTAGCTGTAATTTACTATAATTTTGTATAATACGTAACTCAGAGTCAAAAAAAAATTAATATAGTTACCGGTCGCTCCCAATTTGGGTTGTTTCGAGCATCAGCTTGACGCATTTTAATTTCTGGTGTGATTGCATCTAATATCACTTTTCTTTGATGTTTCACTTCTGCAGAAAACATACCAATACTTTTAAAATAAAGTTTCATCATCCATGGAAACCCAACCACCCATGATTGATGATAACGAGGATGCATTTTTCCAATATCAGTTGTAATATTTTGCATAATGGATACAATTTGATCATTTTGACATAGTTTTCCGCCAACAAAGACTGTTGCACTACCACGTGCTACCATACGCTGTATCAATGGAAATATATTGGATACTTCCTTTGGTTCTTTGTATTATAATTAAAATAAGAAAATTAATTAATTTCATTTTCTTGTATGATAAAACATTATATGATAGAACAAATATTAATAAGGAAAAGAATCAATTACTTACCAGTAAGTTCACCTAATATATCTTGAAGACCAATGGTAAGCTATTTTTTTTTTCGAAATAAAAAGTATATAATAAATAAATGTTACAAGTGGGATATACATATTTTAAAATGAAATATTCTTTTAACACTTACATTTTCTACTACACGAGGTGTATAATATTTAAGCTGAGGATTCACATGTTGAACAATAGCTTTTCTGGTCTCTTCAACAAGTTGATGGTGATTAACAATTCCTGCCATTCCAAACATATCAAATGTCTGTTTTAAGAAGCATTTGAATTGATTGTTAGAATGGTGTGTATCTTTTATATGTAAAAGCATCTTAGAATGTACCTTTCGAGTACCGACGACAAAGTCAAAATCGTCACTCATAAATACTTCTCGTGCGTATTTACCAGATGCAACTGTATGAATCTAGATAGTTATTAATGAATAATATGTAACAATTGTTTAGATTACTTTAGTATATGCATTAAGAAAATAAAAGTAACATCCATACTCTTACCCTGCCGTACAAATGAATACGGTAAACAAGACCTAGTTTTTCAGTCCACTTTTTTGTAAAAGTAATTGGATCTTTTCGGAACTCTACAGTTGACCCCTTCCATGAATCCGAATAAGGAACCACTGGTGTACCATCGTTCATAGCGGATGACTTTACAGAAATATTTTCAATAAGCAAGAAAAAAGCTGCTTTGGTGGCTAATATCATGAATATACAGTTCTATATATATATATATAGATACGTACCTTTATAAATTGTCTGTAAAATGTATAGGCTGTTATAACAGTAGCTATTGTAATCAATCCCATCTTTTGTTGTTGTTGTTGTGTAGTAATAGTCATGTTAGGACTAAATTCTTTAAACCTATCCAAAAATGTTAGAAAGTTATTCATATTACACTATCACTGTATATATTGTTGAAAATCTAAGTTCAATGGGAAATGAAAGAAAAGAAAAGCAAAAAAAAAAAAGTTTACTCTTTTATGTAGTCAGTTCTCCCCCCCCCTTTTTTTTTTCTTTTCTTTATGACTTGTAAACTCATCTATTAGAAGAAGCAAAAAAAAAAACAGAACTCCCAGTTTGTGTGAATCAGGTGCCACAGCTCTATTACCTATAACTATTAAAAGATAGACCCAAGAATTAATACGTACACACATATGATAATATAAATGTTTACTTTTAGTCACACAAATTTTTGATTAGTTGTTTATATGTATTTCCGAAAAAAATAGTGTCGCTAAAATAGATCAACCTTTTTCTACAAACTTACACCAACATGGGATAAAAGTTTTTGAAGTAGTGCGCGCAGATCTCAATTTATATTCTGCATAATTATATTTTGAATAAATCCAGAACAAAATACCATTAGAAATATATTATATCTATTATGACTTTATTAATGAGATCATATGTCTTTTTTTACAGTTTTCACTCATTGTCTTCCTCATAACACTCATAACACACCTCCAAAAAGTCAAAATTATATATATATTTATATTAATATATTAGTCTATCTGGGTACTTTACAGTGTGGGGGGGGGGAGGAGTCATAAAAACTCAGCTCAGGATTTTTTTTTTTGGATTATAAAAGAACCATGGAACCGACCAATTCTCGTTTTTTTTCTTTAGCCTCAATTAATGAGTAAGGATTGATATAGGCTTCGGGTAACACCGTAGCATTGTTAAACTTTACAATTTTTTCCAAACACAGGCATGGCCTTTGTTCAAAGGAATCTTGGCCCGGCAACGGGCTGATTCTAATGACATTGATTGCTAGCCTTTTTTTTAATAATAATAAGAAAATGACAAAAAAAAAGAGAAATAGATTTTATTTTTTTCTTTGTGTTTCATGATTTCAAATCTACTGAAAGTCTTGATTCATCTCAACAGTAATGATTTTATTTGTTTTGCAATTCATAGTTTAATTAATATACTAATTGGAAATAAGAAATATTCTATTAATTGGGAAATCTTAAGTACTATATATGAATTCCAAGTTATATAGACATAGTATATGACCAGTAATAAATTAGTTTTCTGCAACACAATATCATTTATTTTAGTGCTATTGGTATTACCGCAAGAAATTATACTTATAATGTATCTTACAATACACTACGTCACTACACACAGAGAGAAGACACACAGAGCATATGACTAGATATATTCTAATAGTATTACTTTAATTAAACACCAACATCACTTCTTTATTAAGAGTTACTATTTTCAATGAAATGAGATTGTTAAGAAACAAATCATATGACCCATTTTAATGAAACTTCTCTTGACAAATACAATAAAAACTGTGTGTATCTTAGATTAGTATGAAAAGGATATAGGTCAAATCCTACTAACATCATTATCAATACACCATTAAGTATATCTACCTATTCCTGTACAAGTAATTTTTTTTAATTCAGCTAAAAAAAAAAAAAAAAGCATTGTCACTTTGAGAAAAAAAAATCGCGGAGCCTAAAATCAAACGCTATTGGCAAGCTCGCCTTGGGATTATCTATACTCCCTCTTTTCATCAGCCAATATGGGTAATATATCAAACATCATAATAATATATAACAAAAAATCCAATTCATCCATCCATCAAAAGCAATGATATACTGACATAATGATCCATCCATCTAGGTATCAGCCGCGACTCCAGGCACAAGAAATCGTAAGTTTGATCGAAAAGTCAACAAAAAAACTACATTCTTTCAAAAAAAATATTCGACATTGGAAATTCATTTCAAATATATATATACTTATGGAAATGTTTGAAAATGACCTATTTCAATGGGACTGAAAGAATTAAATTTAACAACAAAAACAAAAAAAAAGAACATTCTTTACTAATTAAAATCATGTATATTCAAATAATGCAGTGCCACCGGTGCTAGACGTGCTCAGTATCGTAAGAAGAGAAAGTAAGCATACTTTTTTATTATTATTAACAAGTTATTTAGTTGGAGGGAAAAGATGGAGAGAATTGTTAAACAATTCAGATTTACTTATTCTACTCTTATTATTATTATAAAAAAGGTTCGATTCCGGTCGTCCCGCTGCCAACACCAAGCTTGGTGGTAAGCGTATCCACACCGTCCGTACCCGTGGTGGCAACACCAAGTACCGTGCTTTGCGTTTGGAAGCTGGTAACTTCTCTTGGGCTTCCGAAGGTCAAGCTCGTAAGACTCGTGTTTTGACTGTCGTTTACAACGCCTCCAACAACGAACTTGTCCGTACCAACACTTTGGTCAAGGGTGCTATCATCCAAGTTGATGCTACTCCTTTCCGTACTTGGTATGAAGGTTTCTATGGTCTTCCTTTGGGTAAGAAGAAGTTGACCGAAGCCAAGGCTCAAGAATTCGATGCTGCTGTCAACGCCAAGTCTGAACAACGCAAGAAGAAGTGGGAAGAACGCAAGTCTGATGCTGCTGTTGATCAACTTTTGGATGATCAATTCGCTGCTGGTCGTCTCTATGGTAAGCTATATATATATATATATAATTGACAGAAAAAGCTACTTGAGATTGTCTAAAATGTGGTAACTAAATATTTATTTATTTATTTATTTTTTAGCCCGCATTGCCTCCCGTCCTGGTCAATCTGGCCGTTGTGATGGTTACATCTTGGAAGGCAAGGAACTCGAATTCTACATCAAGAAGATCAAGGTAAGATTACATTATAGTTATATATTTGTGAATACCTTTAGTTTAAATATTAAATAGTTTACTAATCATTTTAAACTCTTTATTTTATTTTTTTTAGTCTCGCAAGTAAATTATTCCACATGCGTAGTTTGCTTTTCTGATGAAAATAATAAATGGGATGGGAAACTTTCTCCAAAAATGACATTTTTTGTTCTTTAATATTACGTGTGTGCTGTTTATTCAATAATGCAACTTTTTTTTATATGTTTATGATATATCTGTTTTCAAGTGTGATGATTTTTGATATTAAGCGAATAATTGTTTTTAAATTGGACACTTTTTTTTTGTGTTAATATGTCTCACCGTAAGATATAAAAAACTAGTATTTAGATCCAAATTAAAGTATATTTTAGTATATTAAACATGTCGCTTTTGATAACTTGGATTTGTAAAAGACGAATATTTGCCCAGGAGCTATAAGAAACAGGAGAATTTTCAAGCCACTGTATGATTGAGGGGGAGAGAGAAACCATATCTTATTCACCTGGAAATTATTTTCATTGGTTCCTGACTTTTTTTTTCGTAAAGCAGTATCAAGATACTATCGGATAAGAAAGATGGATAATCTCTGACACTATTATACATAGTATTGCATATAATAAATGAAGTGCACGGATCCCAAATTCATTTAAGATTTTCATCTATGAAACAAAATAATAACTCGAGTAGAAATATAATCAAAATCAGATAGGTAAAGATAGTAAAAACCCCTTCCCCCCCCCTAAAAAAAAGGAAGAGACATGTATCATTCTTTTTATTTATTATAAAAGAAAAGCTGATCTTGAATTAATTTGAACCTTTGGGCAATTGTTTCTTTTTTTCCTTTATAACTTCACTCACTCATTCCGAAACTCATTCCTTTTCCTTACATATAAAAAAAATTAGAATCATAATGTTTAGACTTATTCAACGATATCCTTCAATAAAAACACAACCTCCTTCAATATCTTTAACTTCTTCCCGAATAAATCAACGATTACCTCGACTTATTCACCATTCTGCCATACTATCTTCACAACAACAAGAACTATCAACACAGCAACAACTTCCAACTACTACTACTACTACTAGTACAAATCATAATGCATTTCAAGATTTATTAGGTTTAAATAATTCTAATCCTGATTTAAAAAATACTTTTTATCAACGTCAATTACCAACAACACTTGTTCGGTTTTCTTCACAAGACGGCAAAAAATTATTTCGATCTGCAATGGAAGCAGGACATGCTGAAGGTTTCTTTTCACTAACGGGTAACTTTACAACACAGTCTGAACCTGCTTATTGTGGTCCAAGTTCATGTAAGTGTTTTGCTTTTATTATATATATTCTTATTATTTGTTTATTGTTTGTTTTGTTTACTCATCTTTATTTATATTCATTATATTTTAGTGGCCATGGTATTAAATGCACTTGAAGTAGATCCAAAAGCACGATGGAAAGGTAACTGGCGATGGTATTCAGGTAAAAAAAAAAGAATCATGCAAACAAACATTATGAATAGTTCCATGTAAAAAAAAAAAAAAAGACCATGCATTTACCGGGGCTTTATTTTTTATTTTATATTTAGACGAGTTATTGGAATGTTGTTCTTCCAAAGAAGAAATGAAAAAGAATGGAATTACTTTTGATAAATTTGCATGTTTAGCCAAATGTCACAGTGATGTTGTTGTTAAACGTGGTAATGATTTTACTCTTGAAGAATTCAAAAAGGATGTAGAAAATGTAACGACTCGATCCGATGTCTTTATGGTTATTTCATTCTCAAGAAAAACATTAGGTCAAACGGGTGATGGTCATTTTTCACCTATTGGAGCATATAATCCTGAAACACAAATGGTATTAGTATTGGATACAGCCCGATATAAATATCCAAGTTATTGGTGCCCAATTGAAACACTTTATGAATCTATGAAACCTATTGATAAAGAAACTGGACGTCCTCGTGGTTACTTTTTATTAAGTTATGATGTGAATCATCCACCTATCAGTCTTTGTAAAGTACAAAAAAAATCAACAAATGATAAAGATTCATCAACACAATTCGAACAACAACAAAAAGAAGAACGATCATTAGAAATTCAAGAACAACAACAACAACAATTACACTTACAATCACCATTAAATTGGACAACATTAGCTAAAAGTTTTTGTAAACGTATTCCCGAAAATATGTGGATTGAAAAACCACGGACTTTAGAACATGTTGTTCAACTAGTGCTGAGAAATGTTCCACCGGAGTATACAGTCATTCTTGCCAATCAATCTTTTCGACAATCACCGAATGAATATATCAATAAATTACTTTACGACACCTCAAAATCACCTTTATACCCTATCGTATTTAATGCCCTTTACCCACAACATAAGAATGAACAACAACAAGAATTAGTGGATCATCATGCAGCATTTGCTACATTATTTGTACTGGGATCCCCACGCATGTTATATACATCGTTACCACGTGATTTGCAAAAAACACTTTCACGTTATAGAAAAGATGAATATATGAGCGACATAGTAAAAAGAGAAGTAGATAGAATTTCTGTAGAAGTGACTGAATTAACAAAAACTTTCTGTACATGTGGTCCTGGATGGACTGATATTTCTTCTGTAAAAAATTGTTAAATAAAATCTGTACCATAATAAACCATAGAATGACATATTTCTTATAATTAAATTGGGGGAATGGGGGTGGGGTTGGGGGGTGAATAAAAGTGTGTGTGTGTGTGTGTGAAGAATAATTCAAATTTGTAATTTTTTTTTACTTCGGCAACCAATAATAGGCTTTCTTTTTCTTTATTATTATTCTACTCTTTTTCTTTCCTTCTCCCCCCTCCCTCCCTTACAAACACCTAACCAATACTGGACTTTTTTTTTCTTTGTTTCCCTTTTTCACATTAAATTATAATAAATAATTAAAAATGCCAACTTCTCCTCCTAAACCTTGGGAACAAGGCGGAAATACAAGTGCAATTACATCTCCTTCTGCAGCAGCAGCAGCTACCACAACAACTATACCTTCTTCAACTTTTGATTCTGTTTCGGATGCTCCAGCTATACCCACAAGATCAACAACAGCGTTAAATCAAACCGGTGGTAAATATTATTTTTTTCGTTTACATTTGAGTATAATTTAAAAATATATATTTATGTCAATTAACTAAAACTAAATTATTAATTATAAAATGATATCAGCTTATGGTACAACAGGTTTAGGTGCATCTTCTTATGGAGGTTATGGTAATTCATACGGCTCTGGCATGGGTGGCTATGGTTCATCATATGGTTCCGGTTATGGTTCCGGTTATGGTGGCTATGGTTCCTCTATGTATGGTTCCTCTTATGGTGGTTACGGTGGAATGAATCGATTCGGTTCTTCTATGTATGGCAGTAGCTATGGTGGTGGCATGTATGGTGGAATGAATCGTTTTGGTGGAGGTGGTATGTATGGTAACCAAATGGGTGGACCTAATGGTGAAATGCCTCTCACACAGCGTATGGAAGCGGGTACACGACCTGCATTTGAAGTCATTGAACAAATCGTAGGTGCTTTTGGTGGATTTGCACAAATGCTTGACTCAACATTTATGGCTACACATTCTTCTTTTATGGCCATGATGGGTATGGCAGAACAACTCGGATTTTTACGTAGTTATCTTGGTCAAGTCTTTAGTGTTTTCGCTCTTTATCGACTTGTTAAAAAATTCATCAATAAAGCTCTTGGACGTGTTGAACCAGGACGACCTGGTGAAATGAACTTTACGGAATTTCAACAATTTGAAAACAAAGCAACAAAAAATGCAGCACCTAAAATATCGAAAAAACCTATTCTTATCTTTTTATTCATGGTCGTTGGTTTGCCTTATTTGATGCACAAATTAATTCAATTGATTACACATAAACAACAATTGGAACAACAAAAGAATCCACAACTTAATGATCCTATGATGGCAGCAAGTCTTGGAAAGATAGATCCAGCTAAACTAGAATTTGCTCGTGCTACTTATGATTTTACAGGAGAATCACAAATGGAATTATCTCTTAAAAAAGGTGATATCGTTGCTATTTTATCAAAAACAGATCCAGTATCCAATCAACAAAGTCAATGGTGGCGAGGTCGATTACGTGATGGACGAATGGGTATGTTCCCCGCTAATTATGTTGAAATTGTTCAAAAAGCAGGAGCAACACAAGCAGCAATAGATCAATCTGTACAAGATCAAGATTTACAAAAACCACAACCTGTTACATCCTCATTAGCATCTTCATCACAATAATAATAACAATTACTATCATTATTGTTATTATTAATTCCCTTATAATCCATTTCCCTTTATAATCACTCTTTTTCTTTCAAGGAAAAAGACAATATCCTTATTAGCACCATTATTATCTCTTCTTCTTTCTATCTTTTATTATTATTATTATTATTATATATATATAATTATATTATATTTTGTACATGCTCCCTCCATTTATTTTAACATTTGCCTTTTTTCATTTAAATCTTTTATTATTAAAAAACAACAACAACCACAATTTGATGATACCGTTTGTTATATCATTATAATTCAATATACAAGGGGAAAAAAATTAAACAAAACGTATTTTTAATCTTGTTTCACGTACAATGACTTGATCTGGCCATTGTTCAACTAACATTTCCAACCATTTTCGACGAGTAGAATCTGGTTGAGCTTGTATCCATGCATCTACTTTAGTATTTTTTTGAATAACGGCCCACCGTAATAATATTTTATCTTTTAATATTTCATTGGGTGCCAAATTTTCAGGCACCTGATTTAAAAATAACATAATGTCCATTTGATCTGTTTCGATCATCCGACCTGCACTAGGTCTTACAAAATAGCGTTCCATCAAACTTGAATGACTTTGGGATGCAAAAGATGGCCATTTATTACTATTATTATATGTATTTTGATGAGATGGAGATAAAAGTGAAGCAGAAGAATGACGTCTTGATTGACTTTGTAATTTTGCATTACTTGTTAAAAACTTGAATACAATAATATGTTCTTCAGGTGTAACATTATTTAGTGTAAAAGTTAAAGTTTGACCTCGTTGTAGAGGAGATCTGAAACATAAATGAGGTCTTTTTTTCTTTTTCTTTCTTTGTGATAATGTTGTCATGTTATTGTCATTATTATTATCGTTACTGGTGATATCATTGTTGTTGCTATTATTATTATCAGAATGTTCAAAAGGTGTTGTGAATATAATAGGTTCTTCTTGTTCATCTTGAATAATACTAGTACGATTGGATCCTTCTTGTTGCATAATAATATCCAAGTATGGAGGTGAGGCGGGTGGTAGCGGAGGCGCATTTCGGAATCTCGGGACAGGACTTGGTTCAATAAACGTGACGCGTTCCGAAGGTTGTCGTTGACGCCTTTCTCGTCGTCTTGCAGCAACAGCTTGAGCATCTCTTAATAAAATCCCTTTATCACTTTTTGCTCGTCTTCGTGACGATGATGTAACTAAAACTTCTGTTGATGGTTCTTGATAAGTAATTCGTCTTTTATCCTGTCTTTGTTTTGATAAATGATTATTTTCATCATCATTATCTTCGTCTTCATAATCATCATCATTGCTATTTGTGGATGATGTTGTTGTTCTTGTTGCTATTGTTGTTGAAGTTGTTGTATTATTAGATGAAGGTAAAAGTAATAATCGTTTTAATTTAGTATAAGATCCTAAAGAGGAAGCTGATGAAGAAGCAGAAGATGATATGACTGAAGAAACATCATCTTGCTCTTTTTTAATAATAATAGTCGTATTACTACCATTCGATTTCCAACTTTTTAAACTTTTCCAAAAACCGATTTTAGGCTGTTTAAAATTCATCGATAAATATGATCGACCACTTTTAGCACTTGTTGCACTTTTTTCACTATATGTAGAAGCGGCATATTGTTTTCTCATTTTTTTTCTATCATGTATCTTATTACTATTTATTATTTCAACGTTGACTGGGGGGGGGGTTGAAGAGTCAAAAAAAAAGTGGGGGAGAAAAGAGTAATACGTAGAGCGAGAATATGAAAAAAAGAAAAGAAAGAAAGAGAAGCAAAAAAAAAAACTAGTTACTATTAGTTGTATACAAATACACGCACAAAAAGAAAAACGACACGACAACAACAACAACAACAACAATCAATAACAAAACAAAAAAATAATAATCCTAAAACACCAAGATTTGGGGAGAATTCAAAGGGGATTCTTTACATGCACACCTACCCATTCACCCACATATAATATATATCACACACAATTACACAAAAAAAAACAATAAACAAATTTTTCTTTTATGAGTTCTCAAGCTAAAATAAATCTTATAAAAAGGGAATAATATCAAATAATAAAATGTGTGGCGGAACAAGAAACTTGTTAAGATAAAAGAAAAAAAAAACAGGGTCATTGTTTGTAATATGAAAAAAAAGTCTTATGATTTTTTTTTATGTAGAAGGTGATGGACAGAGATATTCCAAAGCAGGCTGCGTTACCATCCGTGTTTGTGGATCATGTAACATAGAATAAGTTAAAATCCATTGCAATCGATGTACCAACCTAATATCAGTAAAATAAGATGATACATAACAACGTAAAAGAAACATTCAATTATAAATAAGAACTCTTTTTTTTTCTGTTGAACAAGTTTGTGTTTAAGTTGTCACTAAACTCACCATAATCTAAATTGCCACCATCTTAAAGTCGTTCGTTCAGCCCCGCGAAGAACACGGAATCCATCCCAGAATGTCAATCCACGTACAGAATCCTTATTATGACCATAAGAATCGATCCATTTATTGACTTGATCACGACGATGAAGCCATGGTGTATGATTTACTAAAGCTTGAGCCACTCTTTCTGTGTAAATAGGCCAACTAAACCAATCTCTTAATGAATAAGACTGATGCGGAGATAATGTCAAAGGTGATAAGCGTAAATGCATAATCAAAGTAGCGGGAATTGCAAAAATCAAATTGTATCCAAGTCCACGGAGTGCTATCAATTTATTATAAGATATTATTAGTTTTTAAATGTTTGTTTGTAATGTGTACAAATATAATGCATGTATGTTTGTTATAAAGATCCTTACATGCAAATGTATCTAGCATGGTAATTTTTCCGCGATGCTTCTTGTCAAAATACGCCACACGTTTGAATACTTCTTCTTTGCCGATAACAATCATCTCAGTACTAGTACTAATGTTACTACTGTCATTACTTTTCTTATTGGTTGTTATTGTTTCATTAGTATCATCAGTATTCGTTTCTTTGTTTGAAGAATTAACATCAACAGCAGCATTATTGTCAAAAGTAGTTGAAGTAATAGTATCCGTCGACGCCGGCGTCGACTTTTTGGTCGATGGAAGCACATACGAGTTTTCATCTACCAAAATAATACTCTCCTCCCCATTCTCTTGTTGTTGTTGCTGTTGTGGTACTTCTTTATTGTCATTAATATTGTACGGAACTGTTTCAATCTTCTTCTCCTTTTCCTCCTTTGTCCTATTCTTTTCTTCTTTTGATGACGTTGCTTCAGCATTATTATTTTCTTGAATTATCTCATTATTGTTATTATTTGGTGGTACTAAAACAACCGATGATTCTTTATCATTACTGGGCAAAGAAGAAATAGAAGGTGACCCAACAGATAAGTCCTCAACACTTTGACTCGTGACACTATGACCACTTGCCCGTTTGGCTGTTGAAGGAGAAATTGGAGATTCAGGTGGAGAAAGAACAGCTGCTGCTGCCGGTACAACAATAATAGAAGCTAATTATAAAAAATTATATGAGTTATATTATTTAATGCAAAAAATTGTAAATCTCTATTTTGTAGGTAATACAAACAAAAAAAAACAGTGGAAAAAAAGGAAAGGGAAGAAAACTACGCCTTTGTTTTCTCCGTCTTGCCCGTCAAAGTTTTCTTTTTCTTTTTCTTCTTTTGCTTCCGCTCTTTTTTCTTTTGTTGTTATAGAAATTTCTCTCTCCTTCCCTCTCTCTATATATATATTACTTTTTACTTACATGATTGTTTGTTTTTATTGGAAGAAAGCACGTTACTTGAAGGAGCAGTAGGTTTTGGTGATGATGTAGCCCTTTTTCGATGATCCATTGAAATTATTTTATTACCTGTTGATGAATTATCTAATGATACACGTTGTCGATCATATTTTTCATAACTCGAAGCTGTAGAAGTTTTTCTTGAACGATAACCATCATGTGGTGTTGTTATGGATCTGTCAGCCGTTTTCTCAGGCTTTGCATTACCACTACCACCAGAACTAGCTAGGCTGAATTTACTATCTTTTGAATTGCTTCTCGTAGTTTCATGGAGTTCATCATCATCAGTTTCTTCTGTTGTTAAGCTACCACCACTACCACTATGTTGAGATAAATTACTTGTTGATGTATTCATATGAGATCCATTTTCATCATCGTCGGCAGATGAACTAGTATGATGATCCTTTTTACCTCTTGCACGCTATAAATAAAATTAAAAAAAAAAAAGAGAGGTGCCAAAAAAAAAAAAAAAAATTGTGGCGATATATTTTTTAGGAGTCTTATTCCATTTGAAAAAAAAAAAAACGAACGAACCGGGGGCAAGTTACCATATCACAAAAAAAACAATCCAACCAAAAGAGAATTATAATTGTATTGATAGGTAATTATAATATTATGAAGAACTTACAAAGAAAAAAAAAAGACAATTGAAAAAAAAAAGATAGAATAAAAAACGTATATTACCTGTAATAAATGACGAACTTTTGAACCTGCTCGTTTTGTAATGCTTCGCTTTACTGTTCTTCGACCTTTTGTTTCATCAGGAGTTGACATGATGGTTTATAATATATGTTCTATATGTGAATATAAATTAAACATTATTATCAAATGAAATAACAATAGATAATATAAAAAAATAAGGTTATGTAACTGGAAATTAGTGTTTGCTATATTATTTTCATCATGATTTATAGGATAATTATTGGGGGGATTTTTTTTTTTCGTATAACTCTATTAATTATTATTATTATCAATTTGTATTTATATGCAAGGTTACCTTGGCAACAAAAAAAAATAAAAAGTAAAGAAAAATAAAAGTCAGCGGGCTTACAAATATTTGCGTGTAGAAAAAAAGAAAGAAAAAGAGAAGAAAGGAAAAGAGATGTGTGTGTGAATGTGAAGGAAGTAGCAGAAAAAAAAATAAGTGCTTAAAGTTGAGTTCTTGGATGAATGTGATGTATATATACTACATATATACATTTATATGTGTGTGTGAACAAGATATATATACTCAATAGTAAAAAAACCACCAATCGGTCATTCAAATCCTTTTACTTGCGTGAAAATGCGTAATTGGCAAACCTTATATTCCGCCTACAGATGAGTAACTACGCTTTTTTCCTACTAATCACAACTTATTATTTATTGCCTAGCACCCTACTCCCACTTTTTTTTTAGTTTATCATATAACTAAGAAGTATGTCGATCTAAATTCCTGCAGCTAAAAACATAGATAGACTAGATCCAATTTTATTTTTTTATTTAGCCTATGTGATTATTACAGGGAGAAAGAGTGTTTGTTGTTTTACTGCACTGGTATAAGAAATATGGCGTTAGTATGTATTTCCCTTATGCAAGTATTATTTCTTACTATATATTTATAGAAAGTAACATTATGCTGTGACCAGTAATCTAAAACAAAAAAGGCGGATTACATACATTTGTATGGAAATATGATGTACATTTGTTCATCTCGTTACTCTTCCTTTGTAACATCCCCCCCCTACTTTTATCAGTCAAAAACCTTTTATTATTATTATCATTTATCATTATAACAAATTACTTGTTTTAAGTAACAAAGTGATAATCAAGTAGGATAGTAATCAGAAAAACAAAGATCTAGACCGATCATGTATTTTAATTTTATGACACCACTTTTTTTTTTAAACCAACCTTACTCAGACTTGAAACTTATAACACTCATTTGACACATGAGAAAAAAGAGATAAAGATAAGTTCACTATATAACAGGTTATTCATATAAATGGTTTATACTGATTGTCTTGATATTTTGGAGAAAACCCAAACTTTTTTTCTTACGTATATGATACATATGAATACACAACAATATAAAAAAAAGATGTAAATATAATTATAACAGAAGAAATGGGGGAGAGAACAAAAGCACGGACCATGGGATTCTTTATAAGTAACAACAAGTAAGGAAAGTAACAGAGAGAGAGAGAGAGAGAGAGAGAGAGAGGGAAAGGCTATAAACCGTAATAGCTTTGTCGATATGTTTAATTCTCACGAGGCCCGCTGATGCACGCACGACGCATTGTTCATATTGTCAGTTTGGTAAACCTTTTGATCTTTTTTTTTTTTTATTTGTCCATCCCCCCACTCTTTCTCTCTCTCTCTCCTTTTTTTTCTTGGTTTATCTCCCCCAAACGACGATAATAAATTATCCTTGTTATCCGATTTGACGCCGCCTTTAGTAAATTTTTGTTTATTGTTTATATGCATAATTTGTTGTTACACACCTAAAGGTCCAAATGTTCAAATTTGGTATTTGTTTACTTCAAGCAGTAATATTATTGGCTAAAGCTTACGGATTTGTTATTTTTTGTTAGTTGGGGGTTGGATTTCAACAGGGAACCGAGTGAACTAGGGGGGTCCATTGAAGATTTGGTTGATTTTCAAAAATCTCGTGTAACTAAGAATAAATTTACACAAAATTTTGCTAAGTCATTTACTGTCACAGCATATTCTAGAGACCATTTATCACACGCTATGCAGTGAATTTTTTTGAAAAAATTCAAAAAATAAATTACAATTTGTTCTTCAGTTAATACTAATAGTAGAAAAGAATTAATAAATGGACAAAAAAGTTGATACATACAGTGATTAAATATAAAATATTTATAAGGACCGAGAAGATAATTAAAGGTAAATAGGTATAAAAGAAAAAAAAATGATGATAATAGAAAATGTACTAGTACTGTATAAAAATAAAGATGGGTGATAATTGAATAGAGAAAATATTATGAAGGCTGTAAAGCATGACAATTAATAAAAGCTGTTAGAGAGCGTATACTATAAACTACCGAACTTGTTTATATTGATAATGTTATATTCTCTATTTTCACAATGGGTCTGTAAATCGACTACGTACTTCAATCAAAGTTACTTATATATAGGACGCAGCTCTTATAAATTGAAATTTAACTTGAGGAATTTTATTTTTGCTTCTTTTCTCCTTTTTCTCCACTTTTCTCTTTTATAGATTTTCCGCCCTTATTTGAATACAGTATCTTGGGTAACTATTAAAACTTTTCCATATATTATTGAGCAATAATTTATACATCTGTACTATCGGGTATACTTACTACAGAATATTTCAGTTTTTTAGTTTCCTAACAAGCTTCTATAATTTCCAAGTGACTGAAAAGTAAGTGTTTAAAGCATATTGTTTAACGTAGTATGATACTATAATAATGGATACTAATAATATAAATTTGTATTATAGAATGTTTTTTCATTTAACAAATAGACATAATGGTAAGTTTTAAGAGTTCAAAAATATCACTTGTAGTATCTTTATAGGGTATACAAGTTTTGAAGAGATAAAATGGTGTACGTATGTAATGATAGCTAATAAATACATATGTCTCTATCTTGGCGAACTTTTATGTTTACCATTTTATTTGTAGATTCAATGTTAATATAGAATTTTTATAAATTATGATAATAGCTCTAGTAAAACAGACGTGTTGATAAATTATTACTTTCAATAAAAAATTATTTTTGAGCGTTGCTCTATCCATCCAAAACTTTTTTTTTTGATTTTTCTGGTTTTTCTGGTTTTTTTTTTTTTTGTTTCATGTTGTTTTATTCACCCCCAAAATGAATCGGTTCCCATCACAAAAGAATGCAAACTGCACGAAAATGCTATGCCCAATAAGGCAATTGTTTATGTGCCTGTGTTTATATAAACAAATCCCAATTTGAACATTCAGACCATTGGGTGTGTATATTGGAATCTTTTTTTTTTTTTTTAAAAAAAAAAAATCAAAACATAAAACATTTTCGGTTGATTTAACAAATGCGGCAAAAAAAAATAGATTAAAAAGAGGAACGATTTTAATTCTTAAAGAAACGATTCATAAATATGAAAATAATAATAATAATTGTTTAAATAAGGGTGGCTGAAACAAAACGATCGAATTTGTCTTTCATGCTTTTTTTTTTTTTTTTACCTTTTTGTTCTCTCAATACAAAAATAAAAAGCATGAGACAAAAAAAAAAAAAAAAAAAAGGAAAGGCCCCTGTGTAACATCATCGGGGTCTCGCCTTGAAGGTTGGATAAAAAAAAAAGTTATCCTTCTTTAGTTTTCATGCATTTTATTTTATTTTAAGGTAGAGTAACCAAAAAGAAAAAAGTTTGTTTCGCGAAATACTCCCATGAAAATAAAATGTTGTGGTACCCAATTCTATGTCACTCAATCTCAATAAACTTGTAACATATTTTGTTTAATAGAGGGTATCAGGAGGAAAAGAAAGGAGCAGAAGGAGGAAGAGAGAAGGGTGATTGAAAATGGTAATAATGGAGAAAAAGAAGATATGGTTGGTGTTTGATGGATACTATTTTCGGGCCCCAATAAAAGCGGGAAAAGGGTGATTACAACCAAGCACATTTGATTATGTGCCTCTGTGTGTGTGTGTGTGTGTGTGTGTATAATTATTATGCTTGTTGTTGTTGTGTTGTGTATTTGTTTACGAGCGAGCGAGCGAGAACAAAACGAAAGAAAAATAGAACCTCTTGGACACTTTTTTTTTTTCTTTTTTTTTTTTTCTTTCTTTCTCCCTCTCTACTCTTTTATTTTTAAAGTTTACCGTTTATTTTACTTTTTTTTTTCAACACTTCTTTTCTCTCTTTTTTTTTCTTTTTACTATATTTTTTTTTTTTCGCTATTAACTAATATATTATTATTTTTTTCTTTCGTAAATAATATATATTCCAAAAATAAATAATAAAAAAAATATCAATAACAAAAACGACAAAACACGATTCTCCTTTTCGTTACTTCGTCTATAGTTACATTCCAGGTCGATCCACCATGACGCGACCGCCATCACCTACAGCTCAAAAAACCGAAACTTCTTCTTCTATTTCTCCAAGTCGGGTAGGTGGTCTCACTACTATTGTTACTTCTACTAGTAATACGACTTTGTCACCGTTATCTTCAAATATGAGTACAACCACGCCAGCAATAATAGAAATGACGTCTAATAATAGTAACAGTAATAGTAGTAGTTGTTCGACGAAACCAACCGGAACGAGTACAACATCCACACCATCGTTTTCATTTATACCCCGCACATATAATCATCATCAACAAGTGCCTAACAATACTTCATCATTTGGTCAACGGTTTAAAGCAACATTGCCATTTCCACGTCTTTATTCAGGTCCTTTATTTGCTGCTCCATCTGTTTCTGTCAATAATACCCATATCGTTAGCAGTATAGGTCCACTTACACCACCTTTAACCATTGATCATTCGACATCTTCACCAATCCCTTCATGTTCAAGAAGTGATGAACTTATAAATAGTAATAGCAATAGTAATAATGATAGTAATAGTCATGACAGTAATAATGAATCAATACAACCAGAACAAACCACTACAACAGTACCAGCCTCATCACCAGCCTCATCATCATCGGTATCATTACTACCATCATCGCCAAAACGCCAAAAATTCAATTCTTACGACGTTGTTCATGATGGCTATCGGTATATGTTTCGAATTACTTTGGATAATAAAGGAACAATAGGTAAATAATTCTTTATTTTTTAAAGTAGTATTATTGTCATGGTATATCGATAGTGACCATAGTGATAAATGATAATTTTTATTACCATAGCAACTAAATAATATATTCTTTTATTAGCCGCATTATGCTACTTACCAACAAGATTTCAACGAATGGTTGAATTTTATCACACAGTAAGTAACATTTGAAGATAAGAAATTAAATAAAGGGGAAGGGAAAAGAGGGAGAGGATTAACAAAAAAAAAAGGTCTATTAGAAGTTATTGCTATTACTGGGTATAAGATAAATGGCTAATAACAACTGTATATGTACCTTTTATAGGAGATACCAACTGCATATCGTGATTTAGGATTGGGTGATCTATTGGTTATTCAGGGGTTCCGATGGGCCGAGACCGCGAAATTGTTGGTCATTCCAACATGTCCATTTGTACGGCGATATTTAGCAAAAAATAATACAAGCTGGGATTGTGTGGTTCAAAATGAAAATGAAGGTTTGGCTCGATTATTAACACCTCCTTCTTCAAAAGATACCTTGACGAATAACAGTGTAGAATAATACATATATACCATCTTTTCTCTTTCTCTTTCTCTCCTCTTTTTTTTTTTTTTAAAAAAAAACATATTTTCAAAAAACCCCATATTACCCGCATAATACGTACACGCATTTATAAATATATATATTCTCTATTACCCCACTCTTCTCAATAACAATAACGATTTTTTTTTCGTCTTTTATTTGTTTCCCTACACAAAATATACACACACATATACTTACATATTCACACACACACATGTATATATATATATACATATATATACAATCACAACATACTTTTTTTTATATACGCTTTTGTTTTATTCTTTTCTTTTATGTTAAATAATTTTAATAATTTTAATAATAATAATAAAAAAAAATCAACAACGCTGTGAATCACTTTATATTAATTGCATATATACGCGTAAAATAGTAATATTAAACTTTTTGGTCATTGTTTTTACAAAAAAAAAAAAAAACGCGTATTATATAAATTTTTGAGATGCACGGTTTACCCCTCCTTTTTATTTTCAATTTTATTTCTCCAAATACTATATTTTCGCGTTAACAACAAAAACGTAATTCATTTTATTTTTTGTCTTATCCTTCTCACTAAAAATGACAAAGGTTCCTGCCGATCGACCTCGATGTCGAAAATGTGATCAAGGTTATAAGGATACTTATCGACTTGTTGTCCGATCTGATCCAGAGTCTCAAATGCGATACTTATTTCATGGTCATCGTGACGAAAGTTTACAGTCGTTACTGCTCCGCTTATGTGAACAATTTCCAAGAGAATGGTTTAAAGACGTTGTTTATTATTTTTATATTGACATTGGTGGATCTTATTATCCTGCTGAACATTCTTTTTGGCTTCGAGGTAACAAAAAAAAAAGTGTCAGTTCAAAAACTTTATGTATAACCTTATTACTCACCAATGTCACCACTGTTTTCCAAAATATAGATAAAGATCATGTTCTTGTCACGACGATTGAAGATGAATCAGAACTACCCGATGTTAGTATGAATGCAGGTGAGTAAAAAAGAAAGTAGTGGCTGGGAAAAAAAGTTTGTATACTTACAAGCAAAACTCAAATTGCTTTTATTAGTACATGCAAGTTTACGTAGTGGTGTTCAATTACAGCAACATCAAGAAGAAGGTGTTCAACGTATGATTACTATGGAACGTTCTTATCGAGGTGGTATATTAGCTGATGATGTAAAAAAAAATACTTCTTTTCTTTATGGATCAAAAATAAAATGGTAGTTTATTATTAAGATGGCTAACGAAAAATGCTTTATTTTCAATAATAATTAATAGATGGGTTTAGGAAAGGTAAGAAGAGAAAGAGAGAAATAAAAAGAAAATCTATAAATTAATATTATTATTAATTATATTATTATAGACATTACAAATGCTTACCTTGATTATGCGTCAACAACCTAAATTGAATGTTCGTGCAACTACTTTGGTTGTTGTACCTTCGCGTGGAGTGAGATAATTTCTATATTAATTTATGTCATATTTAATACCCATGAATAATAATAATAATTCATCATCTTTATATTAGGTAGCTGATCAATGGGCTGAAGAAATTCGTACAAAAACTACTTATGGTAGTTTACCTTACTTTATATATAATGAACATACACTTATGTTATTAGAACGTAAGTATTATCAATCATTCACTAGATAGAGAATGTAAATGTATTAAAAAATATAAACGCTCTTACCAATTAACACCCCATTTTTTTAGAATCGTGTTTTCGAGTTGTAATTACAACTTATGATCGATTACGTTTAGAGTTTCGAAATAGGCAATTGTCAGGTGTATCTGCACCACTAATTGATATGGAATGGCATCGTGTTATTCTTGGTAACGTATATGTATATATATAATAGAGATTTAATAAATCATTTTCTCATTGGTAATATCTGTTTTTAATTATTATTATTTTATAGATGAATCCAATAAAGTACGCACAATGAAAGCAGCAATTACAGAAACTGTTTTGGAATTAAAGGCCCGTTATCGATGGTGTTTGACAGGCACTCCATTACAGGTAAAAAGACACAATGTGAAACAACAACAACAACAAAAAGTTCAAAAAGTCATAAAAGTTCTCACATTTTTGCTGTTTATTTTTACAGAATGAACTTTCTGAATTATATCCAATCTTTGCCTTTTTAGAAGTTCCACTTGCAAATAATTTGAAACACAATGTTGATTATATTTCTACTGTATTAAAACAATATATGGTACGACGAACAAAAAAAGATTTACAAACTTCATTGCCCATTTTACCACAAAAAGAACAACGTGTTGTATTGGAATTTACAAATGCAGAGCGTGCATTATATGATTATTTGGAACGAGTTTTATATAAACGTATACGCCATTCTCAATCGGATGATGATGGTTCTCATACTTCAATGACAGCTGCTGCATTACTTTATCTTCGTCTAAAGCAAAGTAAGTTTTCTAATTTGGCAATTTCAAATTTTTACAGAAAAAAAGTCAGATTATTCTAACGGTATTTTCCTGGTGTGGGAATTTTTGCTTCAAGCATGTGGTCATTTCAGAATACTTTTAAATAAATTCCCAGATTTGATCTCTTTGGTTCATGACACTACACCAGAAAATTTAATTGAACATTTGAATACAGATGAAGAAATACAAACGAATAATCAAGGTGAAGAAAATGAAGTAAATGAAGCATTTGATATCATTGAAAGCTTTTAGTAAGTTATATATATATATATATATATATATATATCTTTTCTCTTGATTTGTATCACCTTTACTGCTTGTATAACATCAAGATAATGTTTTTTTCAAATACATGTGATTTATGCGCGTTCTAATTTTATTATATATGATTAACTAATCCAACCATATGCGTATAAAAATAGCGATCAGTTTGGAGAAGATGAACAACCACCAGATTTGAAAGCATTACAAGAACTACCACAAATACACCATTCTACCAAAGTAGGATGGTTAATCAACTTTTTAAGAAAAACATTGGAAGCTAATGTTTTGGATAAAATCGTTGTTGTTACTCAGGTATTAAAAAAAGAAAAAGAAGAGTGACCTAGTATCGTGATAAGAAGAAAAAAAGAGTTAATTTGAAATCAATACCACGTCCTCGTAATTTTTTTTTATTATCTTTTTAGTTTGTTGATTTGCTCCAAATAATTTCAACTGTCTTGAGTTCCATTAACATTAAACATAATTGTTGTAAGTACTACTGTTTTATTTTATTTTTCTAGATAAAACAAACATGGCAATACTTAAATTTTAGGCACTAATTTAAACCAAACAATTCTTATTTGTTTATTATTATTATAAACAATAAGATCATGGTGATATGAGTAGTACTTCAAGACAAGTTAGTCTTCGACAATTTAATCACCAAATTGAAGTAAGAGTGATGTTATTATCTCTTAAAGCAGGTGGTGTGGGGTTGAACTTACAGCGCGCAAATCACATGGTTATTCTAGACCGATGGTAAGCTTTTTTTTTTCTTTTTGCCAAAAATAATAAAGAGAGAGAGTTTCCTCAATTTTAAATCGTATTTTTTTTTCTTATATAGGTGGAATCCAGGTAAGTTGTATATAAATACGTATTTAATTGGTTAAAAATTAAAGTTTAGGATAAAAAAAAAACTTAACATTTTTATAATTATTTTATTTTTTTTATAACTTAGCAACAATGGGTAAAGTATTCAGTAACATGGTTGCTATGGTGTTAAATATCGAGTAATCTAGTAACAAGAAAATAAGAAAAGAAAAACTAATCATTGCTATTGTTATTCTATATAATAGATCAAGCAATTGCACGTATTCATCGTATGACTCAAAATAAACAAACATTCATTCATACTGTTGTAATCAAAGATACAGTAGAAGAAGGATTAATGGATAATGTACTAAAGAGAAAGGTAAAAATAAAAATAAATCCCATTTCTTTCCCTCCGAACCCCCAAATTTACGATAGAATGTAAAAAAAAAGTGGTTAATAATCCTAAACCATGCTTTTTATGATATAGAACGAACTTTTCAAAAGCGTTGTTGATGATAACAATTATGCAGAAAGTAGAAATACTGTTCAAGAAGAAGAAGGAGAAATAGAAGAAATATACGATGATGATGATGATGATGAAGATATTATGATGATAAATGGTTAAAAAGAAAGGTTTGCTTTTACTTTATGAACTTTAACTCGATATTACTATACCGTTTTCTTTTATTGTGTACATGTTGAGCAGGAACCTCGCCTTCGCTTTTTTTTTTTACTTTGTATATTTTACTTATATATATATATATATATATATATATATGCGATCGAGTAGTAAAATATGTATTCTTTGATGATTTTATATATACATGTACTTTTAATAAATAGCTTTTACAAAAAAAAATGATATTGATAAATAAAATAAAATATAAAATATCTTTTCTTCCCTTTCGGTCCCCCAACACCAATTTAAGCATTAAATACCAAATACCTTGAGCAATTGGAATTTTCAGTGGCCGCTACTAGTCATTGAAATTTTGCCACCGCATTGATCAGCTTTTTTTTCATTGGTGCAACTTGAATGAAGGATCAACTTTGAATACAATTAGAGTTGGTAATATGGTTGTTGGAGGCTAAAAAAAAGGAACGAGAGAAGAATATAGTAAAAATATGACATGAAAAGAGATAGATAAAAAAGAAATGAAGATATATTTTTTTTATGCTTCAAAAATAAAAAAATACTTCTTGCATGCTTTATTATTATTGTTTTGCGTGAGATGATGAATTGACTAGTTTGTTATATTTGTTAAAATAAAATAATGGTGCTACACAATACACATTATTATTATTATTATGCGGAGCTTGAGAATGATTATATTGGATCAAAGATCATGTGTCGATAAGTATAGAAACTTTGAGTTACCTTAAACCTTCGAACCCTTTTTTTTTTTCTTGTTATTTTCTTCTTTCTTTTTTATTTCCTTTCTTTCTTTTTTCTTAACTTATTTCTTTATTTGAAAAAAGGGGAAAGGGGTTATCCAAAAAGTTTATCTTTTTTTTTTAAGAATATTTAACTTTTGTTTTTTTTTTTATTTTGTTAAGAAAAAGCGAATGACACTACGAGATGCAAGACAGTAAATGGTCACCATCTCAGGAATCCTTACCTAGTTACATGGCGCTTTCAAGCAATAACTACCCTTACCGCGATTCACCATCGCACGCGCCACCACCGCCACCTTCTTCTCAAACAGCACTACCTCCACCACAACACTCTGATATGTCTGGAGAATCTTCGATGCACGGGTAAGTTTTTTTTAAAAAATAATAATTTATCCCCCCCCCTTTTTTATATTATCATTTTTTTTTTTGGTACCTGGTTTTTTTTTAAAAAATTTCAAAGAGATAAAGTTATCTTGCAGAAATATTTAAATTAGACTTCGTGTACGAAGGTTAGAGAAAAAAGGGAAAAAGAATCAAAATGATTGTGATTTTGATTTATTGTGTGCAATAAAAAAAAATCATGAGGCAGAGACAGAGTTAGAAGGGGGGGGCTTGGGGTATTTTAGGCTCACTTTTTTAGATGACTATAACCTAGAATGGGAAAGGAATTTTTTTTTACGTTGTTGGGAAATTTTGGGAGTAAAGGAATAATAGACGATATAATAATGATTATGAGTTTGGAGTTATATTAACGTCTTTTATTCTTTATATGTAATATATATAATAGATTGATGTCAATGACCCAACCAGGTACACCACGACCTGATACAGCATCATTACCACCAACACCTCTTCAAGAAAACAAATCACCCAGTAGTAGTAGTAGTGGAGGTAGTAATGGTGGGGCTTCACGACCTACATTACCAGCGCGACCAGCTAGTTTCACAAGCATGACAACTTTCCCGTCTCATCCATATAATCAATTCGCCGGTCCAATCAGAAAACGGAGAACAGAATCCATCTTTTCATTTGAAATGGGCCCGTCTTTTTCTTCAACAAAACAACTCCAAGAATTGCTTAGTTTAGATCAATCAAATGGGTAAAGTAGACTTCCCTTTTTTATTTTCAAAAAAAAAAAAAAGTACTTTGTTGGATGATACATGAAAAAATTCTCTCCTCATTATTTTATAAATGAATATATTTATAAATAACTAACTGGGGAAAAAAAACCTTATGAAATTTTAATAGATATCAAGTTCAACTTCATGCAAAGATGGACCGTGGATTTTTTCGAGCAGACCAAGATTGGGCATGTTATCGACGCAACTATTTTCAAGTCAGTGGTACATTTGATGTTCATGGTATCAATTATCTTTTACAAGGTCCTGAAGTACCTTGCTTACTGCGTAAATCCGAGCAGGAACTCCACCAAGTTGATTACTTCTCAATTGGGGTTAGTGCTTGTGTCTCAAACAATGCAGACAAGAAAATCGAATTAGTGCAACACACCCCAAAGCGCGACAAGGGCCCTCAAATGATACCTAAACCCCAACCCGTTCGTGCTGGTGGCAATTTACATTTGGCTTCTGTCGGTTCAAGTCACCATATCGTTACATTCGAACGTATGCAATTCAAGACTGCTACAGCAAACAATGGAAAACGACGTGCTGCACAACAGTATTATGAAATTGTCATTGATCTATTTGCAAATACAAGCCAAGGAGAAGAAATTCGTGTGGCAACATGTCATTCCGCACCATTGGTTGTGCGTGGCCGAAGCCCAGGTCATTATGCAGATTCTCATACTCGTTATCGTCATAATATGACAGCGGCCACTGCTGCTGGTAGTGGTGGTCCACCTGAAGATTCTGCAGCTGCAGCAGCAGCAGCTGCTGCTGTTGGAATGCCTCCACCACCCCCTCCACCTCCGCCACCAGGTGCAGGAGGAGGAAATGCTGAACGACTTCCACCACCACCAAGATATCTTAGCTTACCTACATCACCCGTAAGTGATCTGGGATCTTACTCCCCTTATTATGGTTATCCTCCCAATCCTGCTGTAGGATATCAACAAGGACCACCTCATCAAGGTGCTCAACAGCAACCACAAAATCCATCTCATCCACCTCATCCTCAGCAACACCAAGGACAACCACAGTATGGAACTTCGTCATCATCAGACTCATATTTCCAAGGTGGTAACCGATTAGAATCTGAGAATAAGACACCTGGCGGTACAACAGAAATGATGGGCCATAATCCTTACTATCCCGAACCGTATGCTTCACGTCCACCTGAAAGCGAAACAAAATATTTTTCGACGATGCGACAAGATCAACCACCTCCACCATCATCATCATCTTATCCACCTTTTACTAATCATCATCCATCTCACCAATCATTACCTCCACCTCTTCATCAACAACAACATGCTTCAGCTCCTCCAGGTTCTGCACCACCACCACAACAACATTATGATGACTATCCTTATAGTTCAGCGCCTTCATCATCGGTTCTTCATGCTCAACAACAACCGCATCATTAAATTTTGAAAACTTTATATTTTTCTTTATTGTATAACAAAATCAACGTTTTTCAAACATATCTCAAAACAACAAAAAACAAAAGCCCTCTTCACAGATACAAACCAAACCAAAATAATTATAAAGGAATGGCAGGCTGGGCCGGTCCTTTAAGATTATTTATTATTATTATTATTTCTCTTCTCTATATCTCGCTCGATCTTCTCTTTCTTTCTTCTCGCTCTCTCTTTCTCTCTCTATCATCCCTTTGCTAAATAAGGACCCATTGATATGGAGAATTTAGGGCGGGGAGAAATATATTTTATATGTTGGTGGGAAAAAAGTAACTGAAAACCGCGGATTTAGACGTTTTATACAGCTTTTTTTTTTTTTTACTTCTATTCCTCTTTAACCCATTTTTTTCTTTTTCAAATCATCGTCATGTGTTATTTTTCCCTATTCATCTTTCTTCTCTCTCTCTTTAACACTTTTCTCTAATAATTATTTTTTTTCAACAACAAGCTTATTAATGGTTTATTCTATATTATAATTATTTATTTTTACTTTTATTTATTATGCTTTCCTATATTTCTTTATCTCTATTATTATTATTATTTTTGTTGAAATTTAATTTTATCCCATTATTTCATACTATCCCCCCCCCCCATTTTTTTTTACTTTGTATAACTTTTGTGTTATATTATTTATGTTTTTGTATTATTAACTTTATTAAAAAACCATACTACCATTACAAGTATCACTAATATATAATACATCATTTTACTATTGTTATCATATATTGTTGCTTTTACATACATACCATTATTTTTTTTGACATGTCTGTGTCATATAGTTACTGTTGTTCATTGTGTTCAAAAATTATAATCATAACAATACTGGCTAACTGGGGGGATTACATTTTATAATAAAATCCGGGAATTTATGATCATATATAGAAGTAAACATGAATAAAGACAAAAAAAAACTCCTAAATATAAAAGCTTACACAAAATATGCTTCGAACATATTAATATGTAATACAAACTAATCCCAGAAGGTGGAAATGTGTGTTTTTATTTTCTTATGTGGTCATCGCCACATAGATCAGTAATTTTTTATTATTATCTAATCCACATGGTGAGTTTAGTAAAAGTAAAATTTTCTACGAAACTTATATATAACAAACACTTCTTTTTCTTTCTAATATCACTAAAAGAAACATGTATATTCTCATATAACACTTTTTTTTATCAGATTATTTGTTTTATTATATTTATTGACAAAAATAAACTTTTACGAACCTGAAGATAGTCATATGTTGAGTCACGTAAATTAGAAAGAAACTTACAATGTATTATGTACTGCTAGTACTACTTTTACTACTACTACTGTGTGCCGAGCTACCACGTATAGATTGTTTCGTCTAAAATATTTCGTTTCACATCGTGTTTTATACTCTTGATTTCAATTAGAATATCAGCAGAGATTATTATTATTATTATTATTGTTAGGGTATACTATATAATGTTTAAAGTGTATACGTACTACTTCTTTATAAAGTCTAATGTCATCTTTATATAAGAAAGCTCTTTTTATATTTGCTAAATGTTATAGGTAAATGTTATTTACTTTATTTAATTGAAAAATTTAAATCAACATTTTGGGAAAGTGTACATAATCTGTGTGTAATCGAGAATACTGTTATCCAATTTAGGCTACATTAAAGATGGTGGGTATATACATAAATCTATATGAATTTATCATAGCAGGACGATATAACTGGTAATTGGAAAGTCATGAGTTAAAACCCATAATAGTTTAGAAATTCTAAGTTCGTCAAAATAGCACGCTTTTTCTTACGTATTCGCTCTTCCTACAGATTATTTTGATTGTTCTATTAAAGTCTGTCAAGGTTTTGTGTAATATTACTAATGACCCTTTTTTTTTACTGGCATTAAGGATTTACACTGATTTGAAATAAAACACGCGTACAACCTTATTATAGCTCCTGCTAAAAAGATAATAAAATCTTATTCACAACGAAATCACTCTCATCCCACTGAATGAGGTATAACACTCCCTCCGTTCAATGATAGTATATTTATTTGGTATAATATCCAAAATATTGTAAGCCAGCTACAACAAACTTTCAATGAATAAAGACTTTATGGCATGAATTCTACCTCAAATAAATATTTTTCTTAAAAACAAAATAGAGTAATCTGACAAGCTTCTTTTATAAATTTTTGAGCTGAGTAGTTTTTTTTGGATTATCATGTACATAATGTAGTTTTCAAAGTTGGCTTTCATAATTTTTTAGTGTATAAAAACTCAAAGTCTTTAATGGCTTTACGATCTACCAATCATGTCTTTTTTATAATACAAAATTGATGATGCCCTGAAGACAGTTTTAATATATCAATCATGTCTATTGATAATACCAAACAAAAGCAAAAGTCCATTGTTAGGCTTGAAATTCTTTAATTATCAAGAACACTGGAATTCTCCAGAAAATTTGTGGGGATCTGATGAATAATTCTTGAGTTACGTATTCTCGCTACGTACTTATAAAAATTGAGAGTCATTCTATAAAACAGTTCTATATGCAGCTTTGAAATTAGTTCCTGTACATATTTGGGTCTAGAGCTTTTTCCTGGCTCGCAACAATGTATTACAAGAATAAAATCTTTGTACCACATTTACAATAGAATAGTTTAAAAATTTATTTTTATTATGGAAGACTAGATTGACCTGCACCTATGGGTATATGGTCGCTTCCTTGCGGTACGGAATGAAAAGAATAATAATATTTACAAGGTGATATTGGGGTTGTGGCAATAACTGAAAAACCCCAGTATGGGGAAAAGCTAGAGCTAGTATAAGAAATAGAGTGTGGGAGAGGCGAAGAAGAAAGAAAAAGATAAAAGAAGAAAAAAAAAAATTAACAGAAGATAATTGTGGCAGGAGAGAGAGAGAGGATACTAAAACGAAGTGTTAGTCGGGTGATGTTGATGATGGTGGTACTAAAGATTCCAAAGCTTCCTCTGGTGCTGGCTCATCTTCGTCAAATATATCATTGGGATGGCTGAGAAAATCAATTTCTCTTAGCACCCGAATCAATGCTGGCCATACAGTTTTCCATTTACCCAAAACAAGACCAACTTCAGATTGTGGTAAAAGGTTAAGGATGTGATCAAGTTGGTGCATATTAGGTGCGAGTTCTGGTATGGCGCCGAATTTATTGGTCAAATCTAGAAGAAGAGACTGAAGAAGGGGACAGGTGGCGAAATGTTCTCTTCTTGCTTCTTTATGTCCACATCGGCAGTCTTTAAGTGGGTATGATGGAAGCCAGTGCATACGCCATTTGATGAGCCTGTGACGGTCTCGTGAGAATGCTGGTTGATATAGTATAGGGTCGATGATTCTGTTGATGCGCATACAGCTAATTGATTTGAATTTATTCCTTCTTGAGGTATATTCTTCATTTCGTTTTTCAGTGATGGCTTGATGTACTGGATTGATTGGTGGAGCGTTGCTGTTCCTCAGTTTGTTGTAACGTTGGTGAATTCGATTGTTGGTGGTAATGGTTTTCCATTGTTTGTTTGGTTGCTTGTTGTCCCATAAAAATGTAAGCTCTACCGATCTTGCCATTGATGATACCGGGAGTGTTTGTAGTCGAGCTGCAAACTTTAGTTGAAGAGTTCGAGCACGGAGTTTCATCGAAGGTAGATCGGCTAAGACCATGGGAACAATAGTGGCTGATTGTTTTGATGCTTTGCGATTGAGAGCCATTTTGACACATCCATTTTGAGCATTATCCAATTTAGCCATATGATTTGATGTGAGAGCTGCAATGGCAAGGCCATATTCCAATACTGGTCTGATGAAATTTACAATAGAATATTGTTAGTTGGTTATCAAGTGACTTGGATAGCCATATGGTTATTTTAGACTATAAAAGAGGTTAAATCATTTAGACGAACGGGAATATAAATACTTAATCAATAAAAAACATACAGGGTCATAAAACTATGAATCAATGTTTTTATAATACCTACTTGGTGTGCTACTTGGTTTTAAAAGATAAAAATAAATCCGTGGTTGCTATTAGACCAGAAAAAAAAAAGGCAAGCAGTATACAAACTCTCTGGTATTTGTGATTAATATTGGTGTTTTTTGTTCCTTTTTTTAATTTGTTGATGTGCTACCAGAACTAGATAGAACATATATGATTTTAAACAATATCAGAGGCTTTGATTCTACAGCATTGACTAGCCAAAATTAGCAGCAAAAGATAGGGTTGATTACACAAACTACTAAAATATCCCTCTATGTTTTGCATAAGCAGTTGATGTTGGCTGTTTCAAAGTCTAAAGTCCAAAATTTACTGATGAGCCACTGGACAAATATAATCAAGTTCTTTGAGAAGCAGCTCTTGGGTTTAATCAAGAATAAAAAACCACTGGACTGTGGACGTTAAAGACTAAAGTCCAGTAAAGCATTACTTTATCCTAATGTGCCCTATAAAATTACGTACGTAGATATTGAAAATAATAATGTTGACAATGGTAAAATCATCTCACTAGTAAGCAAGCAGTGTCACAAAAAAGCACAAAAGTAGAAAAAATATCGGTTATATATTCATCAACTTTTAGTCAAGTATATGGCTTCATTAAACGCAAAAGTTTTCATAATGGTAGACGGTGAAAAACAAGTAAAATGCATTTTATGCATATTGCTGTGAGACAAATTTTGCTGAGTTGCTGGGATATTAAAAATGGCCGCAGCATGCCAAAATTTGTTTTTTCCTTTCTTTTCTCTTTTCTTCTTTAACACCTCCCTCCAGGCTTTAGGTGGCCAAAGGAATTTGACGGAACTCAGGACTTCATTGCCACTTGTGTTGTTCCTGTTTTATTTTTTTTCTTGTTTGTGCATGCTAAACTGGCTATTGTCCTTGGAAGCGATGTACCCCAGGTGCGTGGGTGAAGTTCCTGAATGCGGAGGGGATAGAGTTTTTTTTGACTTTATCAGAGCGCTTCAGAATTCAACATTCCTGGACGAATGGAGTTAACCCGTGTCAGAACGGAGAGAGACATTTCTGATACAACAACGTAACTCTTGCCGGAGCTTGGGACGTACCACCCCTAGGACTTTTGGATGCGCGCGATGCCGGACGGGCCTTTCGAAATCGGGCAAGCACACAAACTACAAAGGACATAACTTTTCCAGGGTATTATGTAGTTAATTCTGCAGCTTAACTGGGTAAACCACTGCATTGTAAGATCTCGTCTCTTCGGATCTTCGACTTGCGTCCCTCAATGTAGCCCTAACTGCTGCCATGGTTACGAGGCAGAAGTGGTTTCTTGTCTTTTGTTTCATAACTTTACCTCGTTATTGAGAGGTTTTTTTCTAAAGTGGCACCCCTTGGTTTATTAGCAAAAAGGCAAGTTTTTTTAAAGCTTTTAATGAGGAGAGGGAACAAGTGTGTGTTGAATGAATGTCAAGTAAAAGTAATAATAATATTTTACTAATCAATATTTTTTACTGTTAATGTTTTAAATCTCTATGGGAACTGTTTGAGCCGGCTGGCGACCTTCAAGACGACGCGGCGCTCGCGTTCTGGACTTTACTGCGCATTTACCTAATTTGGTTTTTCCAATGGATAGTACAGCCTTTCCCTTGCACAAAGAGGCCTTGGCGCGCGTATTGTTCCAGAACGTTGGGAGCACTTTCACTAAAGTATTGGGTTGTGGAGAAACCAAACACACATTTTTGGGAATAGCTAGCCTTCCACCTTCTCGTGGTTATTCTCGTTAATCAAGTTATGTTATTATTTCTTGAGAACTAAGAGGAGGCTTATTGTTTTTTATAATAAATAAAACGTTATTATGGATTAATTTTTTTTTACTCATGAAGTGGTGTAATGTATTTGTGGATAATGTTGTCAGTGGAGGGGTAATACTGGATCAATTTGTTACACTCGGCATAACTTTTGAAGCATATTTTAAAAATGAGAGAATGGAGAAACTATAAGATATCTATTTTGCCAATTATATACATTGATAGAATTATGTGCGCGGGGATTTTCTCTGTGAAGCGAACTGGATCTTGGCATATGTCGTCCTTTTCTTTTCCTTTCTTCTCTATGTAATGACACTCCATATACATTGAAATTATTTATTTTATTAATGACGAAATTAGATGAACACACGCTGATTTCAGCTTATTGCTCTCGTCAGTTCACAAAGAGGGGGACTGAAAAACCTGCAGGGCAGCAGGAAAAAGGTGGGTGTAAAGCTACAGTAAAGAGATCATCAATGAAAGGAAGAAGTGAATGGAGCGACTAATGTAGAATAGAAGATAGTGAGGTAACAATTCAAAAGTACGAGAAAGACGAAAAGTGTCAAAATAAGTGAGAAGAAGTTGTTGTTTGGTTTTTTTCCTGTTATAAGCTTAAAGGAGGTGCAGGTGGTTCAGCTGGAGGTTCAATGCATTGGAGTAATAAATGTCCAAATTGGTTTAATGGTGGTGATGGAGTAATATAATAACCTGGACGGCAGGTACGATGAAGTTGATGTAGGATGGAGCAGAGTTTTGGCCAGATAATTTTCCGATAGAGCCGTTTCCTGTATGATGCAGGAGGTGATTTGGGGAGTCGATTGAGAATAAATGATACGTTGAAATTATATATTTTTATTAAGGACGAAATTAATTGAGCACGCGCTGATTCAACTTCTTGCTCTCGTCGGATCACGAAGAGGAGTATTCTTATCCCTTTGTACCGCAAGGAAGCGAATGTATGTCTATAGACGAATGTCACTTAGTCTTCCATAATAAATAAAAAAAATTCAACTATATCTATTACGACACATCCGTCTCAGTTTGGTGGGATTGTATTTAAGCTTTTTGAAAGTTTGGGATATTCCCTGTGAATATATGCTCTAAGTATTTGAAATGACCGAATTACTTTTGTTATGCAATTATCCGTGATTGATCTCTTAGGGGGATTGAGATAACCTCTATGAATCTATACATACATATTTAGTTTGGCGTAACTATGTACTTTCGAGCTTTCACGTGTGTTGCTCTCCAAAGGGTGTGGAATGCTTTCTATGAATACAATAATATGTTGTAAGTTTTAAACCCCTTGGAAGGTACCGTGCGCTCTTTTTGAGTGTAACTATCAATGTATCGCAGCTTTATACAGATGCAAATAAAGTTTTTCTAGATATTTGGGCAAATGAAGTATTGGTCATGACAGCAACATAGAGCACAAAAAGTAGAGCAACTTTTCTACAAAGTTCAAAGCGAAAACTTCGGATAAATTTGAAGTAAAATAGTCAATTACTCACTCTATCCCCAATATGGATAGGTGAAAAGCTCATACATAAGAAAAGATACATTGTATTTTAAATGCTTAGCTGCTACTATTACCTCTGAAAGGTACAACTTTACGAATGGAAAAAGTTATCATTGCGATTATTACGTAATAAGAACAACTAGATCGATTCCCTACTACATGTGATCAACGCTCTTGAACAGAGTTTTACAGTGTTTCCATATAGATTATGGTAGTGGGAAAGATAAAAAAAAATTAGCACAATAAATTCAAAGGGTTGTTTATCCCTTACTCTTGAATTTGCTAAATTGCAGTATATATTTTTTATGTACGGATCGAGATAGTTTTATTGATAAGAAACTATAAATAATTAAAGGATGAAATATATTACGTAATTCTTTTTTTTTATGAAATGATTTACATCTACATTACATAGTGCATTGAGGTGTTTCTAACGAACTTCTTCGTCTTTTCCTATTGAGATGAATAGCCAAGGGACAATCCAGAGCGTAGGTCAGAATTTGACAACAGGGACATACTTTGGTGGCAACTTTATTTATAAACTTTCTTCAAATTGGTATTCATACTCATGAATAAGTCATAGATTATCCAGAGCTCTGCTACAAACAGGACCATTTTGTTTCAACGTCGCAGTAGTGATTCTTATACAAAAAAAAACGTCACAGTAGTGATTGGTGCTTTAAACTCGCATTTCAAACAGAATATGTACTTACTTAAATTAGGTGTTGGTAAGCTGTAGACATAGAAAGTATTATCCAAACATCAAAACTGAACGTAAATTACAGATGAGAAGTGCCAGTATAACATATTAAGACCTGGCTACCGTATAAGTGAAAGCCGTATACTTTTAATTTTTTGATCGATGCTGCGGAAAAAGGAGACTTGGAATCAATTATTGACATCAAAATATGCTTGAGATTTCTGGCTGTCTTGTGTCTGTCCTCAAGAAAATGGGCACGATTAATTTTATGAAGAAGGCCACCAATTTCTAGCAATACCAGCTCTTGCTCATATAAATCGTGAGAAAAGCTTATATTAATCTTTGGCCCTACACCTCTTCTTTCTTCATCCTAGATTTTATTGTTTTGTCACTAAGACGGGTTGAAATAATTTCTGTGCACTAATTCTGAATGCTTGGTTGATATACCATTTGATACTGGAGAAGGATATATTTTTTGTTACAAGTTTTATCAGAGGTCTCGCGAAGAGATAAAAGCATTCGTCCTCACAGGCTAATTTGCATATATCTTCCTGGAAAAGCGTTGGCTTTTTGATTTCAGGTAAGATTAGCAAAGAGGAACACTGAAAAAAATATAAGTATTGCTGCTATTAAAACTTTAAGATCTTTTCTCTTCATCATATACGTCTACTGTGTTTTTAGATTTGCAAACTAATCAATATTTTTCAGCCTCACTATAAACGAAAGTAGCACAAAGATAAAAATGGACTTCACAGACGGCCTTAAATAACGTGATATTACTGACGCTTATTGTTACATTATCTTTTATTTCTGTGAGTTCTACATAATTTGTTAGATATATTAAAAGAAAAAGCTATACTGTAAAGTTTAGCCATAGTATTATATTACTCAAACATGAATTCGAAATATTTGTTCTTTTCCTAACTCTCTATTCGATTGAGTGATTCTGCCTTTCTCTTTCTTGAAATTCGCTCCAAAATTAAATTTTCCCAATCCTTGCACATCACTACATCTGCTTTGGCCTTCAGGTTATATATTGTCTAAGGCTTCCAATATGTTTGTTTCCAACTCAGGATCAATATTTTTGTGGCCGCTAATTTGTGCATCAATATCCTGCAATTCATCTTGGTGTTCTAAATCTGCAGTACTGTCCGACCGAAAGAAGATTTCATCATCTGAGGAAAAATACACTGCTTCGAGTTCATGAGCATATTTAGCTTCCAGAATTACATTAAGCTTGTTGGTACAGTAAGTATTCGCTAAACCGGTACTCGTTAAGCTGGTATTTCGCTAAACTGGTAGTGTCTCTCATTTATTTTCTATATACTTAGTAAAATACTGGTAATTCGCTAAACCCGTATCCGGTGAACCTTTCCAAATATTTACTGGAATTATATTAGTCTTTTTTTCTTATATATGTGTGTATATAATAATATTAATTTTTTATTGGTTCTGTGATCAAATCGGATAACATTTTTTATTGTTTTATTAGATTTAATTGGTAAAATCAGTGATTCGGGCTTGCTTATATGTTATCTCAGCTCTTTCCTTTGTTTCTAGAAGCTTAATATTTTTTCGCACCAAGTAAAAAATATCCAGATCGTCCTTGTCCTCTAGAGAAAGTCTGTCAACAAATTGCTGATAGTATTGCCTTTTTTCCGCCAATTTGAGACGGAGACTTTTTTCTTCTTCAATTTCTTCCTCTACTTGTTCTTCATCATCTACTCTATAATTGTGTTGTTAATAAAAGTTATTTCTGGTTATTGATACAACTGCTCAACATACTCGATATTAATACATACTTTGTTGCGAATTCATCAACTGATCGAAACGCTGATCCATTGTCAAAATTTCATGAATGGCATCATTTTCATCATTAGAAGATAGGTCGACTGTATTAAGACTATCTTCACCTGTACCAACTGTTAGAAGATGATTGTTGATTTGTTCATTTAAATCAAGATCATCCTCCAAAATAGGGGCTTCTTGTGCAGCAACTTCTTCTTCAGAAACTGTATTAGACATAAGGCCAGTATGAAGAAAACAACTTCTTATTGTTTCAGGTGTTACTCTTTCCCATGCCATTTTTGACCAATCTAGAGCCTGTTTCAATTTGATATCATAACGTTTTTCAAGCTTCCCTGCATTATATCTAATAGTTGCTTGATGGAATAGCATGGCACTAGATATATAATAAATATGGAAGTTATTTAAACAGAAAACTAATGATTGAAATGTGTATAAAAGTATTCTATTTAGATATCATATGTACTGGTATTTCTTTTTCGAATGCAGCAATGATTCCAGCATCGAGGGGTTGGTAGTGTGAAGTAGTATTTGGTGGAAGCATGCAGATTTCAATGTTTTCTAGTTCTATGTCCAAATTTTTATGTGAAGGAGCATTGTCCATCAGCAAAAGAACTTTTTTTACCTTTATGAGTAGCATATACAGCATTGTCAATTTTTCTTAAGATTTTTCTAAAAATCTCTTTTGTCATCTATGCCTTTGTGTTGTTATAGTACTTGTATGCATTAGAAACTATAGACAAAGTAATTGAATTCATAAATAAAAGCTTTACATTTTAACTATGGCCTGAATATATTTAGTTACTTTTTCCATTAAATCCTTGTCCAGTTTCATATTGGCCAATATAATAAGGAGAGATTCAATGAGATCCATCAGCATTATAAACACAAACAACAGTAATTCGATTCTTATCGACTTTCAGACCACCAATTGACTATTTAGATATAGTTCGACGTGGTACTTGCTTATAAAAGAGCCCTATCTCATCAATATTATAGATGTGTTCAGGTGGAAACTTAGAAATCTTCGCTTTCACAGCATTGAGGTCTTCTTAAATGCTATCAGCAGCAACCTCCACCTCTCCAGATTCACCATAGATATGATGAGATTTAAAACCATACCGCCCCATAAACTTAATTAACCACCCTTTGGAAAACTGGAAATCCTCTGGTACTTCAAGCTGGCGACGCCTACACTGGATTTTGACTTGGTGTATAATGCTTGCCATGGAGATAGGTTGACTTGCATTAGCCATATCAGTAATCTACTGGGCAAGTAACAATTCAAGTTCTGGGAGTGTAGGTTCTCGAATTTTTTTGGCATAGAGATGGTGTTCGGTCATTGCCATATATTCTTCTTTTTTCTTCAAAATATCACTTATAGTTTGTTGACCAGGTAATTTATCTAGGTTAAATTCGTCTTTAGCCCATTGAGCAAGTTCCCCATTGTTGATAATGATTAAGAGTGAATAATTAAATATGGTAAAGTAAGAATAAGATAAAAGAATCAAAATGATCTTTATTAAACAAACTGCCATCTTTTTTTTATACCTTATATAGCAAAATTCAATCATAGTTATTCTTCTAGTATATTCTACATATTACTATATACTGAGTTTCAATTTGCTATACTGGTATAAATCCTCACATATATTGGGTACCAGTTTAGCAAATACTTACTGTATAGTTTGCGTACACCAATCGCCTCAAAGATAAAACTGCCGCCAATACGTGCGCAAATGATGCAGTATAGATTTCATCTTTTGGAACCAAAAAGCTGCCTTTCTTGTATGTAACTAAATGATCTTCTAATGAAATAAATTGCATACCATATAATGTAAGCTTTAATCCTTGCCATTGATAGTTGATGGCTTCAGGTTGCTTCATAAATTCCACACTTTCAAGGCGATCAGCCCATCTCCTTAACATTGCCTTTTGTAATGCTTTTCCTTTTCAAATATCATTTTTCACACCTTTAAAGCCAGGTTTTTCTTTTGCTGAGAGGTAGTCACTATCGTCATTAATGGTTCTTAAAATAAAATCTACATGCGGATTGTTTATATCCTCAAATTCTTTTGTTATATTTAAATAACAGTCAGCTCTTTTTGAGATGAACTTGTTGTCATAGATGAACGCATTGCCAAAGACAGCTGAGTATACATGCATACAAAACCAGGATTCATTATGATCTGATTTAAACAGGAGACGCGAAGACCAAAGCTCTGCAATCATACCAAAGGCTAATCTGATATATCGACATAACGGATCCATATTTTCTTGAGAGTAAAAAATTGCTAATAATATTTCAATAGCTTTTCGATTTTTGCAATCAACTATCTTTATTAACATTTCCCTTTCACCTTTAGTTATCATAGGCTGTAAGCCAAGTTCTAGATCAGTTGTGGTGTTTTTAAGAAGCTTTTTAAATCGTTTTGCAATCCTGTCCTCCATTAAGTCTAAGCATCCATCATTACCATTTATCACATAAAAATGCCATTCTTTCATTAGGCGTCATATTCTTCACATTATCGATGAGAGCTGTGTTACTGGATTGTTCATTTTGTTGATCTTGTTGAATTTTGTTTATGACGTCTTCATCCAAAAGCTGTTGTGTATGACTTGCTATTTGTAAAAGTTTTTTTATGTGGAAAGAGGTACATATTGTATAAATGGATTGTCGCAACGAATCAATTTTCTCCTTATCTTCTAAAGTGCTATTAGCATATCAATCCTGGTAATTGTCAAGACATCCTTTTAAGTATAAATCGCCTAATTTTTCCAAGTTGTTTTTGGTAGGCTCAATCACAAGTTGGTGATCAATAAGAATTTTTAAAACAGTTTCATATTTCCATTTAGAAATAGCATGATTCATTAAGTAATCAGCAACAATTTTACAGATCATATTCTTATCCTCCTCCAGATTCAAAGTGGTGAGCATTTTTCATGAGGAAGATGCAATGACGCTACAGGCTACACAACGCCTGTAATTTTTCTTGAGACGTCACAACTTTTCTATGTATTTTCAGATTTTAATAAAAGCTACTTATAAAGAGTAATCAATAAGTATTAATTATTTTATTATATGATATTTAATAAAGATGATGAAATATTAAAATTAAAATGAAATTCTTAATTTTAGATATTTCTAGAAGTAAGAAAACATTAAAAATAATAAAAATTATTATAATTATTTTTTATTTTTTCTAGAAGTAATTAGATTTAATCATTTTTTAAAGATTAAAAATAAAATAAAATATATAATAAAAGATTTTGTGGATTGAAAATCCACTAGCAGATAAAGATTGTATTGTGAAACAATACTAGTAGAAAACAAACCAATAGTTTACTTTCATATTAATCAGAAGTGTCGTATGGCACACGTCAATCCTTTATCTCAGATAATTGAAATATAAACTATATGTAAAAAAAACACTAAAATAATCTTACATTGGTTGCTTTCTAAATACACAAATAATAATTATACCACAACAGCACTTTATATACAATATACAAATATAATAATCAAACATAATTTATTTATTCAGAATCACATAATACATCATTTAACATTATATTACATTATCTACAAATACAGGAAAATACACATCTAAAACATATATATATAAAACTTACTTGTAATAGAAATGATGATTATATATCTTTTTATCTTAATATTATTTTCATATAATAAAACACCTGAAAGATTCTCACAAGATTTATTCTGTTATAATTTTTTATACTTACCTTATTTTCCTGTTAAATTCATATCCATAAATACCATAAGAAGTGTATAAGTCTTGACTTATGCACGTGCTTCTTTTGGTATCTTTTCAAAGAAGAAAAGTACTAGAAATAAAACTCCATAAAAATCTTCGATTTTGTCTTGGCAGTTTTATTTTCAGGTAATAGTTTTATTTATTATATTTCATTTAAATTATTATATTATTGTTATCGATGGATCCCCTACAGAGACTAGTTTTTAGTGATAATACTCAGTTGAGATGATAAAATTTATTGAATTTTATATACACATTAGACATTACAACTAAAACAATTCTTATCTGCCAGGAGGGCAATACAAATCCTTTATACTATGCCCTCCTTGGGTTTAGATTAATGTATTTTTTAATTTTAAAAAATAATTTACATTTTACTGGTTATCTAAAGAATCTTTCAGATTCTTCTGGATATAAATATAAAAATAATTTATTTTTATTTTTTTTATATATATAGAGACATTAAAATAATTTATTTTAGAATATTATAAAATTATTATTTCAAAAAAGACAACTTAAAAATAAAAGTCTTTATTTTTGTCTTTTTAAAATTTAATTTAATATAAATAAAACATAAAATAAAATATTTTTTATTTTAATGTTTTTATATATTTAAAAAAATAATATTTTTTTGATATATACCAGATGGGTCTAAGACCCATTATATAAATAATAAAAATAACTTATTTTTATATTTATATCCAGAAGAATCTAAAGATTCTTTAGACAACCAGTAAAATGTAAATTATTTTTTAAAATTAAAAAATACATTTTACTTGTTAACTTAAAATATATTTCAAAATGAAACATTTTGAATATATTTTCCAGACAGAAAAGAAAAAAAGAAATTGTTTTTTTTGTTTGGGGTAGTTGTTTGTTATTAGTGTAGTGGTAGTGTTGTGTGATATAAAAGACATAGTGGGGCATGTCATAATTATATTATACGTAATTATGTACATAATAGCCCCTTCAAATAGAAATTAATATAAATAATTACTTAATTTATTCATTAAGTAATTTTTTTATTATATTTCCTAAATTTATTAAACCTCCATTACATATATAAACTTTTTTTATTTTCTTTTTTTAATTTTTTAATATCATTTATTTTTTTCTCTTTTATTTTTATTATATTTTGAGTTTTTCTCTCTCTTTTTTTGGGGATATGATTAGGATTATGTTTAGTACATATAAATTTCTTTTTGTCTCCGTTTTTTGTTATTTTTTTATGGCACATATATGTGGCAGAGGATGGTCGCATAGATGGAAATACCAAAGGGAAGCGTGGATCAGTATATATGGAGGATGTGACTTTAATATGATGTGCAAGACAAATAGTAATATAAGAGGGAGCATGCCCTAAGTCGGAAAGAGCAGTGAGTCAATGGAGCTGCAAGGCGTTTTGTTGAGATATAGGTATCAAAATGCCCAAACCACCATAAGAGCGAGAGTAACATAAAGATTCAAACTTGATCTTAGGAAACATATGAGCTTGTATAAACCGACTACAAATCGATTATAGTTTCTTGAAAACCCCCAAAGGAGCACTGCCAACCAGTCAAAGAACATGCCATAATCTTGATAAAATAAGAGAATTGAGAATAGTGGCCTGACCCCATACAAATAATTGGCATAAAGCATGAATATTGCAGTTGACTTGGATGGTGTCTAGTAAATGATCCAGAAAAACACATAGTTGATAAATATTAGAATGAAGTGGGAAATCAAGGTAGATAACTGGTTAGGCCGAAGTGCAGTCATGACAAGGTAGAATGCCTGCTTGTTCCAAATGTAGTGCCCAAGAAGGCAATGGTGATCCTGATTCCTGATAGGGAAATGTCTTGAGTCTTGTGAGCATTTAAGCGAGCATTAGATAATTGTTGATAATGTTGTAGGTGTAGTTGGAAACGTGATAGGTCAGATGGGTGATGTAGGAAAAACAAGACGTCATCAGCATAAGCAAGAAGCTTGATAGGGTAAGGCCAAAGAAGAACTGTAGAAAGCAGATAAAAATTAGGTTGAATGCCGATAAAGTGGTTATCATAGAGTACGCTGCATAGAAGTGGTTCAATGGCAAGGCTGATAAGTACTGGTGATATTGGATCGCCTTAATGCAAGTCACATAGTTGTTTGATCGGTTGTGTTAAGTTGCCATTGATGTTGCGTTGGATATGCATAGAAAAAAAAAGGTTGATGAAAGAATTGATAATAAGTTGAGGAAATCCAAAATGAGAAAGAACTTGTTGTAAATAGTGAGGGTGAATCTGATCATATACCTTTTCCTGATTGATGGTGATACCCATGCTCTGAGGTGTGAGATGTGAGTGTTCTTGTTCCATGATAAGCTTGGCTAGTAGACCATTTTCTGCAATAAAGTGCCTAGGGAGAAAACCTGTTTAAAAAGAATTGATAAGGTTAGCAGAAGAGTGAATAATACGAGTGTTTAATAAATAAGTAAAAATTTTGGCATTCATGTTGATGAGTGCTATAGGCTACCAATTCCTGAGAGATAATAAATCGCTCTCTTTAGGTAGAAGAGAAACACAAGTCTCTGTCCAAGACCAAGACCAAGGAAAAATACCCTTAAATAAAGCATTATTGTATATAGCACATGGAGGCCTGCTATTAGTTGTCTAGCCAAAAGTGACCTGTTATCTGTGCTACTGTTAATAAACTTACCATGATCGATATAACCTTGAAAGGCCAATTTAAATTGTTCAATCATTATCACTATACTCATCTGAATCATCTGAGTAATCTGATTCATCCTTATTCATTTCTTCCTAGATATATATCTGCTGATATTCCTTCATCAGGTTTGTTTTAAGTTTGCTGATATGATCAACTAGCTCATTGTTCCCATTTTTAACTACAAGTGATGTATTCAATGAATACTCAAAGAAGTTCTTAAAAAACTTTTTTTACTTGGATTTTTCTTTCTCCAATTTTCTTATTATCTCATCTACAAAGCTACAGCTATAGGTCTCATAGATAGTATTCATACAAGGGCTACATGCTATCATGCACATGAATTCCTCTTGTCCTGATTCACATTCATCACTACTGTCACTGACAACAAGAAACGCTTCAATAGTTACATAATTTAGAGAAGATATAAAATAGTAGTTATTTTATTTCAGGAATAAACAGATTCTCAACTATATTTACTTTGGGCCCATCTTTCTATTTTTTACTACATACATACTTGTATTTATCTCACATTCTTCTGTTGCATACATTCTTGCCACCATTACAGCTCTTTCTTGCTCTCTTAAAACAAAATCATTGGTGCATCCCAATTCTGATGGTAATGCAATAAAATTGCTTCTAGATCCCTCTGCATATGTCGAATATGCAGTGGGGCCTCTCCAGTTGCCAGAATCATCAATGTCATCTTCCCCAGTAAGCTGGTACACCATCTGCAGTTGTATGGCTTTGCTTGTATGTTTATAGCTTGTTTTATTCATCCTATTATTTTTGTCAAATTATTGTTTGTTAAATAGATTTTCATAGTTTTCATATTGAAAACGAAGCTCAGGAATTCTTGTTGTAATGAAGTTAATATATTTTTTGATAGTTTATTAGGAACCCTAGTTTTTTCATATGTGTTATTACTTGATGGGTATGTTTTGTCGTTTCTGTTTTCGTTGTGCCCAGGATACAAATGTCGTCTAAGTATTAGACAAGTCTGATTCCCAATTTCCTCGTTGGTTCTATTGCAAAACTCATCAATTTGCTGAAAACCCGTGGACTGACACTCATCCCGAAAGTTAATGTTTTGTACTGGTATATTTTCCCTTGAATTTGAAAGGTCAAATATTTCCTGGATTTTTGATATATTGGTGTGACAACATATGCATCTTTTAAATCTAACTTGCATATAAAGTCGCTCATCTCTATGATATCGTTTAATGTATAGACTTCCTCTATCTTGAAATGCTGCACTGTATATATTGTTGGCTAAGCTTTTGAAAGTTCATGATAGGCCTGTATTTGCTCGTTTCTTGTATAGTAAAGAAATTTAATAGGAAGCCTATATTTTGAGTTGGTGATAACTCTATTATGTCTGCTTGAAGGAATTTTTCTACTACTTCATTTTTTGTTGCCATTTGTTCTGTAGGGTTGGAGAGGATTTGATGCAACCGCCATGGTATTGGTTTTTTTTTATTATTGGTATCTGGTAGCCATATTGTATTACTGATAATGACCATTGGTTATTTGCTGTTGTTTTTTATTGTAGAACAAGCGTATGAAGTCTGCCACCCGGAGGTATTCCATCGACAGGAATGTTGTAATTGTTGTTGCTGACTAATTGTTTGAGAAGTTTTGATTGGTGTGGTTGGTTGTTTGAGAAATCTTGTTGTTGTTGTAACCACCTTGTCCTCCTCTGAAAATTCCTCATAATTGGGAATGTCCATTTCCTCTGTCTCCTCCTCAGAAAGTACAGTAATTGCTTGTTAAACCAATCTTTGTTCAAATTTCCCTTTGTAGTATATACTAAGAAATTCATCACTATATGCATTTCTAGGTTCGGTATCTTCTTCTGTGGTTTTCAAATGTTTGATATTGTTGAGAATATTAAGTGCTTTGTCTGCATACTCTTTTGTTCTCGTTCTTGTATTCTTGCTGTCTCAAGACCAAAAGTGGCCAATCTTTTACTTTGTTTGATGCATTTTTTAATACTTGTTTCTGCTTCTTCGTTGTTTGTTGTGAAGGCCAGTTGTAAATATTCAAGGATTTCCATGACAACTTGCTTGGAATCTTGTGTTTTCTATACTTTTCTATATTGTATAGGCCACTTGTGCGGTTTCTGTTGTGTGTCTTTTGAGATATGGAAAGATGCTCTTTTTAATCTTTTCTGGTGTGGTCCACTCATCCAAGTTATATTTCTTGGTGTCTCGTTTAAACTTTTTGAAATTATCTTGTCTTTGTCGGATTGATATATTTGCCATTACTTCAGAGATTTCCACTGGTATTGGTGAACCTGATAGTCTTGCTTCTTTTTCATTGTCGATTTGGTTAATGATGGTTTGGGTAATGTTTTCCATTTCACTTTGAGTGTAAACTCGTTCATTTGATCCATTATTGATATTTTGCTCCATCAAACATTTTTCCACAAATGTGCGACTTTTGAAGGTATAAAGGGAAGAGAGAGGAAATACAAAGTTTATTTCATTCTATATTTTATTTTGTTACTAAAAAAAGGAAATAAAGCACGGTTTTTGGAGCTTATTACCACGTTGACGTCTGAGGCGAAGTCAACAAAATTATTGAAGGGACAACCAACAATCTAGCTTTGCTTTTCGTCTACTGTGAGAACCCAATCCATCATTTGCCATTTTGCATGGCTTTATAAACAATAGGAAGTTTTAGGGCTTTAGTAAGTACTCGCATTTTTTTTACAGACCATCAACATTAATTATATGAAATGACCCGGTCCTAATTCAATTATTAGAACTAATAATACGACAAGACATATTTATTAAAAAAAAACTATGCAAAGAAAGAAAAAATAATCATTATATTATTATAATTTATCATATTTACAGTATGAACAATATAATTTTCTAGAGCTTTCTTCTTTTTCCGAATCATAAATAGATTCAGGTGAGGCCAAGTACATGTGGATATAATTTTACCCAATCATTATAGTTCAGATCAAGAATTCGTTATAACTCTTTTATTCTCACAGGGCATATCGTTATAGCGAGCAGTGACGGTAGAATATATCAGCCGTTACTGATTATTTCTATCAACTTCCTCGAATATCATATTATCCACAAAAAAGCGATGATTCTCTTGGATTATTTGATTAAAGCAGCAATTTTTTTTGTAGAAATGATCTTCGTGACTACACAGATTTCCCATTAATATATCCCATTATCTGTTCGATTTAACTTAGTATTTTACATATCTTTTGTAGTGTAATGTTCAAAGACCAAAACTATATAAAGTAATAAGTCGATTATATCCATTTGTAAGTTCATTTTAATAAGAAAATTGTTGATATATTGGGGCAATGTAAGAGATAAATGTATATATGAATTAATCGTGCACCAGTTTCTGGGATTAGAACTTGTTGGATATATGACATAGGTCTTGGACCCCATACTTCAATATTCCCTGGAATTGTTCTTTTTTCAAATACAACGAGACTAACGTATTTGCAATAACAATTTGTCCTTGATTGCCATAATACCCAACCTATAACCAATATAAATTGGTTTTGTTAAAAATTGTTTAATTTGATTATTACTAAAATTATAAGTTATCACTATTTTATATACATACCGGAAATTTGTGCGATTTCTGTAACATTTTTACCATGCTTTTGAGCTTTTCTACTTTCAAGCTTTTTTATTGATCTGATGGCTTGTCTTAAATAAACGCGATGTTCCATCCCAGCAATAATTCCATTAAGTTGGCTTTTCAAATCTTTTACGCGATTATTTAGCTCCCCGAAATCAATAGATAAAGGGTAGCATTCTTCCATTGCTACTGGCTTGTAATCACATTCAAATCAGTGTGTACAACAGAAGTAATCACGTTCTTGTTTACTTAAACCTAATGTATTATGTAATTTCATGATCTCCTGCTGCTTCATGTTCATGGCTCCTTGTCTAAGTAGATACTTCTGATAATACTTCTGCATTCTTTCGGCTATGCAGTATTTAGAATGTAGCTCTTGTATTTCTTTTGTGAACGGGGTTGGTAACTTTTTTTTTTACAGAAGTAGCATTGGCTCACTATATAAAGTACATACAGCATAAGAATTTTTGGTAATAAGTATGCAAAGTATTTTATTGTAGCACTTACAAAAATTGTCACGACCTCCCCAACAAAGGCATCAGGTTCGTTGATTTCCACTGTATCCATCATATAATTCGTTAACTAGTGTAACAACACATCATTAGTACTAATTAGATATTAATCTATTGTACAGCCATCTATTCCACTTATGATATATAAATACTGTATAGAAAGCAAAAAGAGAGAAGCATGAAAATCAGCTGCTGCCTCATGTTTTTTTTGTCTCGTTATCGTCAGTCTGAAGGCACATCGTTCAACACTTTGCACTTGTTTATAGTACTGTAATGTTATTATATTATAATATTTATCTACCACATGTGTACTTCGCTTACTTTTTTATAATAAATAGAAACCTGTGAATTCATATAAGATAAATAGCGTGACATGTTTTGAAAACAATCGCTATGGTAACTATAATAGTATATTTATTTGATAGTATGATAGATATGAGCAAAGCATTGTCGATTTTTCCCAAAAATGATAAACTGTCAAGACATGAGATAAAGCATAAAAAGTGAAAAAAAGTCATTGGATCTAATGTAGCTAAAAGTACACTGTGTTATTTATCTTGGACATTATGATATACTAGTAGGACTGTCTCAATCAACCCACGTTCCAAGCAAACGTTGACGGAAATTTGTTGCGCAAATCTATTAAAATAGTAACACCATGAGACGTCTTTTTTTTTTGTTCCGCAAACCCTATAAATCTATGCCTTACTTTTTCTTTAAGCAGTTAGTTTTAAAGTATTCCTGGCTAACATTGGTAACTTTTATTAAAATCTGAAAATACGTAGAAAAGTTGTGACGTCTCAAGAAAAAGTACAGGCATTGTATAGCCTGTAGCGTCATTGCATCTTCCTCATGAAAAATGCTCACCACTTTGAATCTGGAGGAGGATAAGAATATGATCTGTAAAATTGTTGCTGATTACTTAATGAATCATGCTATTTCTGAATGGAAATACGAAACTGTTCTAAAAATTCTTATTGATCACCAACTTGTGATTGAGCCTACCAAAAACAACTTGGAAAAATTGGGCGATTTATACTTAAAAGGCTGTCTTGACAATTACCAGGATCGACGCGCTAACAGCGCTTTAGAAGATAAGGAGAAAATTGATTCGTTGCGATAATCCATTTATACAATACGTACCTCTTCCCAGATAAAAAAAAACTTTTACAAATAGCAAGTCATACACGACAGCTTTTGGATGAAGACGTCATAAACAAAGTTCAACAAGGTCAACACGTTCAACAAGATCTACAAAACGAACAATCCAGTCAAGCGGCTCTCATCGATAATGTAAAAAATATGACGCCTAATGAAAGAATGGCATTTCTATGTAATAAATTTGGTAATGATGGATGCTTAGACTTAATGGAGGACAGGATTGCAAAACGATTCAATCGCAAAACGATTTAAAAAGCTTCTCAAAAACACCACAACTGATCTAGAACTTGGCGTACAGCCTATGATAACTAAAGGTGAAAGGGAAATGTTAATAAAGATAGTTGATTGCAAAAATCGAAAAGATATTGAAATATTGTTAGCAATTTTTTACTCTCAAGAAAATATGGATCCGTTATGTCGATATATCAGATTAGCCTTTGGTACGATTGCAGAGCTTTGGTCTTCGCGTCTCCTGTTTAAATCAGATCATAACGAATCCTGGTTTCGTATGCATGTATACTCAGCTGTCTTTGACAATGCGTTCATCTACAACAACAAGTTCACCTCGAAAAGAGCTGACTGTTATTTAAAGAATTTGAGGATATAAACAATCAACGTGTAGATTTTATTTTAAGAAGCATTAATGACGATAGTGACTACCTCTCAGCAGAAGAAAAACCTGGTTTTAAAGGTGTGAAAAATGATATTCGAAAAGGAAAAGCGTTACAAAAGGCGATGTTAAGGAGATGGACTGATCGCCTTGGAAGTGTGGAAATTATGAAGCAACTTAAAGCCATCAACTATCAATGGCAAGAATTAAAGTTTTAATTATATGGTACGCGATTCATTTCAGAAGATCATCTAGTCACATACAAGAAAAGCAGCTTTTCGGTTCCAAAAGACGAAAGCCACGCTGTATCATTTGCACATGTATTGGCGGCAGTCTTATCTTTGAGGCAGCTGGTGTACGTAAACTACACCTACTAGCTTAATACAATTCAGGAAGCTACATATGCTCATGAACTCGAAACGAAGAAACTTTCTTTTGGTCAGATAGTACTGAAGATTTAGAACACCAAGATGAATTACAGGATATCGATGCACAAATTAGCGGTTACGAAAATATTGATTTTGGGCTGGAAACACACATATTGCAAGTCTTAGGCAACATAGAGCCTGAAGCAGATGTAGTGATTTGCAAGGATTGGAAAATGATAGAGTGGAAGAGTGGTTGGAGTTATCAAGAAAGTATGATGGACGACGGGAACGGCAACGACAACAACATAATATTACGAATAGTGATAATAAAAGAAGTATAACGTATCATGTAGATGATGATCCTATTGACAAAGAAGAGCCTGGTACAGTACGGAAAATCGTATTCGCATGCAATACATTTCAAAATATAAATCATCTCGTACCTATTATGGTAGTATTTTTTTTATAAATATCTTTAAGCAATGAAAAAAATAGCATGACATCATAAGTGTTGCGCATCAAAAAGTAGATTGAACTTTTTCGGACGATCAAAATTCATTTTTTAGCAGCAAAAAAAAAGTGAGGGGGAGGGGGTTGTAGCAATCACTTGGTCTTGGGTAACACAGAAAGAAGAATAAAATATAAATACTTGATGAATAAGTATTTTTGTTTGTTTGTTTGTCTTTCCATGATATATTTGAAAATCTTGAATAAAAGGGTGGGAGATAATGAGGTTGAAAGACAAAGAAGGGGTTAAAAGGGAAACAAGCATGTAGTTTCAAACATTGTTCATATGAATATCAAGTATGGGCCACACGCTCTCTTATGATTTTTTCCCCTAAACTTAAAAAGATGAGACCAGGAAAAAAGAAAAAAATTTGTGGGGTAAATAGCGAATGAACAAAGAAAAAATGTACCCCAAATTTATATAAATACTATCTTTTTTTTTTCTGCTGCTTTTTTTTAATTCGTTACTATTGCTTTATATGAGTTCCAGTTAAAAAAGAGAAGAAAGGATTATTTTTTAGGCATCACATAATAGCATAAGTCAGAGCAATAACAACAAACGAATTTTAAGTCACAGCACTTAATAGAGTAAAAGCTTCCGATACAATTGGTTTATTCATGCAATGTTTAGTTATATTCTAATTATATATTATTTTTCTATTTCATCATCATCTAAAATTCTTATGAACGGGGAATGGATTAATAAGCGATTGTTAAGTAAAAAACTTGAACAATTAAAGAAAAAAAGTGTTGAATTGAATGTATCACGTGAAACAAGTCGTTAAACCAGCCCAAGCGAATCGGGGCGTTTCTTATTTTGTATCATAACCCCAACCTAACTTGAATTGGGAGGTGTGTGTCTTTCCTCTTAGTTTTAACACGTGAAAAGAATCCTTTTCCCAATTTTTTTTTACATATTTTTGTTTTTTTTAATCGGTGTATTATTATATTATACTTGTTTATTACCCGTTTCTCTTCTCTCTTTCTTTTTCTTTTCAGATTAATTCTTTTTATATAAAAATATATACTCAATATCTTTTTTTTCTCTCATTCTCCTATAAATTACCCTAAAACAAAGAGAGAAAAAACCTTCTTCCCCCACTTGAGAACTGTCTGTGCTATTACTTTACAATCATGACACAACAACGACAATCCTCACCCATGTCAATTACACAACTGTGTAATTCAACTAACGAATCAAAAGATAACTCTCATTCAAACAGTTCCAATAATTTTGACGACACTGATCCTGATGTGAGATTAGCTGCTGAAGCCTTAGGAGATATGGCAAATGGTATGAAACACTTTACGGTGTTTTAAAACAGTGGAAAAAAAAAAGTAAAGGAAAAAAAAAACTAATACACGTGGTCTTTTTGTTTAGCCAAGAATACGACTACAACAACAACTTCAATTCCCATCACACTTCCACCGTTATCAACTCATCATCCATCAGCTCCTTCGACTACACCTAGTAGTCCATTACCAACTCCTACATCGTCTTCTCTTTCTAATTCAAGATTTTCTTTTTCAAGTGATACTTCTTCTATTACAAGTCAAGAAGATGATTATTATAATTATCATAATAATAAACGTCAACCACCTAGTCAGCAACCACAATCACAACGGCATTTAGCAAATAGTATGTCGTATATTCCTATTGTTAATTCAACATTACATGCTTATGAAAATACAAACCAATCTAACAATGTATTTAAAATATGGTGTAGAAATGGCCGAATCTTTCACTTCTCCAATGTACGATAAATTTGGTCGACGTTCTTCGGACTCATCCGAGGTAAAATAATAATAATAATAATATCTCGTATTTTTTTTTATATTTTTTAATTTTTTCAGGGGTAAAAAAATAGATATATATAACTACATGTAATAATTTTTTTTTAAATTGTTATATTATAATAATAGATTGGAAGTAGATATTCAGAACAAGAAGATGAGGCTGCGCTGGCAGCAGCCAGTGCTCTTGCCCGTACATCTCTAAATGATACCTATGAACCTTCTCGTGAAAGTAGTATTAGAAGACGCCGTACAGATGATCCTCGTGATGATAAATTAGGTAAAAGACTATTTTTAATTCAAAGAACCTACTAAGTCGCAAATAGCTCTTGAATACATTTTACAAAAAGGGTTAATGCTTATATGTATACATATTTTGTAGGCAAGAAATCTCGATCTCGTTCTGGATCTCGTTCAACATCACCTCATCGCCCATATACCTTAACACCTAAATCTCCTACTGTACGACATGCAGCACAACCTATTCCAAGGAGTCGCTGGCAACAAATTGTAATGCATGCAGGCTCAGCTGCTGGTACAACTGCTGCCGTAATAAGCGAAGAAAGTATGAAATGTCTTCGTTACTGTTTAAGTTGGCTGCAGGTAAAATGAGGATCAAATTTTATTATCGTTACACATATTCACATTGTTTTTTTTCTTATTAAAATAATGTAATATACTCACACATATACAACACGTTTCCTTTATCTATTTATTTATTTTTAGTATGCAATTCAACATATTGAACGTCAAATGGCATTACTTCGTAGTTATCTTGTTTCACTTGCTAGTAATAAGAACAAATCGAAAGACATCGTCAAGAAACAAGAAGAAGGACAAGAACCTGATAATACCCTTGCTTCCATCAAAAAAGAAATGGTAGATACTGTACGTAAAGTAGTGGATGTTATTAGTCGATATGCTAGTTCAAGTCTGCCTGAACAAGCCAAAAATGCCGTTCGTGGATCTATTTTACAATTACCTGCTCGCTGGAAGATGGTGAATAGTAGTACTTCTGCTTCACCTGTTGCTGGATCAGCTGCCGAAGATCCTCAACTTCATGAAACTTCTATTAAACTTTTGAACTTTGGTGGTGAGTCGATTGAAATGTTACAATCAGTATCCAATGTATTTTCAGATACTGTAGATCGTGCTGAATTATGGTTACAACGTTTACGTGTGGTTGGTGTTGCTGGCGGTGGTAGTGGAAAACGCCGTCAACAGCAAAAACAAAAACTACAATCTCAAGTAAAAAGAGAAGAATCAATGGAGATGACAGAACCTAGTAGTAGTAGTCGTAAAGAGAAACAACCTCCAAAACAAATGATTTCAATGGATGATATGGATACTAGTTAATTTTTTTTTTTTTTTTACTTTTTATCTTTCTCTTTTTTGATACATTATTTTTTTATCCCAACATTTATTTTATGAACCCCACCCACATCCCACCCACATCCCAGCTCTTCCCTTTTCAGTCACACACATTCTCACACTCACACAACCACACACTCAAAGTTTTTATTGCATTTTAATATACATCCCATATATAGTTTGATACCTTTCTTTTTCTCTCTCATTGTACAGTGTTATAAAAAAAACCAAATACAAATTACATTCTTTTTTTTTTTATTATTTTTCAAAATAACAAGAATAATGATAATAATTGGCTGTTTTAAGATAACAACATAACTTTTTTTTGCAACTCTTCACTGTCAAACCAAGTTCCTAGGCAACATGTGATTGCAATAAGGTAATCAGGAGTGTTGCCATGGCAAATGCCAAGCGTGCGGAGGATCAAATTGCTATTTATGCGTAAACCATCTGCATTCGTATACTCTTTCTTTTTTCTTTTTTAATAGGTATTATTATTATAACTATGACTTACCAACAAGATTATAGCAATTTACGCAAAATCGTTACTGGTGATATTATTGTTAAATGTATAGTTTAAATTCATACAGTTGAATGCAGATCAACCTTTTTTTTTTCTTTTAGCTTTATTATTATTATTTTTGTTTGTTGTTATTTGCTAAAACGTATTATTTATTTATTATTATATATTAAAAAAATTGCCCCTTCATAATAGGTCGTTTTCATAATGATATTAGGCGTATCCCCATAAACCAAGCTCCAAGTTATGACGAGTAAGTTGTTTCTTTATTATTCTTATTTGTAAAATAAATAAACAGATTGGCTGGAGCATGTGAATAGAAAACTTTGAAGATTAAATGAATTTTTTTTCTTCTTTAATCTAATTTTGGTATTGGTGTTAGACTTTGTCTCATGATGTACCGTTTATTTAAGAATGAGCTTTCAAGCCCTGAAAATATTGTCTTAAAATACACGGACGATGGTACTGAATCAATAAGAGTGTTGATAAATAATACATATATATTCTATTACTAACTCATTCACATTAATAATCTATATATCTAAATACAGAGGGTGATTTAGTGAGCATGACAGGTAAAATAAATATATGCCAAGAAGTTTGATCGGGAAAAGAAGCGTGAGAAGGGGAAATGCAACATATACATATACCATGATAAATAGGACGGTTTTTTAACATGAACATATAATTTATTCAAGATGATACGGATGTTAATCATGCTATATCACAAAGTTCTTTATTGAAAATTACAGTATTTGACAAGGTAAACTCAAAACCAATAGTTTTTGGAAAAAAGAATAGAAGAGGAAGGAAGGCGGATTAATTGTAGGGTTTAGATCAACTAACATACAGATCGTTATTATTTTTTTGTTTAAAAAAAATGCCAACAAATTTGCAGCAAAAGCATCCATTTATAGGAAATACAAATTTATCTGCACCTCCGTATGATGAATTAAAGGATCAAATGAGTCAATTGCGAGATATGATCAATCACGTTCTTGACTCCTTATCACACGCAAGTAAAATAAAAAGTGTTGAAAACAATGGAATCAATAATGGTGTTATTGAAGCTGTTGGTAAATATCATATTTCGTAATTATATATGGATACAATTACTTTTGCTTCAATTAAACTTTCATATATATCTAACTTTGTATATGTGTGCATGGAATGGAAATGATATAGAAAAATCATATAGGAATCTTTCCACTGCTGAACTAGGTATATATTAGTATTAATATATTTCTTTAAACTAAAATATGGGAAGTGAAAGAGTGAAGAATTGTAAATGCTGACTATCATGTTATTATATAGCTCAATTTTTAGATGATGAAAAAAAGAATCAAAAGAAGACAGAAATGCAAGAGCCACAACACCAGCAAGCACCGAATTATCCACCTCCGCCACCACCAGTAACCACTTCCACTTTATCCAGCAATATGGGTTCAACAACAACCCAATTGGGATCATCTGCAACATTAACAACTCAAGCTTCTATACCCTATCCGCCACCTTCTTCAACAACAGTTGCTACTACCTCTGCTGCTAATTCAATGCCGCGACCTCCTGCTCTGCAACAACAACAACAACAACAACCAGGTTATCCGCCTGTTCAGCATTCACCTGTAGTAGGTGGACCACCGTCTTATCCTGCTCCACCGCGTCCACCCGTATCTATACCTCAGCCGGGTACTCCACAACAACACCAAACACCAACAAATAATTATCCACTTGAACGACCTCCACCTTCTAATAATAATGACTACAGTAGCAATTATCGTGTTTCTGCACCTTCTGCTCCACCTTCTACACAATATTATTATCCACCTCCACCACAACATCAAAATCAAGCTCCTTTTTCTCCTCCCCAACAAGGTGAACAACAAAGACCTCCAGTAAATACTGCAGGATGGCATTAACATTTCAAAGAAAGAAATAATTCATTATGAATATTTTATCAAGTAAACCCCCCCCCCCAGCATTTTGCCATCATCCCCCCTCTGGTTCTCTCTATCATGCACATGCACATACTACAAACTCGATGAAATAAATGAAGTCGTATTCTTGAACAAAATTGAGTTGATTTTTTTTTTGTTGTTGACAAGAGAATATTATGCTTTCTATTAAAATAACGTGTTTATTTAACCTTATATACTTATTAAATATTGATCTTACGCATAGCATACGTACAATAAACATTTAATTGACAAGAGACTATGGCTCAATGTCGATATGCATAGGAGAATGTCTTTGTCAAACATAAAAAGTAGTAAATACAATACATCTTCATATCTCTCCCTCTTTTTTTTATGATATATTTGAGAGTAATATACATATTAAATCTCTGTTAAAAAATGGGATAGGAAGCTGAAGAGGGGATCAAATAGCAGTATATAAAAAAAACTCATTATGGTCAACAAGTGAGTTGTGTTTATCATAGTTCGTTGTAAATAACAATAATAATAAACAAGAATTACGTACTTGTTACTGTGTCAATTTTACTTACTCCTCGTAGTACAGGCTTGAAGATATAGATGTATAGAACTAGTCTGAAAAAAAGAAAAGGCATGAATAGATATTGATATTGGCGGCATATTGAAACCTCATTTTGGAAATTCCTATGGTCCAACAAAGGTATAATAGTTGGCATATTTTCTTTTCTATCTTGAAACCAGTGTTTATTTGCCTTTACAATGATCCCATTCTCATTTTGACTTCTCTTTTTAGATATACAAAAATAAATAGAAGCTTGAACTTTCCATAGGGTATAGTTAGTTTATTTAAATGCACGCTCTCTTTGTCTTTTTTTTTACTACTGGAAAGAACTTGGCTTATGAATCAATAATTATATTGACGGATCAAATAATCTAATGGATCTGTAAATTTCAATTCTATTAACAATCCATACTGTACTAAGATGCCTTTCAACAAACATCGTTCTGGTCCAGACCTAAAGTTCAAAGAAAGGTGAAAGATAAAAAAAAAAGAGTACTGAATTTAGTACTGAATAGCCTAGTGTAGGTGTATGTATTATATGTTATGTAATTATGTCTTATTCTCAAGATCAATGAAATTAAACTAATAATTTATCATTATTTTTATAGGAGAGCAACTAGTCAACAATTATGCATCAAAAGATGGAGAGTGGATGGATAGGAATGATGCTCTCTTCATCCTTATTCACGAAATCTGAACTTTTTTTTTTTGCTTGCAGTATTGATTGAAATACTAAATACGGTCGATATGTCTTTCATTTATAGTCGAACAACAAAGATTACAATCATATTATCAATCAATATGATTTGGGAACCGACAATTCTTGTAATATATATTCACATCATTTGATCTCAAATTGTTAAGAAGTTCTCGCGCCACGACAAAAAAACCAGCATTATTAAGAACACTACCAAATAAATTGTGAGCCAAGGAACTTGATATCATGAAGCATACGCACTGTTAAATACTATATAACAAAACAACGACGTCGGCAGCAACAAAATTAATAATAATATCAATCATAGTAGCACCGACAAGGAAACAATGGATCCAGCACAATGCCACAGCCTTTATATATTTCATCTGAAGTACGACCTTCCAATGAGCGTGACTAAGTGAAGTTGATATCTTGATGCCAACAAATCTATCTATATCTCGTAACGACATGACATTTGGTGGCCAGTTTAAGGAGAACCACCTAAAAAATCAAGTAACATTTCATGGGTAGCATAGTTTCTCGTATAAAGATGTTTTTGCAACACGGATAATGGATTTAGACCTGATTTTTACGTAACGAATTTGAATTCAAGTTTTCTAATCCGTAGATAAATTGGATTCCCAAAGTCTACTTAGGTTTAAAATTGCTCAGATTTGAAATTATGCCAATCTTATCTGGAGCGGGTGAACAAGTCGATGAAGACAAGTGAAGATGATAACAAAGTTGAACAAGGTAGTTAACCTCATTAGTTTTTTTTATATTTATGCTTTTGCTAAGTGCTTGATTATTGATTCTCATCTCGCTTTTTTTTGCGACTATAACGTCATAGATTTGTTTAGCCATCGAAACTATCACTAAAGGAGCAGAAAATATACAAAGGAACAAAACTTCCAAGAAAAATATCATTTACGTAATAAAGAAAAAATAATGAAGTAAGTCTACAGATGAAAGAAAAAAAGTAACATCCAATGGTATTTTAGAAAAATCTTATTTTGACAGATATTATTTGCCTACTTGATATTCTAGAGTCAGGTTTAGTTATTTGTTGTTCCCCGTTGACCCATCGGAAGATGGTCAAAAGCCATTATTTCAAGTGTGTGGTTGGTGTATTTTATGAAAAAAATACTTTACAAAGTAACTTTGCAGAAATCAGAACGATCGCATGTGACGAATAGTTGGAAATCAGGGGCGTTTATAATTCAAATGTTTGGATTTACATAAGCCCATGTGCGCCTTAATAGGGTCGCTATAACTGTGCATGAATAAAAAGGGGGCGGGGGTGTCCATTGCCGCCATCACCTTTAAAATACGTAGTTATTATCATCATCATCATCCACCTTGTTTGATTTAAAGATTATAAAGTCTTTTTAGATAGCAAAAGTAAAGATAGCGATGATTGTGATAGATTCATTGACTCGGCTGGCTTCCTGGTGGTAAACCCAAACCATATAAAGCTTGTGGCTTTCCGAACTTCCATAAAAATCACGCGATCCATTGTCTACACGTCCATAACCGCTTAAAAATCGAATACCACCAAACTGCTGATCAAATATCCCATTTGTTCAACCTACTACCACAGTCCAAACCAACATCGAAAAAGAAAATTGAATTTTGGAAGAATATATGGCCCACGTTGTGCATGATACTGGCTGAGATTGATGCACACCAACATCCTGGCAGCAACCAACAGCAATACTATGATTTAAACCCTGGTGCTGCATTCATCAAATGGATTGATCCCCCTTCAGAAAAACAACCTGGCTAAAGAATTAAATCTTCCTTCATCTTAATTCTTCCACTTTTATTCCCTAGTTTATATAATTCTCTCATCACAAATTTTTGTCTCTTTATTTTCCTCCCTTTCTAGTCTTTTATTGCTTTTTTCACTTTAACCTTATTTTAGAAATTTTCGGACTACCCCCTCCACAATGAACATTAGTTGAATCCCATGTATACCAGTGTTTACGATTGTCTTTATTCCCTAAAGCCTTTTCCCTGTCCCGAACAGGGTTTTTTATATACATTTTTTACTTTTCTGAGCCGTCTCAATCGATATGTCTTAACAGACGCTGGATTATAGGAGATATAATAAAAATCATCAAAATTTCAAACGTGATAGATTCATTATTTACTATTCACATTTATATCCAGCCTTTAAAGTTGAGGCGAAATTCTGGCAGTTATAAGGCGAAATACACTTTACCATGTCCGAGGTGTGAAAAGTACCCATTTTTTGATCTACGTACTCAAAAGTTGCCCAGAGATGTTCGACGTCCTCGAAACCTAAAAATACCACAGAAACCGATCGTCCCACATGCCTATGGATTCCAATGTTTAATATTTTTCTTTTATCTGGAAATAATATTATTCGATCAAAATCATACGTATCTTTTTTGCTGTACTGTATACACTTTGAATCAATAATTTGTTTATATCTGCATACCTGTAATTCTAATTAATAAGAACGTTTTTTAACAGAAAAATCCGTATCCATTCATAATCGAGCAGCAAAAAGGCGTGTTACAACAAAGAAGGAAACATAATCGCATCAAAAATTGACATTCGCTTTGTTGTAGGAATATTGAATATATCGGTGTCCTTCACCAATCGGATCGGATGAACGGATGTCGGATATATGACGAACGTTATTAAATACGTACGATGTAGGAGAAAGGGAGCTTGCAAGATTCTTTTCTGATGGTGTGAATTGGTTTAAATTACTGCGTGAAGAAGAAAGATATATAGATGAACGCGTTAGCATATATAATGGTGAATATGCTGGGTGTCATACAATTACATAGTTGTGTAATAAAAATGAGTGGTAAGCCAATGGGTTTCTAATTCTTTCTTTTTACATATTATCCGTTGGTACGCCGTTATCTTACCTAATAACACAAATTTGTTATCTATAGAATTAAATGCTCAAATTGAATCTTCGGTGCATTCACTTTACCTTTGCCAAACCTTGATGTACCTGCCCCAGAAAAAAAAACATATCTTTTGAAAAAAAAGTAGAACAATGTTACAATTCTTAGAATTCTTCGATAATCTTTTAATCTTTAAGGTATTTAAAGAACTTGAACTTTCTTAAGCATTTACTAGCTTACGTATTACTGTATTAACCATCATAATATTACTTTCCTTTATATATTTATAAACTACAACAGAGAAAATGTACATTGTTTCGATGGTTAGATTTAAAAAAAGGGGTCTAACTTGAGACCTATTTGTTCTAATTGGTCTGGAAAAACTCACACTACGCGGTATACTCGCGTGGACCCCCACCATAGTACTGATTACCCCAGCTGAGGCTAACAGAACGGCATTGGCAGTTTGGAAGTAATATCCATTATTTCCATAAAATTGCCAATTTGATCCAAAGAAAAAAAAAAGAGAAAAAAAAGAAGTAAACTGAAGTGCATACAATGGCGAAATTGACTACTTTGAATAATAGATGAAGTTAAACAATGGGGAGTGATGTAATGAAATGCTTGCTTTAATTATAAAAAAACGCTCATGCCAATAATAATGATAGCGATAATGGACTGCTTTTTTTTTAAGAAGTCGTGTACCTTCATTTTACCCTTTTACTTAACATACAATAATGGAGTAAAAACATAATACGTATCATAAACCAAACCAAATTTATGAACAAAGAAATGGATGAGGATATCATGAGAATATATAGTGTAAATAAGCTGTTTATTATTTAATATACATACAATATATAAATAACTGTATTGATGTGCTATGATTTTGAGTGTATATTTATGGTTTATGTAGTAGTTAGTAAAGACTGATATTCCTGCGCGAGGAATTTGAAAATTGGTAACAGATCAGTAGTCTTGGTCATGGTTAAATCATGCTTGTTCTGAAAATGTAAATCAGTCATAAAAAATAATCTTATTAATGGGGATAGTATATATAATTTGTCCAGTTGACAAGTGCTGAATTCCCACCTTTTCGTATACAACCAGCATACATGTAGTTCAGCGTGTTGTCTTACTTCTGCACAACATCCGTTGCTTAGAACACGAATGCTACTCAATTCCCCCTTCTTATTCAAATAAACTATCCTCCAACAATCAAGATCATTGCAGATTGCGAACAACCAAATAAGAGTATCGTCGAGACGACTAACAAGAGATTACTCAGTTGAAATACACCTCTTTTAAAACGTAATAAATAAATTTGGCTAGTAAGGTGTTTAAATATTTCGTGGGAGATAATACCTATTACAACTAATAGCTCGTTCATCTGACTATAAGTAGAATGAGTTAAAACTATAACATCGCCTATATGACATTGTGTTGCCATAGAAAAAACTAATAAATATTGAATAGACACTTTGTTGAAATATAAATTAACAGCGTATGATTATTATAAAAATACCATCGCTTACATATTACGTAATGCATCGTTTTGCTCGGATACTACATACATTATATCACCATGGGAATTTATAAGTTGTGGCAGGTTTAGGAGACTTTGGCAGAAAATCATATAAATAAGATAATATGACACCTAGCACCACTGAAATCAAAGTCCATACAACTAGGAGGAGGAGGTATGAATATTTTTTTTCTCTTCTTTGTCCTATATATTAACTCAAATCAACCCATCTTTTTTATTATTATTACATACAATAAAATCATCACTTATTTTATAGTTAATTTAAATTATTGTCTCTTAGTAATAAGTCAATAACGTAGAAAGCAAATCAAACCGCGTATTGCAAAAAAAAAAAAAAATTGAGGGCACAAGAGGGGATTTTGGTGACAATGTGACACAAAGAGTATGTATTTTACGCGACATGGAAATATGAGCCTGTCAAAAACATAATAAAAGTGAAAAGGTTACAATTGAGAATAAGATCATAACCTTTTTTTTGGAACGTATTACTCACACTCCTGTATATTTTCTTTATACACACTACTTGTATTTTTTTTACGTTATTAAAGAAAGATTTATGTGTTCTATTGTATTGAATATATATGATGTAAAGACTTGAAAATAGTATATTTTTATCACTATGAACTGTTTTTTTGTTGTTCAGTTTGCAGATTATATTCTTTTGAGTATATCTTATTTTTATGGGAGCTGAATATTAGAATAATGCTCAGTAACCGATGGGATAAAAGTAGAAAGCTGAGCAAACATATTCCACCAATCTTTGACTCGGTTATTTTATTACAAGCTATGTAATAGGATACATTGTGAGCGTTTGATATGATGATCGTATTATAAAGTGGTGAATGGCGATGAATCAACTTGTCCAATTATTTATATGCTAATAATAGCTGGTGCGATAAAGCATCGTCTTCATTCAATCATATAGAAATATATCCTTTGCAGATCTTGAACATTTTGGTGCCTCAAAGCCTATGCTGTCGCTATGCTGTTCCCAAGCGCGTCACAAAAAAAAAAGAACTCTTGAAATTCCGCGCATAATACTTTTTTTTTTTTTTTTTTTTTGGTCACGACCATCTTTTTTTTATTATTTAATAGATTTTTTTTTTACAACAGGCTGGCTCCTGCTTTAGAACTTCTTTTTTCTTTTTTTCTTCTTAAAAACCTTTTTCTCTCAAGCAAAATCTAAACACAAATTTGCTATATAACTACTTTAACAATAAGAAAAATCCATTATTTTTATTGTTTTATATAGTTTTATTTTCATTATTCCCCTCTATCTCACTATCCAATAAAGCCAACCACCTGTTTATTCAAAACAAACATGAGCTCTACACGCGCAACTCGTTCTTCTACTAGAAACAGCACCTCCAATGATAACCCTTCCCCCGCTGCGGAAGTGACTACTAGCAACGGTACCACAAATGCCACGTCATCGACTAATACTACAACTACTCCAACAACAACAAACAATAATAATCGTCGTTCTTCTCCTTCAACAAAACAATCAGCATCAATGAACTCGAAAAAGAAAGACGCTGGTAAATCCTTAAGTAGTAGTGCTAAACGGTAAAATTCTTGCTCTTTTTTTTCTATCTAGTTTTATTTTATATGATTTTTATATTTAGAAACTTAATGGATCTTTATTTATCTATTTATTTTCTCATATATGATATATTAACATAAAAATTGTAGCATCTCCAAAGAATTGGCAGAGATCTCGTTGGATCCTCCCGCAAATTGCAGGTACTAAAACTAAATGAAATAAGATAGTTTATGCCGTTTGTATATATATATCAAAAAGTATTACTCACATACGGGTGTTTGCGTTGTTAATATATAGTGCTGGACCAAAAGGTGATAATTTGTATGAATGGGTATCAACAATTGCAGGACCATCTGGATCACCTTATGCAGGAGGTATCTTTTTCCTCGATGTACATTTCCCACAAGAGTATCCATTCAAGCCTCCAAAGGTAAACTATATATATTATGGATGAAAAGTGAAAAAGTGCATTTGTTTAATATATGATTTTGACATATCATTTACTGATTATTTAAACTTTATATATATTTCATTAGGTTGTGTTCCGAACTCGTATTTACCATTGTAACATTAATAGTCAAGGTGCTATTTGTTTGGATATTCTTAAGGATAATTGGTCTCCTGCTTTAACAATTTCAAAAGTACTCTTATCCATTTGCTCTCTCTTAACAGATGCTAATCCTCGTAAGTTTCATTTTATTTATATCAATATCGTGTACAATAGAAAATTTTTGTGGATCAAAAATAAAAATAAGAATAAGAAACCGGTCAGAATAAATTAAATATGTTTGTATATATATGATAGATGATCCACTTGTTGGAAGCATTGCTCAAGAATATTTAAATGATCGTGAAGAGCATGATCGTGTTGCACGGGAATGGACAAAACGGTAAGTTGGAAAAAAAGGAGAGAAGGGACAGAAAAGCTATCTATATATATATATATATATGTGTGTGTGTGTGTGTGTGTGTGTGGTTGTTTAACTGGAACTAATTAATGCATTTTTTAATTCAGTTACGCTTGCTAGAAAAAGCAGGATTGTTCTTTAAACTCGACCTTTTAATTTTACGCCCCCTAGCATTTCCAAAAAAAAAGCAGCACGTGATCTAACCAAAACAGAAATATATTTTTCATTGTATGCATTGAGAATAAGATCATTTTTAGTGCCAACTTTTCTTTTAGTGACACATTTAATACAAATTCAAATAAAAAGTATCGATAAAAGAATAAGAAAAAGAGCAACGAATATTGTTAAATGTAACGTGCGAATGAAACCTGTCTATCAGATCTAATGATATATGCAGTAACATTTATATTATGTGCTCATCCGCAGCTGTTTTATATATCCAAATATCAAGCTGGAAGATGTAGAAAATGTAGAAAATGTTCAAACCGTGTTCTGATCTATTCAATGGCAATCGTCTCGTAAGTTATCGCTAACTTCTAGTTGTTTAAATGCGTTAATTTGGTGTTGTTTTTTAGTCAAAAGTCCAACCATAATGTCAACATGTTTTTTTTTCTTCTTTAAAAAGTGATAAAAATCTCGCGATTGGCTCATAATACAAAAAAAATATAAATAGGGTCAGAAATATTTTTTTATCATTTTTTCCCATTCTTTCTTTCATAATCATCATGTCACTAATATTTACATGTGCCGAATAATTTATTGTGTGATGTATATTCATATAGGACATGAAGGTAACAACAAACCTGTAAGTAATGTTATTACATCCCATATATTTTATAGGGTCTGTATTACCTATGATGGACTTTTAATTCTTATTCTTATTCTTTTTTTCTTATGTATCAGGTATCATCTGTCAGGAATTGCATACAGTACAATTTCTTTTCTGGAGTTATCCTAATTGTTGTCATGACAACAACTATGGTACTATTGATGAAAGACGATCTAACGTTAACAATTAATACAATTATATATGCTGTTTGATCTATTTTTTTTTTATAGAAAAATGACCATTCAAGATTTAATTTAAACTTATTTCTCTTACATGATTAATTTGACCGATACAGTATATACTGAGTGATACACGTAAATATTTGTTCTTTTGCACATATGATAATCGCTGCTGGAAATTATACGTATATGATATTTTTGGGCGGAAGAAAAGTTGCTCTATAATTTCCATCAAGGGAATTGCTACGGACACCTCATATTTTGACCTTACGGACACCCCACAAATAAAAAACTGTCAAACAACTTCTTAGACCATGTAAACTAGAGTACTAGCGTTATCAACACCAATACTGCTCCTTATTTGATGACCACTCATATATCATTAAGAGTACACATTATTCCTTGTTGTTTGTCTTGTGTCCGTGTGGACTACAGCTCTCATTTGTGTACATAACGGTTAGTAAGAGAAGATTAGAAATATTGAGCGATCTTTATAAAAAGTTGAACTGCTAATATAAGTTTCATAAACATTTTTAAGTTATATAACGATAATAACTGTGTATATAATGTACAAATGGCTGGATACAACGTAATTATATCAGATTGTTATGTATCTTTGAAAAAATATAAAAGTGGGGTGTCCGTAAGGATTGAAATTACCTAATATAGTATTTTTTGGGGTGTCCGTAGCAAATCCCTTCCATCAATTAGAGTATTTATTATAATACATGGTTGTTGAACTCTCTACATAGATTAGCATCGAGCTATAATTACACAAATAATATTTTTTAATGCAACAAGGATTTAATATATACAAAATCTCTTCAAAATATAGTTTATTTCATCTGATAATGCAAGAAAAGACATTTCTTCGGGTTTGCCATCTACATCTGACTACAAAAATGAAAATAACTGATGGTGACACAACCTGAGCAAATTCCCAGGAAAATTATAACTGCTGAACTTTACATGTAACCTGAAAGTTCATAAGTGAAAAAATTGAGCAGTTGATAACGCTCGTCAAGTTTTTCTGCGTTAATCATCTCTATTTCTCATGATCCACCCACGCATTTAAAGATTATATCATTATTCTTTGAATGCATAACAAGTTTTTTTTTTCCAAAAAATATAAAAAGGGAGCTTTACTCGCTATAAGACATAAGTTAATTTCATAAGTTAATTTCATTGAGTGTAGTTTTTTTTTTCTTTTTGTTTACAGAAAGCAAGCTTGTTACTCTAAATTCTATGCAACTGACAGCGTTGGAAGTTAAATTTGGCCACCAAAAATAAAAATGAGCCTTGATTTTGAAAATGGGCCAAAATTAGATTAGCTGACGAACATGAGCCATGAAATTTTTGTATTGAGCTACAGAAAATAAATATGGGCCATCAGATATTTAAAATGAATATGATCCAAAATAAATTGTAATATATAAGTATTGTTTATTATATTTATTTGTATCTAAGAGAAGTAGCTATATACAGCGCTGGAGGTTGAATTTGGCAGTGCAAAATAAAAAAGGAGCGATGATTGTGAAAATAGGCCACCTTTTCTAAATTGGGCTGTTTAACGAAATTGAGCCATGCCAGCCAAACTTAAGTTATTATTTACCTCTAAAAACTGACCAAATGCTTGAAATGCAGTCAAGCACGTCGTTGTGCTTGGTGATGTCACTCTCTATTGTACCATTTCGCCAAATTTTAATGACCTTTTCTAAATAGGGTTGCTTTGTATATCGGCAAAAAGTAAGACGCAAACTATGTTACTTTCACGAAGGAAGAGCAAAATTAAAGGAAGTAAAAAATAAAAAGAGAATATGAAATCAAAGAGGAAAAAATAAAAAGGACCTTAAGTTATCTTATAATAGCCAAGTGAAACGAAAAGTTTCTCAAACAAGAAATAACAAGATACAATAATATTGTGAATTCAAAAAAAGCTTTGTGCACAATAATTTTTATTGATAAAAATTGTGAGAATGAATTCCAAAGAAAAAAGACAACTAAACTAAAGGCTATATATATCATGCTTATACTTGAACGTTGAAATATTGAGATATCTAGACATTGTGATATTAAACAAAGATATTAACGACTATGTTGTCATTGACAACTATTATGTAAGGTGCATCTTTTTTTATTTTTTTATTTTTTTCACTTGTACTAATCTGTATAATCTTATACAATTTTTTACAGAGCAGCTGGAATGTATATATTTTAGAAATTCCACGGACAAGAGTGGCATTGGTGGTTTGACGTTCTCAGTATCGACGTTTCTTCTTTCAAAAATCTGCCATAGTTTTCCAAGGTCGATATTTCAGGCTCTATTAAAGATAAATGGAAAATAAATATACACGTTAAGAATAATGCTGCAAGAAAAGCACAAAGCTTTGTACACATGAATCCTCCTTTACTCCGGAGAAATTCGCTGGCTGCCTTGACGAACAACTGTTTGTCTCCAGCCGGGCGTGGGAAGTTGTCACTTTCCTCTTGCAAACCAATAATACATTTTGGTTTTACTCACTTATCATGATATACATAATATTATATAGGTCCAAATTCAACTACAGTAAGGCCGATGCCTTTGATACCAACAATTTTCGATGGGATGACGATTCTTCTCTCGCTCTTTCTTTTTTCACTTTGTTTTTTCTCATGATGGTCAGCACTCTTTTTTATAACCTCATATATATGTGTATGTTTATTTTATTTGTCAAGAAAACGAAGAAACATAACAGCAAAACCAAATAAATTCAATTGCTTTAAATTCTGGAACTATAATGTTTAGTTTCGATTCTTGAAACGTTTTATTAAATTTGTTGACATTGAAATTTTTTTTTGAATTTTCGAAAAAACAAATATTATACATTTAGTGGATTTAACGAAGTGTCGATATGAGAAATGATTAAGGGGGTGGACAAGGAAGGTTGATTAATTGTTGATGTGAAAGATGATAAAGGGGGGAGGGAAGCCAGGTTGATACAGTAATGTAAGATGAAGTACTTAAGTGTTGGGAATATATACTGGTGATTTTGGGCTGTCGTCCGCAACCTGAGCCATGTGCTTGTTCTCGTTAAGCCGAACAACTTGTGGACGTACATGATCAAGTAATGAAGGATGAGTAGTATTTGGCTCAAATCGCAAGCTTTGTAATTTTTCGCCGTGTTCGTTTTTCAAATTGCCCAAAATACTCATTGTTTCTTCTAATGCACTCTATATATAGTATGTGATATTAAAAATGGGTTAATTCCGTATCTCTAAATACATAATAAGAAGCAGGAATAGGTATACATACAGCCAACGTAAAGTTGAAATTTACAAATGGTACCGTACTATTTTTCTTCTTTTTGGATTCATTAATGATATCAACTCTCTGTTCTTTACTCAGGACATAAAGACCGGGGGCAGGAGTTGACATTGTCCAGTGACGGATTGCACAATCTATTATGAAATAGTGGCGACAGTCAAAAACCAGTATCTTATTTACAACAGTTTGGTAACCATATCAAACAATTCATGAATTCACGTACCATGCGTGTGTATGAGATGTAACTTGAGTTTTGAGAACGTTTCGAAACTACTATACTTAAATAAACCAGCAATTGTTCTGACCATGGTGAGAAGACCAAACATCGCCTTGTGATGATCAAAGCTTGTTTTACCCTTGGAATTTTCATCGAATGATGAAGAAACTTCGGATAATAAGATTTCCGTTCCCATGTCATCCACAAGTAGTTTTCCATCAGCATGGTACTTTAAGCGTCCATCGGCGATTCCTTGACTTCTTAACTGGATAGTCATGGCATTTAACTCGATTTCGCCTGGGGAAAATAATACATTATGACCATGTTGCTGGAGGAACTTGTCGCAGTCTCTTAATACCGGATCGACAATATAGAAACGTAGGCATCCTTCTGATGACGACGATGTTTTTCCGGTACCTTCAAGTACTTCAAGACTATATTATTCTGTTTTGTTAGTTTACACACGTCCTTTTCTTTCTTTTTCAGATTGAGAATAGGTGATACTGAAGGGGTGAAACTTACATCAATTCTAAGGAATGGATTATTTATAATTTCTCAGCAGCATCGGTTGTAGTAATAATATTTCGTAAATCCTCAATTCTATTTTTGAATCCCTTAAGATCGATCTACATGTATATTATGCAGCATTAATATCGCTCAACACATCAAAATTTATTATATCTTACCATATCCGTTGCTTGTGAAACTACTGGCTGGAATGACGAATCTACTACTTGTAACTCAATACTAATTTTCTCGCTGTTGAGACGTTCATACATGTCAACCGGAAGAAGGGGGCGACGTCGCAATTCTTTACCGCACCAAATTATATCATGTCTTACAGAACTAAAATTCGACAGCTTATCAGTTTTTGAACAAAAAAATAAAAAATAAAAAATAAAAAAAGCCTACCTCAAGAATGGAAGTGTGACACATTCTTGCAAACCTTTCAAGAGCTTCTTCCAGCTGACCCAAAAATCTTCCTCCTCTTCGCTACCCTCCTCAAAGTCACTGCCTTCTTCTTTATTATCTTCCTCATCGGTATCTTTTACACGCGTTCGTTTACGATGTCCATCTTGCATCTCGTCTACTACTTCTTTAGCCATCTGACTTTGCATAGAAGTAATACTAGTTTGTAAATGTGTTTATTTGTACCACTTTATAATGTTTTTTTTACCATCTGTGAACGATTCATCTGTTTGAGCATCGTTTCTGCAACAGTACCCGGAATAACGTACTTGAGCATCAGATTAGCATCGTCAAAAAGAGCTTTATTTCTTGAGCGTACATTGATAGTTGGGTTCTTTCGTACAAAATTATTGAGATAATGAATGGCGTTCCAATCACAAGGTGGTTCCATTTCAAAAAAATCTATAATAGAAAAGAAATAAGTAATCAAACCCTTGTTTAGCGGGAAATAGAATATGTTTACCTGGAAGCAATAGTTTTTCACGCACTTCTGTGCTGAGAGTGGGTGGAGGTTGTGAGGATTCACTTCTCATGGCAACGGTTGTTATATAACGGATAGAGTTGATGCTGGATACGATTTTTTATATTAGCCTCTGATCACAACATGGATCAATGAATAATAATATAAAGTTCCGCCACTGGTGATAAGGGGCAATTATACACTGCAATTAATGTGGCTGATTTATCACCAAGACAACTATCGTTTATGTGGAATCGTTCAAAGCGTTCAGTCATCTTTTTTTTTATTTAAACAGAAAATGAAAAAGAAAATCAGGTATTAAAAGATGCGTTCAAAACCAAAGAAAAGCTATAAACAATGCATCCAATACTTGACCACGAAAATTAATAGATGGAAGCAACCATTGACTCTGGCTTGTTTTTTGTACGTTCAACTCTTTCAAAGGCTAATGTCTTCTTTTTTTTGTTTATTAATTGGGTGTTCTTTTCATTGGATGGATAGTATTATGATTATTTTCAGGTGTGGGGTGATAAAGAGCTTTGATATAATGGGTTTCTTATCTCACAATTGAGGGGTGTGTCCTTTATTTTATTTTATTTTATGTCGAAGAAATAAAACATACTGTACCCCTTTCTTCTATTCATTTTCACTTTTTTTCTTTTATTTTTACCTGGTTTATGGGTTACGCGATCTAATTCTTGATCGCTGTTGTGTATGCTTTATAGTGAAATGTTCTACTCCTCGTGAGTTTATGCAAAGTACCTTTCGATTTATACGAGTTTACCTCAAGATGAAGCACGTATCAAGTATGGTAATAAAGTCGTTTAATCATTGTAAGCAAGACCTCTTGGGTTTCAATGTGCGTAAAAAGCCATCAGGCGAAAATGAGAAAAGGAGGCTATATGTACAGAGCATTGCTCCAGTTCAACATCCTTGATTGAGTAATCGTAACCAGTCAATGCAAACGTGTTCAACAGCTTGCTGATACCAAGTAAAGATATTCATTTCTTAATAGAAACATATTTTTGTGCATTTCCCCATTGTATATATATAAAACTTTGGTAAAATGCAGTTCTCTCATCGGTGGTGGTAGAAGTAAATACAAAATAAAAATATATAAAAACAAAAAATGCCCTTTTAAACATTCATTTACACTACTTATAATATGTTTATATGTATTTGAAGTTTTCTTTACTCAAATCATAGCCATGTTATTTTCACGGATGAACACATAATAACTTAAATTCGGTCAGCATGGCCCAATTTCAAGGTTTTTGTGTCAATTTCGTTAAGTGGCCCAATTTGGAAAGGTAGCTCATTTTCAAAACTATCGCTCGTTTTTATTTTGCATAACCAAATTCAACTTCCAACTCTGTAATAATAAAATAATCTATCGAAAGGGAATATGTTTGTTAAGGTATTTGCATAATATAAAATAGCGTGAATAGAGCTGCCAAAAGAAGAATGGATTTTATGCTGTGAACTTGTTGACCTTATAGCTTACGTGATCCTTGATTGGAGGGAAAAACTATTTGCATACGCGGTTTGTAATCTAAAAAAAGTTTTCCCGATTACATATAAAATAAAAAGTTGATAACACAGGAGGTATTTGCACTTTGATTTGGTTAACCTCACATTATACACACTACTTTTAATATACAAAAATGGCCGAACAAATAATTACCTTTCCTCTCACTTTACCATCCGCTGAAAAGAAATATATGACACTCAGTCGTGAAGGACCATTGTTCATCTTACATCTTCATAATCAGGATAACCGTTTCACGACCGAAATTTGTAAATCGATTATTGATGCCTTACAAGTCATTGAAGATATTTTCCTTGCCTCAAAAAAGCCTACCGGAATGGCCCTAGTTACTGTGGGTGACGGTAAATTCTTTTCCAATGGCCTTGATACTAAACATTCCAAAGAATATATTCCTTTTATGGATTCGTATCTTGCTATGCTAAAAAAGTTTCTAACTTTTGTCATCCCCACTGTTGCTGCTCTCAATGGGTTAGTTTATTTTTGGAAAAACAATTTGTTTTTTTTTCTGTTTTTTATTAACTTACTATGATTTCTTCTTTTCTCTCTTTGTTAGTCATGCTTTTGCTGGTGGCTGTATGCTTGCTTTGACACATGGTAACTGGTATTTCAAATATACGGATTTTTGTCTTTGAGTATCTGTCAAACGGAATTCATTGCCTATTATGCATACACAACAAATTGACTTCCGCTTTTATACTTTTAGATTACCGCGTTATGCGTACTGGTCGAGGATACATGTGCATGGTAACTTTAGTTTGTTTTATCAATAAGTAATACGTAATCATGAGAATCAATCGTTTATTGATGACCGCTGTCCTAAAATATAATATAATAATAGAATGAAATTGATATTGGAGCACCGCTTCATGCCGGTATGAATGCTTTACTTCGTTACAAGACCACCCCAAAAACTCTTCGTGCATTAGTTCTACAGGGGCACCGTTTTAATGCTGAAGAAGCACTTAAATCTGAGCTTGTTGATGAAATATGTCCGGAAAATGAACTATTGGACACTGCCAAGAAGCTTGCATTGAAATGGGCACCCAAAGCCAAGATTGGTATTGTTTACAGACAACTTAAAGAGGAAGTAAGTAACTAGTTGAATTTTCTTTATTTGTTAGATTGCTTTAATGATAAAAGAGTTGAAAACCAAAAATATAATTGTGCCATTAATTAAATTGTTGCTTTGTTGCTTTGCTTTTATTTTTTATTAATACCAATAGCTAAATGCTGATACTCTTCGTTTGTTGAGCGCCCCTTATAACCGTCTTCAATCGTCCAATTTGTAAATCATATCTATTATACGATACATTAAAACGATATGGCTCTAAACTTTTTCTTTTATTATTATTATGGCTCACATATATTTTATTGTTTCTGAATTTCTTCTTTCTTTGAAAACAATTAATTGTACATATCTTTCTTCATATAAAAGATATTTTGCTTTTGTATATTACGTATAAAAGAAAGTGCTCTTGCTGAAGAAAACGTTTGAAAATGATATCCCAAGAGAGATTGTTGGATAATTATTTTTTTTTAGTATAGCTTGAAAGCGATACGTATACGTCGTTTTCCGATTATATGATATTATTGGTATGTTTTAACTATATTGAGTAACGATAGCTTCTTCTTTTCAAGCTTGTTTTTTTATACATACGTATAAATGCAGCAATGACGTATATATTATGAGTGACACTGTGGAGGCTAGTGATTAGTAAAAGAAATAGCCAGTATTAAACCAACACAATCAGAAGATTGTATTAGTTATATGAGTAATCTTTGACATGTATTAGGTAATAACAACAACAATATTTATGTGTAATTTTTAGCTATCTATTTAATTCATTTAATGAATTCTTTGTGGATTCCTTATGATTTTAATCAAATACCTTATTGATTCATTATTTTTACCAGAATTAGAAAACCAGAACCTTCCAAATGATTCTGGTTTTGAGTCATTATGAAAGGATAATGATACTAATAATCCTGAAAAAATATATCATTGTTACATTACGTAATCGCAACTCAACGCCAAAAAATTTAAGACATCACACAATACTAACTTGGTATGAGAGTATTATACATTATCAAATACGTATAAGGTTTCCATTTTCTTCGTTGATAGAGATGTACGGGTGTAAAAATATGTTTTTATGTCCATTGACTAATAACAAATAGAAAGCTGTGCTTAATTTTTTTAGTGACAAAGTTTATTTTACTATATGTAGCTGATAGTAATAATAAATAACAGACTGCTGTTTGATTTTGTGGGCTTCTTTTGTGAGAAAGTGTTGACATTTTTACCTTTTGAAAAGTAAAAAAATAAGATCAATTTTTTTGTTAGATTAACTGTATATTCAAAATAACCGTTGTCACCATAGTAATATAGTGCCACATTATTGTGTGTACTTCTTTCTCATACATTTCTTTTCATTGTAAGCTGATTACGAAATCAAGATGCATACAAACCCTGTATTTTATAGTTTATAAAACATATTTTTTTTTTCATTGCGTGATTTACATATGATAATAAACTAGTAGCTGTAAACCATTGATCTAGATAAAACGGATCGGGCCAAATGTTGGTGGAGTCTAGCTGACTTCAGATCTTTTCTCAGCAGATTAAATGAGCGCGTTCATTGTATTGGATGACGCAGCTGAATAAGATAGTGCATAAATTTAATTCCCTTGCTAACAAGTTAGTTTTTTTTAACACTTCTCTTTTTATTTCATATCACACAAAAAAAAATTAGAATGGCTTCCGGACGCGTATTTAAACTGTAAGTGTATTTTAAACATTTTTTTTAACCAAAACAAGGATCACGGGGAGGCACTTTTCGTTTTGATGTATGTTTAATTAATCTTTTTATTTCTCTTCCTTTGACACAACATTAATTTTTACAACAGTAACACAGGCGCCACTATTCCGGCCACAGGGTTGGGAACATGGCAAAGTAAGCCTGGAGATGCATACAAGGCTGTATTGACTGCTATCAAGACTGGGTGAATATTTTTTTTTGAATAATTTATTATTATTATATTCTGGCCTTTCAACTCACTATTTAATGGGCCCCCTTTCTTATGATTATAGATATCGCCACATTGATACAGCTTTAGTTTGTGAGTAATATATGTATAGTTAAATTAATAGTATATTGCCTTTGAATATACGTTAGCCGAAAGGACAGAATTTTTAATACGAACATAAACACATATGTATAGACGGAAATGAAAAAGAAGTAGGTGCTGCTATCAAGGATAGTGGTGTTCCTCGTGAACAGTTATTTGTCACCACCAAACTTTGGAACAACTCCCATAGACCCGATCTTGTTTCCAAGGCTTTAGAGACATCGCTTGCTAACTTGCAATTAAATTATCTTGGTAAATTTAGCTTAAGTTGGTTATTGCCTCCATAGTATATATAATAAAAAATATAGGGGCTGATAGTTTCAATAAATAAACCTTTTTTTATAGACCTCTACCTTATGCACTGGCCTGTGTCCATGGCTGAATCAAAAGATTTAGTCCCCAAGGATGAAGACGGTAATATTATCTTCGATCCTACTGATTTTACTGAGACCTATGCTGTAAGTATTGATGAACTGTAAGATAAACTTTAGGGTCATTTTTAGGGCTTACTAATCAAAAAAATGCGTTTTTTTAATTTTGAAAGGCAATGGAAAAATTACCAAGCGACAAGGTCCGAGCTATCGGTGTCAGTAATTTCAGCGTTCGTAACCTTAAAAAGTTATTGAAGACTGCAAAGGTGGTTCCTGCTGCTAACCAGGTAAGTACTGTTTTCTGGATCACTTCAACATCATCAATATCATTTCACGACCACTTAATGACACCAATATCTGTTCCCTGTAGTGCGAATTACATCCTTATTTGGCACAACAAAAATTACTCGATTTCTGTAATGAGCAGGGCATTCACAGTAAGTTTGTAGTAATAAGTCAATATTTTTCTTAACTTTGATTATTAATAAGCTCATCATCTTCCAAATCAATCGTGATAATAGTGACTGCTTACTCTCCATTGGGTTCTACTGATTCGCCATTGATGAAGGATGGCACTGTGGTAAGATAATTTGTATATTACTATCATGTAGTAGAGTAGAAAAAAAAAACTTGTATAGTCATTTTTGTGTGTAACATTTTTGGGTACTTTTTTTTATCATATTAGGCTGAAATTGCGAAAAAGTATGATGCTTCTCCAGCTCAGATTTTGATTTCATGGGGTATTCAACGAGGTACTTCTGTTATTCCCAAGTCCGTTACTCCCTCTCGTATCGAGGAAAACTTTAAGGACGTTGTATTAGAACAAGCCGATTTCGATAAACTTAACTCTTTAGTGACTGATTCTAAGCGATTGATTATTCCCACTGCTTGGAATTGTGAAGAATTCCTCTTTGGTGAAGGTCAATAAAAAAATTTTATAGTTATTATTACATGTATAACAACAATAAAGTATACTTGTGATTATCAACTTTTCAGTATAAATATATCATAAACATAGTTTAATAGGACGTTGAAATTGTTGATATCGCATAGACTTATATTATAAGCATTAATAAAAAAAATTGTAGCCAATTTCATAGATGGTCACGAGATATGAAGATAAGTTTGCAGAATTAGAAATAAAGGATTTTATGTACTTTGTTTTCGATAGAAAACACATTATTATTTCTGACTAGGTGTTTTGTAATATAGCGGTGTAAAAAAAATTGAGGCAACAAACAGAATTAGCAAGTAAAAATAAAATAACTGGCGTTCATTTGGTTTATTACTCAATTATGAGGTAAGAAGTCTGTATTATTTTAATGTTTCGTCATGATAAAAGAAATGTTGGTAATATCTGCACTAACCAGATTACGGTTTATCCAGCAGAGCATTCTTTACCTTCCGTCTGTTGTCTTTTTCTTCAATCACGTGTAGCTTTACTTTGCATTCTAAATCCTTACACAGAAACAATGACTGCTTGTCGTTAATCACGAACATGAAGAAAACCTTACGAATTTCTGTCCATGCGTTTACTGATTGTATTTTATCATAAATACTACAGATCCGTGTGCTTTTTACTCACATTTTATATATGTTATATGACACGGCAAAGATGTACTGTAAATGCTTTAAATCTTGTGGATGAATTATATGAGTTTCTTGCCGTTCCTTTGTAGACGCCAAATTTCCTAGTTTTCTTTCTCTCCTCTAACATCGCAGCAAAGTGCTTTCCCCCCGTATATGTTGTTATCGAACTCTTGGGAGATTGGGGAAAGAACAACTTCCCATAGAAATATATAATCTTTAAATAATATTTGATCATGCCATAACAAAAGTTTATTTGTACGTAACTATTTCAAACTGTGGTATATACATCGAAAGGTATGTAGATCCTGAGGTGGGCTATTATGGAATACGAAAAAAAAGCAAGTAACAATGTTCAGGATCCTACAAAATATACCTGTCATGGTTGTCATGACAACAAACATTTTGAGGATCTGTGCATCAATTTTTTTTGGATATTAATATACACCACGTTACCATTTGACTTTTAAAGAAATTTTGTTCTCTTTTTCTGCCTATTGCTATCCCGCGTATAACGCAATTCCATGTCAAACTTTGACGCATTTCATAAACAGTAAATAATAAAAGAAAAAAGGAATAAAAAAATAAAAACAGCAGTTTAACACAAAAATATATATATGTATATTACAGTGCTGAATCATGGTCGAAATTAACAGAAGAAGGAAGCACGATCTTATCAACAGTAGATCGTAAAGATGTTGCAAAAACACGACAAGCCATGACAAATGTGATTGAAAAACGTAATACATTTTCTCTTTTTGATCACATATAACAATAACATTATTCTCTAATCAAGGGGGTGTTGTAATGTAGTGAGAAAAGTATTAGAAAAAATGTACGAGGAGTATGATAAAGCCGATGAATCCATGGCTACCACGTTACGCAACTGTTTAGAGATGTATGACGAGGAGTTTATGGTCAAGGTAAATAAGAACTTCCCAAAAAAGAATGGAGTGTACCAACTTTCGCATGTTTTTTGCTCAACAATTTTATAACAATAGGAATCAATCCAATCTATTGTAAATGAACCCGGTTTTTACACTCAACACCATCTTGGTGGATTAACGGCGCTTTGGAGTTCGGAAGCTTATATTGACAAGGAAGCTGTACCGTTTTGAGACATAATCCAGTAAAATAAGAAATCAATGATCGGCGCCCAGTTTATATAACTTATAGCGGGATTTTTAATATTTTTGGCATGGGATACAAAAAACGACATCGTGGTTGCAAAAATAAAATACATTTATTTTTCTCCCCTTCTTTTCATCGGTTACACACTCACCCTTTTTCTTTTCTTTTTATTTTTGTTTTATTTTTCACTCTTTTTCTTTACTTTTTTTTTATATTTAAATTCTTTTTTTGCGAATGGATTTTTTGCTAGTTGTAGCAAAAAATGATATTGAAAAGGCTCGCTATTTATTACAGTCCAATATCGATGTAAATAGTTCAATTTTATGGAATGCTCGCGATACTTATTCACCCGTTTTACCAAAAGATGCTGCTTCACGGCCTGATTTACGAGAACGACTACAACGTGCTCAAGAATATCATAGTCGACCATTAAACATTGCAGTATTAGGTGGATATGCTGATATGGTTCGATTATTATTAAGCGCAGGCGCTGATATCAATTTAAAAGATGGGCGTGGAAGGTACCTTTCTCTTTATTTTACCATTCTTCTGGACACATCCCCCGAAAAAAGATGTGTAACAATGTGGATTTGTGTATATTTGTACGATTATTGTATAATATAGGACTGCTCTTATTTGTGCAATATATGGATTGGATTTGGATGTAGGAGACATTAATACAGCCAATTTACCACTGATATCACAAACACATGAACATCATTTTGATATCATGAAGAATATCTTACTTTGTCATCCAAATATCGATGTCACAACATTAAATTCGCCGCAATATGAAATCAAAGGCATCACTCCGCTATGTTTAGGCAGTTATCTTGGGAAAACAGAAATCATTCAATTATTGCTGGAAGATGGCCGTGTGAATGTCGATGGCACAGATAGCAAAAGTGCAACTGCATTTATGTATGCAGGTAAAATATATGTGCCTTTATTTATTTTCTTTATCTCTCTCCCATTTCAGCAGTATCATTCTACTTTTTTATTTATTTATTGGAGGCGGTACCCCCCTTCTTTTTTTTTTTTTTTACCTTAATTATACCTTTATCCCCCCCAAAACGCAGTGAAAGGAAAAGACAGCCTCCCATACATACATGTATATATATTAACCATAATTTTATTTTTTCTTTGGGATTTTCTGGTTGTATTTTTGGCTGATTAGCTCGTGATGGTAACTTGCCAATTGTAAAAACACTCCTAAGCTATAATGCTTCTCCTGATATTACTGATGCGCACGGATGGTCAGCTATACAATATGCTGGAAGAAGTCCAGAAATTGTTCAATTATGTGAAGAAGCTTTGCGCTGTAGACGACATGAACTTACTGTGAGTTACTTGTGTTTTTTATTGATTCATTTTCAGATATACAAAAGAGAGATGAAATTCGCAAAATAAAAAAATAAAATAAAAACTTATGTTGTATGTGTATATCTATATTTATATATAGCATTTACATGGCAAAATGCCATTATGCAAATACCCAATAAATTATACAAAACTATCTACACTAATTTCATCTCTGCCATCCTATCCATCATCACTTTCTCACGTTCAATTCGACTCGCTCAAAGACATCGACTTGCTAGATCAAGCTGCAACACCTGTTATCCAGGTCATTCGTTCAGCATTCTTACAAGCTGTCAAACAACATGACCATCATATTATCCAGACCTTACTATTGTGGTCTCCAACACTACGTGATGATCAACGTGCTTTATCAGGTCCTTTACTTGTAAATTACCACGATATGAAAACAGGATTAACGCCTCTTCATTATGCTATGCGAGCAAAACCTTTACCGTCCATCGATACCATTATTTTATTATATCAAGCTGGGGCCGACGTCAACTCCCAAACACTATTAGGTCGTACCGCTCTTCATCATCTTGCGCGTATCGGGGTGGACAAAGATGGACGTTCGTGGGGTATTCAAAAGAGTCATAACAAGGGAAACAATAGCAATAATAATAATGGTAACGACAGCAATGCAAATAACATGTTACGTAATCGACAGCGAAATAATAGTGTACATCGTCCAACACGTATGAATTCGTTATCTTCACTTTCATCACAGCCCAACAATATGGCAACTTCGCCTACATCTCCGACAACATCTTTTATTGATGATGGAAATCGATTTTCAATTCAAAGTTCTGGATCAAATTCATCATCAGCAAGTGATACACCAAATGACCCTGCTACAAAACATATTATGGCAGCGCCAACGGTGCCACAGCATTTAGCAGTCTGTGCGTCAATGCTCATTTGTTTAGGTGCACTTGTTAATATTGCAGATCCAAATGGTAATACACCACTACACTTTGCAGCAGAATTTGGAGGTGTGCCAGAAGTACTTGAGGTGTTAATTATGGAGGGTGCGGATTTAACACTGAAGAATATGAAGGGATTGACACCTATTGATATGTGTCGGTCTGAGGAAGCGCGTAACAAAATGCTAGGTATGAATACGCACTCAAACATAGAAAGACGGGATATTTTTTATATATCTATATCATGAATGACTAATATAAAAAAATAGCATTAGAACATGAACGTAAGCAATCTTTAAAAACAAAGTCATCTACATCCTATCTCAGCAGTAACATTAAACCATTGGAAACAGCAAGCGATTATCGAGGATCACTTTCGCGCTCCGTATCACGCTCCACACTACAATCATCTGTTACTACTTCAGGACCGGGAGCAATACCTGCATCAGCATCCGTCGCAGCAGCACAACGTAATGGTAATGGAAATGCTGAAAAATCCAAAAAGTGGCGCAGTAAGCGTCGTGGGTCATCCTCATCTCTTGAACATTCCGATGATGAAGAAGACATTGATGGCGATTTCGAAAAAATTCTCAAAGCATTCTTTGATTATCAAACAACCTTCACTGATAATATCGAATCAGCTCTTGCACGAATCACTGATAGTATTCTTAACAATTCACAAATGAGTCCAGAAGAGTATGATGACTCGACAAAACGTGTCCAGGCCACCATTGCACGATTACGTTACGAATTGCAAGAAGCTCATGAAATGTTTGATACCACAGACCAACGTGCTGAACGTGTCATGCTTCATTATCGTGAAGAGTTGGAACAGGTGGAACAAATTCATCAAGCGGATTGGGATATGTCCGAACTTCAATGCGATAAGGTTGAAAAGTTGTTTGATGTATTTGAACGCATCGATGGTCGATTTTGTCAATTAGAATTAGATCAAGATGAACTAATTATACAAGTGGAGCAAATTCGTAAAGCAGCTATCAATCGTCAATCATCACGTTCGGAAATGTGCCATTCCGATGAAGAATTCATGTTTAGTATCACTAACATTACACAATCTTTAACAATTTTGGATACTTTAACGGTGGATCCGGTTTTATATTCACGTGAAGATATTAGTCGCCTATGTCATGATATTGGACAGATGGTTGACGCTGTTTTACAAGAAATTAGTGATCGCAAGGAGGGTGATAGCAATTTTGGTGAAGTTCGTGAAACAATTCAAAAGAAATGGAAGGTTGTGCGAAATGTGTTGAATCGAACGAATTCAGCAGATAATTTGGAAAAACAAATTAGTATGATGCCAGCACCACCTTCCATGGTAACAGCAGCAACACCGACAAATCCCAGAAGTGACACCAAAACGCATTGGCAGCAACAAGTTACTGCTGCACGATTATATTCTGGAGGACAACAGCGACAACAATCGCAACGAAAACAACGCAGTTTATCGAAAAAATCGACATTGAATGAACTCGAACTTTCTTTTGAAATTTTACACTCAAATCTTCACGAAATCCAAAACGATCTTGACCAAATCAATCAACAAGTGGCTCAAGTACTAACTAACAAACGCAAAATGTATGATACGTGTTTAAAATTGGAAAATGAATTGGAAGGATCGGATAAACAGCGTACAGAAGAAAATATCCGTGGCGAACTTACTCAGGTGCTCACATATACCCAGACTTTGTTTGACAAGCAAAAGAATCTGGAATCCGAGCGTACACAATTACGATTTGAACTCAATGATATAGAGAAACGATTAGAGAAGGTTCAAGAATTACTTCGTCAAGTGCGACCCCCATTACTTCTACAAGGCTTATTGGAACGTCTTGAAACTGATATGGGGCCTGTTGTACGGATTGAAAAGGATTGGAAAGAAGATGTCAATTTTGTCAATGAAGTCTATTTATCCGAAGAAGAAGAATCGGATGATACAAGTAGCACTGTAGGTTCAAGCAACGGCAATGATTATATACCCAAATGGCTTGATGAACGGTTTACAAGCAAATTAGCTTTACAATGTCTTGTTGCTCGTCTCGATGCTAGTTTATACTGTCTCAAGGTCTTAGCCAAGAATCACATCGGTCGATCCCGCCAATTACTATTAGAAGTTCAAACAACACTTAATCAAGCTAGTGCCGATTTAGAAGAGACACGCACACAAATGAATGCTCTCTATGATGATGCAGCGGAAGTGGCACATCAAGTTTTTACTCTCAAAACAGAATTAGAAACCATCGTTAAACATCGTAAAGAAGAAATTGTCAAAGTGTGGGAAGTAGTGGAAGAAGTATCGGAAGGTATTGAGATTGTTGAAACGAATGAAATACCTCCGCCTTTGGAAGAACAGGAAACTAAAAAGGATCGAGGAGAAGAAGAACAAGATCGACATCAATGGATTATCCATGAATTAGAACAGTTACAATCAGTACATGAAACTTTGCAAGACGCAATCGAAGATTTGCAAAGGGATCAGGACAATATTGGCCAGAGGCTACGAACGTTAGCATCAGGGTTGATCGAACCTCAAGTGGATCGATTAGTTGGTCAGGATGATGGTTCTTTGCTTACTGTCAGTGATCGATTGACCGAACTTATGGAACGTGTGCGATATCGTGAATGTGGTGTTTTGTCTACTGATTCACCAAGGTAAATAAAAATAAGAAAACTAGATTGTCTTGTTAAAAACGGATTACATCAACGAGATTATACGAGTTTCTAAAAAAAAAATGGTAAATTTTTATCTATAGTGCTGTTAACAAAGATCAAGCACGACGGGAATCCAATGCAAGCAAACGTATTTCAGTTGCTACGCAAAATAGTTTGCGATCATCCGTGGTATCTTCTCGACCGCTGGTTGAAAAGCCAAAACAACGCGTTTCCAATAGTGCCCATACAGCCATACGAACGGAAAAGAGACGTATGTCCATAATGTCTACATCAAGCTTTACTTCACTTTCATCCTATCAACAGGATCGCATGCTTGCCAGAGCTTCTACTTTAAGTAGTGCATTTAGTCGATCTCAGCATTCACTGGTACATCGCTAAAATAATATTTAATCATTTTAATAAAAATGGATAAAAAATAATATATATATATATATATTCCCGTAACTGTTTTGTATAATAAAATGGGCTTATAGTGTATGATGATGAATGTTTATGTACGTTGTTCATTCTTATAGAAAGATTGTGTCCGTATAATATTCTTCATTTCACTCCAAAAATATTGACGTGTAATTGTGTTTTATAATGTAATAAACTATATATATATATTTTAATCTTGCAGAATAGGTTTCCTTGCTCGTTGGCGCTACTACTAACTTTGGAAAATAAAACTTGGGGCGGGGAAAGGTAGAATCAATGGTATCATATTTATTTATATAACTAATAGAGTGCTGTGTGAAGGAATTGAAATATTTTTTTAAGAGGGATTGAAAAAGGAGGATAATAGTCGTTCTAAAGAACCATAAGCGAATTTATAAACCAGTGTTCAAGAGTTGGAACTTGACAACCTTAACTTGGGTGTATTCCTGCAAAGCATATTTGCCTAATTCCTTGCCAAAACCGGATTGCTTGTAACCACCGAAAGGAGTGCTTTGATCAAAGATATCATAGGTGTTCACCTTTATAGTGTTATATGTGTTATTAATATCAGTTTCATTTGAAATTGCACAATAACGTTTTTTTTACTCCATGTTCAGCACAATAAGCTATAAAATGATTTGATAACACTTACCCACACAGTACCAGCCTTAATTTCGTTGGATACACGGATAGCGGTATCGACGCTAGAAGTATAGACACCACCGGCAAGACCATAAGTAGAGTCATTAGCCATAGCAATAGCTTCATCAATAGTTTCAAAGGTAGCAATGCCGACAAAAGGACCAAAGACCTCTTCTTGCATAATACGCATACTGTTTTTACAGTTGGTAAAGATAGTAGGTTCAATAAAGTAACCCTTATCACCCCATCTCTTACCACCCTTATATAACGTAGCACCTTCTTCTTGACCAATCTTGACATAGTTCAAAATCTTATCGAATTGAGCCTTGCTGATTTGAGGACCTTGGAAGGTATCTATTATTGTTGTTATTTTTTTTTTTTTTGTACATTTAGTAAGAAAAAAAAACTGGGTTGAATATTTATATTGACTCTTTTTCATATAAAAGATGTAGAGTAAAAAGAAAAAATATATATTTATATACATACCTTCGGCGAAGGGACAGCCAAGAACAATATCATCAGTAGCCTTAACAAAAAGCTCCATGAACTTGTCAAATATCGATGAATGAACCAAAATACGAGAACCAGCATTACAACTCTGACCATGGTTATTGAAGATACCACCACATGCCATGACAGCTGCGTTTTCCAAATCAGCATCAGCACAGATAATTTGAGCAGACTTGCCGCCCAATTCCAATTGAAGCTTCTTTAAATTGCTTGCAGAAGAAGATTCCATGATCTTACGACCAGTACCAGTAGAACCTATAAGATTATACCAGTTCATTATTGAATACTTCACCGCCTTCCGTACACATATATACACTTTTATTTTATAATTTAAATATATACGTTACCTGTGAAAGCCATCTTGGAAACCAACTTGTGATTGGCAAGGAAATTGCCAGTAGTCTGGCCATAGCCAGTAATAATATTTACAACACCAGCAGGGAAGCCAGCTTCCTTGGACAAAGCAGCAAACTTGAGCATGCTAAGAGGTGTAAGTTCGGAAGTCTTCATGACAACTAATAAACAGCATATTTCAAAATCAGTATATTTTTAGTATTCTTACTAATTTAATATTCTGACACATACCACAGTTGCCAGTTGCGAGGGCAGGAGCAAACTTCCATGCTGCCATCATGATTGGATAGTTCTATGTACAATAATTTTATGATGTAAAAATCAGTATAAATGAAATAAAAGATGCAATCATATTTTCACCACATCAAGTAATACGGAAAAATCATTATAAACTTTTTTTACCCATGGAATAACAGCTCCGACAACACCCAAAGCTTCATGACGAGTATAACACCAACGATCGGCAACGGTATCAATGGTCTTACCTGTTTTTTAAAAAGAAAAAAAGAGATGCATGTTAAAACCCATAAGCATATATTTCTTCCCTCTCCCTTTCCTCAATGGTTCATTCATTTTTAAACTTACCATGAATTTTATCGGCCCAACCAGCAAAGTAACGGAAACAACCGATGGATTCAGTAATATCAATATCACGCGCAACAGTGTATGCCTTGCCGTTATCTAAAGCATCTAAAGCAGCTAATTCTTCCTTATCACGTTCCATAAGATCAGCAAGTTTGTTAACCAAGCGACCCTTTTCAGCTGGAGCAACCTTACGCCAGACATCGTTGAAACACTTGTCGGCAGCCTCAACAGCAGCATTGACATCACTTTCATCAGCAGAGTGCACTGAACAAATGACTTCTTCAGTGGCAGGGTTAATGGTTTCAATCAACGGACCATGACCAGGGACGAACTCATTGTTAATAAAGAGATGAGTATGGACTAAATATAATAAAAAATGAGAAAATTTAGTCAATTTAATGAAGTCTGTGTAGACCCACCAATATTTTTTGAATATTATAAATATGTGCAAATATGGTTTCTTATTTTTACCTTCGAGTTTTTTTCCGTTTGGAAGAGTGATGGGATGAAGATCTGCAGACATGTTAGTAAAACACGAATAAAATAAAAGAGGATTAAGATAGAAGAAAAAGGTAAAGGAAAAACGATATTATACAGTACTTTATATATTAAACCAAAGAAAACTGATAGTGCTTATGATTAGTCGGACCGATCAGTCACAAACAGTTCTACTAACTACAGTTTCACACGGTGCATATCACAAATAACTAGCATGAAATCAACAAAAATGGAAATAGTATTTTCTGGCGGCGCTTATAACCGATCCTTTTTTAGAAACAAAGTCTCTCTCTCTCTCTCTCTCTCTCTCTCTGTGTGTGTGTGTGTGTGTGTGTGTGTGTGTGTACGCTTGTGAAAAAAGATGTAGATAAAATCAACAATATGCATGTATTATAAACATGATTAAAAGCATTATTTACCTTATTAGCAACCACGTCCGTAAGCTAGCTTGATACGTCCGTTTATAATGCTGAAACAACAACAGAAAAAAAATATATATAAATATTTTATGCGATTTTTTTGTATCATACTGTGAGAATGTAAACTTTATTAGCAAGGAAATGTTACACAAAAAAGATAACACCTTATCACCTTGTATAAACATTTACGCTGTTACTGCTATTTTTTAGATTTTTCTTCTCTGTTATTCTTGGAATGATCACTGTGTCATTTTGAAAGTGACAAGGTTTTATTATTTTTATAATACAACAAAACTATTCGATATTTTCATTTGATGACAAGTAAAACAAGAGCTTAACCGGATAATCGTTGCACTGGTATTATACGCAAGATGACTCGGCGATCCCAGTAAAAAGACTGCTGTAATAACTTATACGTGTGATACGTAAGGCCTAGAATTTCGAAAATCATAATATAATAAGCGCATTTTTATTATGTAGGTTGGTAACCACTATTTTAAATAAAACTTACAATTTTCAAGAGTACAGATAGAAAATATTTATTTGAAAGGGGGTAAGAGCCTACTACATATATATATTTAATAACTTTGAATGCTAGTGTACGTATACTAATAATAATTGCTGTTAATTTTTACAAATATCATTCCATGAGATCATATACGAGTGACCATTATCAAAGGTTATGCAACTTTCAACCTTGATATAGTTTGAAATATTGAAACGGAATATTCATGCAAAAATTATCTAGTTGCTTATTTTCTTTGTGCGACCGCCTGTGTCTAATGTACATAAGGAAACATGATCAGACGAACAAGTTTCTAAAAAAAGATAGCGTTGTATCACTCTATAACAGTATACTATAAAATATAACAGCCACGAATAAAACGTGTTACAATTTCATCTATCATAAGATGAAACGTAACTGGTTTCTTTTGTTGGGGCTACAATAGAAAGACCAGAAACCAACTTTTTTTTATAATAGATTCTCAACTGTTATTCTCACCAGATTATTTATAACCACAGTATAGCTATATAATAGCTCTAATAAAGTTTATAATTAAACTGGGAAAAAAAGAAGTAAAAACCTGAATCTCACGGCACATAAAAAGGTATTATTCTTTGACTTCTCTTTTTACCTGAATAAAATATTTAGTAAGATGAATCCTACGCCGTAAGTCTATTATATATTAAAGCATGGACAGTGTTGGAAATAATACAATTATTAATCTGTATAAAATTCAAAAGATGCTGCATATATCATCAAAGTCATTACTTTATTAATTCATAATTATATATACAGTGAAGAGAAATTCGTTCAATTGGTTATCAACAAGAATGATCCTGTTGAGCCAGCAGTTGAACAAGAAATATATAATAAATTAAAACCTATTGATGATCCCAAGTTTTTGTTTGGTAAATGGGATGGTCATTGCTTAAACGACGGACATGCTGAGATTCCAGGTTTGAAAGAGATTCGTTGGGTTGGTATCAACTTTTTATCAGAAAGAGATGTTGAACCTGTTGTTGTGTTGAATGATTCAGGGGAGCATATTTGGTATGAAAAAACTGGACGTGCACAGGTACGTAATAATACTATTAAACCAAAGCTATATATTCAAATTATATAAGATATTCATTTGATAACTAACAGTTAATTGTAATAAACTATTCTATAACAGCTGCGTCAAGTTATGTTCCGCGGTGTCTTGTCTACGGCTATGCTTTATGATGATATCCCTACCATTGATCATTTACGATATGTCAATGATGATTTGGTCATGGGTGCTTCCGATATTAAAGGATCTGAGGAAAATGGTATTTTTTACTTTTTCTTACAACGACAAAAAAAGAACTAGAAATGCAACAATGTGAATTCTGTTATTGTATTTGATTATAAGTAGTATATGATAATTATCATATTTTATAATAAATTAAAAAATAAATAAAGAGTATTATGATATTTAATTACATTAATTATATACATTCAATGTGATGGCTATCTTTTGTGAAAATATGGTCAGGAAAATGAACTTAGTGTCATGTTAAAACGAATTTTAATCTTAATATTTATCGTGAAATGTCACTGTATATTATCTTGTTTTTTGTTAAAAGTTTTAAATCATAAGCAATAATGTAGTAAGCTGGTACTATTATATATTCTCACAATTATTTAATAATCTTGAAACTATTATATAATAGCTTTTAAGTTTGAATTTATTAGACATTATTGTATGTTATCAGTGACCTCTTATATATCTCTATCTCTTTTTGCTGCTCCATATACAGTCAGAATACATGTTGTACATATTGTATTATGAGAAAATTACCTTTTTGTTACAGATTAAACAAGAGATAATATCTAAAATATTGGCGGGAACAGATTTCAATGGTAGAATAGAAAACTGAGTAAAAGGGGATAACAATGACTTGTGCCCTGTTAACTTTAATTAAAAAACATACCCATCAGTATCATGGCTAAGATATGCAAGCCCCGAGGTACTCAGGTAAATAGTTACAAAAGCATTTTCAATAATATAACTAATCTCAAATGCTAAGTATATTATTCATCATTTCCCATTAAGTAATTAACTATGTAGCATGCATAGAATTAGAAAAAGTATAAATATATCGTTATATATATTACTGTGAAAAAGTAGGCTTTATTCAAATTTCCAAATTACGACTATAATATATAACAATGTCCTACGTAGAAGATTTTACCTCGTCCGTATTTATTTCTTTTAACTTCCTACCTCTGACGAGGCATTCAAATACCACAGTGCATGTGCATCATTGTTACTAGCATAATATTAAATGATCTTCAATTGCATAATTATTTTAGTAAAGTCTAAGAGTTATATGTAGTGCATAGTGAACTTTTAAATATTTACGTTTTATATGTCGAACTAAGTTTGTAATTTTATATGCATATCAAATGTACACTATTCATTCCCATGATGATTACTTACCCGAAAAAAAGTTGCGCCAAAAACAGTATTAAAGTTTGTCCAAAAAACAAAATTGATTGCCATTCTTGTATTTTGTTGTGTCGTGAGCTTTTAAGAGCAAAGTGAGATAGATTACATTTTCGTATTCATTGTAGTTGCACATGCGAACTGGATTATTTCTTGATATCTATACGGAGGACGAATAACAGTGTTGATGATCATTGCCAACATTGCATCTGGTGATTCATTGAAGCAACCCGTTTTTGACTTTTTTTTAGCCAAGCAATTACAGGTATGTATAATTATAATGCTTAAAATGGCAGAACAAAAAATACACAAGTTATTAGCGAGTAGCGGCTCTATGGCTTGATTTTGGTGAATGATATGAAAAATAAGGTATGGCATTGTTGGAACTCATCATTTCCTCCCCCCTATTTTGCTCCTCCTTTTTTTTTGAGAAGCGAAACCGATAAAAAAACGGTGGCTCCTTTTGGCCACTTTTCAATTACGTTTATGAAAGCTTCGTCCCAACATGTCAGTTTTTTTTTTAAAAAAAAAAAGAAAAGAAAAGTTCTCCGTATTCGCTTCTGCATAAAACTTCAATATATCAAATGAGCAGTTCAGCAGACAACAATATTGAAAGCAATAATCTAATTTACTAAAAATTTGAACAACAGCAAATGATCAAAAAAGAAGAAAACCTAAAACCATGAAATAAAGAAAATGTTGGTGCGCTGTGGACTGAACACCCCCACCATAGCACTTTTTTGCCCCCATGTGTTGTTCGAGAACTAGATATGAGGAGGAGGTAGAGGGGGTGAGAGAAATAAGTAGTTAGCAATAATCATATTACATACAAGAGTGAAAAGCAGGGGAATATGTACGTCGTAATAATAAAAAAAGTAAGAGAAAAGTCAAATATACTTGTGGTAATATATTTAAATTGGCAATAGTGTGAAAAGGGGGTACTTTTTTGTCTTTCTTTGTTGACATCTAACAAAATCTTCCACAATTCAAGTAAAACGATGTTACAATGTTGGTGTAAAAGAAAAACTAAATAAAATAAAAAAGATTTGTAGTTCATTCAACTTTACAAGCATGCTTTTATTGTATAGAAAAAGTCAACGTTCGATAAAACTATTTTTGGTCAAGTAGTTCTTTTTAATAATTGTATCAATACTTAATCAATCACCACCCCAAAAAAAAAGTGCTGCGGTGCTAAAAATACAGGGATGTTAAAATATCGAAGCACATCCTTTTTTAGGAAAGTTTCTCTAGTACGATCTTTTCAAACGAGATATGCTTATTTCTTTATTATGACTACTGTGAGAATTATGGTGATTGGTTTTATAACCTAAACTTTATAAATAATTCTGTTGGAATAGTGTTACAAGTAACATATAGTCTTATAAAAAAAAAGATAAAGAAGCTGTTTCAATGACATGTCTGAATAACAACAAACAAATAGTGCTACTAAAAATATAAAATTCAATGAAATGGTTTTTGGTTAAGGGGATCAATAGTGAAGTTGGGAAAAGATTAAAAGGTGTCATGTTCATAGCAATTATAGGAGGAAAATAGGACAAAAAAAGCACCGTCGTGCGATTTATAATACGACTATAAAGCGCATTGATCCATTTCATGAATAATTCGATTTTTCAGTTAAAAAAACGTTGTTGTTAAGGTTATAATATAGATATATAGACTTGAATAGTAATAAGTTTTTTAAGCTTTTATTTTTGCCACTATAGTGTATTTGATTGGCGAGGAGAAGGGAAGAGATGCAAAGTGTAAGACAAAAAAGGGTAACGACATCATTCTTGATAATCATTGACAACATCCAAACAGTTTTTTCTTTTAAAAAACATATTATCAAGAAGTATTACATTTTACCTATTATTAACGACAAGAACTACTTATTAATAATCAATACTCGACTTTCTCTTATCAGGTCCAAAGAAAAGTTTCTTTTGAAGCTTTTCTTCCTATCATGTATATCATTCCTATTATCATTTCTAAAGGATAATTATATACATGAGAAGAAGAGTATTTTTTAAATTACTCCATATTATTGTGGAATAAAGTTACTCCTTTTTATGTATCTTATAATTGATACTATAATAAAGAACGTGTAGAGGACTGTGAACTTGGCCTTTGATATTATAATATCGATCTTGTATTTAGACATAAAGTTTTCTTTAATGGTTTTACTTGTTGCCAAGGTTCAAAAAGATAGTAGCATATAGAAAATGCTGTAGTAAGTAGTTCTATTATTATCAAGCATCGAATAAAAAAAGAAAAAACAGGAGGTTATGTCAAAGATTTTTTTTTTGCTGATCAAGAAAACCCTTCATTTCCTCATAAGAATGAATAAAGCCCCCACCCCGTTTCCTCTCTCTAATATGATATTACGCCTCTTTTCTTTTTTTGGTTTCTTTTTTGACAACCGTATAGCAATTAAAGCTGCAGATCGGTTTAGTTCTATTTATAATGAGTTATATGCACAAAGATGGAAGTATCTGTGCACCCATGATTTTCTTTGTTTTTAATTATAAACACGACAACGATAAACGAAGAAAATATGTTTTTTTTTCCTCATGAAAATGTTACATATTAACATAATCACTACGTATCATTAGCCCCAAAAGCTTATAAACAAGCTTGCACGATTTACTGCTTCTCCCCATTTTTCGGGAGAAGATAAAATTTTTTATTATATTACAATGTTAAGAATGATAATAATCAAGTAAAAAAAGAAGAGAATAAGGAGATTTTTTTCTTAAAGAGAGTGTTAATGTATAAAAGCGGATTATTAAAAAATATCAGGCATACGCAAAAAACACACACACACATACACCATGAGATTGTGCGTAAATACACTGTCTCTCTCTCTCTCTCTCTCTCTCTCTTATACAGTCCATAACCACACATTCTTATACATATTATATTTTTTACTACTAGTACTTTTATTTTTACTAAATTTACTCTTAATATATGAAATACAATGTAGATGTATAATAAAGTCTTTCATCACCATCTCCCTTCTGTTTACCCCCCAAAGTCTCTTTTCTTCGTTTCCCCTATTTCAATCACCCGGGAGAAAAATAAGTTAACTTTTTTTTTTAGCACCAACCAAGTCAGAAAATACAATTCTCCTCTCTTTCTCTCTCCTTTTTTCTTGTAAACTTCTTTATCCCAATATAAAAGCCCTTTACTTTTTTTTAAAAAAAAAACCAACAACTGTTTTCTTATTTACGCACCAGCGCTTTATAATATATAATAATTTCCCGTTCCTTTGTTTTTCTCTTTTGTTTTATAAAGTTTAATGTCATCTACTGTCAAATCAAAAGATAAAACTTCTACTGGTCAAAAATTCTGGCATTTAAAAAAGCTCGCTCTCGGTAATAAATCAAATACTAACGATCAAGCACCACAAAGACCACCTAGCCGTGCAGGTATTATATATATTACAGTACTCAACTTATATTTCTATTTCTTAAATGTATGTATCATATATATTGACTTTTATTTACTTTTAATTCTCAATAAAAATATGTAGAATCTACGTTTTCTATAGATACCGAGAGTCTCTGCGATAAAGATATTTCAAAACCAAAAAGTAAAAGGTTAAGGTATATTGTATATTTTTTGTCAAAAGAGAAATAAAATCATATATGCACATACAGCTTTGAAAAAAGAAAAAGAAAGTTAAGTAAAAAAAAAATAGTGTATTACTTTCGAATCGTCGACAAGGAAATAATGGAAAAGTATCACCAACAAAGACGTTACCATCAGCAATGAGTGCACAGAACTTGCATGTTCTTTCTTCTTCTAATAATAATAGTCTTTTATCAAAAACAGACAACAATAATAATAATGCAGTGGCAGCTAACGTACGATCCGCAGCATCAAATGGAGCACGTCAACGTACCATGTCACATACAGTTGGAGCAACAGCAGCTAATGATACAAGAGCTGCCTTTTTAAAAAGTCGACAAGCTGAAAATTCTGGTGGCCACGGATTAACTCGTCATGCAAGTGTGCGGGATATGAAGAGTCGGGCAACATCATCAGGGGTGGGCGATAATAAATTACGATCCGCTTCTCCGCCAATGTGCAGCAAACCCAATGCAACTGAAGAGACTTTAATAGATCCTGCTATTCATCCTATCCTTACGAAAAAACGAAGTAGTCTACCTACAGATTCAAGCAATAAACCTTCTCACCATGGTGATGATCGTACTGGTGCTCGTCGTGCTTTACGTCCTGCATCGTCATTCGCAAGTCTACGCGTTCGTCGCTCCCAACAACAACTTCAACAACAAGATGATTCAGCAAGATCAACCGATGAGTGGTCTTTCCATCAAATCAACAAGAATATTGTGTGTGTTGCCTCACCTCCGCCTACACCAACAAGCCCTCGTTTAGGTAGATCAAATACAATGCAAAATTTATCACAACCTGGATCACCACGTACACCCACCCGTCCATCAGCACCACGTTCACGTGGTAGTTTACCACCCGCTTTTGGTACTGCCTTGCAGAACAATAATAGCAACAATAAGAGCCCAAATACATCGGATGAAGAGATGTTTTCATCAACAGAAGAATTAGCTTGGTCGCGTAGTAGTGATGAAGATGGCACTGTTGTTATTAATAACAAAGATGAAGATGGTGATAGTATGGACTTATCATCGGATTCAGATCATAATTCAAAACGGTCAGAGGCATACTGGCGCAGCAAGCTTGATAAGGAACGGGCTGTCGTTAAGGCATTGCAACGGCAAAAAGAAGGTAAAAAAATTTAAATAGTTAATGACATGACAGTATAAAAGACAATTTTTTTTATTTACACTAAACATCATATACAATATAATATTACTACAGCATGTAATAAAGATATCACATTTTTGAGCCGATCAGTTGATGAATTAACTAATGAAAAACAAGTCTTGTCAACAAAATATGAATTGGAAAAGGTAGTTATTTTCTATTTATTTGATAGCACTGTTAGCATATCGAAAACTTACAGTATCTTTTTTTTGGGATATAGACATCCAGACAACGATGTCAAGACGATTTATCGTCTGTTACAGATAAATTAAATGAAGCGACCAAGCAAGTTAGGTAAAAAAAAATCGTTTCTCCTTTCTTGGTAATACTATTTTTAAGGTTATAGCTAAAATTTAATATACGTTTGTATCGTTTTATAGACAGCTTGTCATTGAGAAAAGTGAGCTTGAAAAAACCGTGAATGAACGAAGACTTATTCATGAAAAAGTCTTGAATGAGCACATATCCAAGCTTGGAAAAGAAAAATGTCCAGAAAACCTTAGCGATGAAAGTTTACAAGCGCAACTACGTCATTCACAAGATCAAGTAAGCGTACTCAAGGCGACCATGGAACAATTCTTACGCATGGGTATATTCAGCGATGATATGTCTATGTACGGAGATATTGCCTCAAGGTACGATACAACAATAAAAGCAAGGTAAGATACATTTATGATAATTCTACTAGCATATATTATTATGGATACGTAAAAGATATAAATAATTTGTTTTCAAAAAAAACATCAATTAGTGCAATCGAGTCACTTGTTCATGATGGTCCAAAACAACAACAACAACAACAACAACAACAAGGATCAAAATTAGTAGCAGCAACTCAAGCATCATCCGAGATGAGCAACAGTAACACGAAAAAAGAAGATTCAGCATTACCAGAAATTAAATCTGTTGCCGATTTAGACAACTCTTTAAGAGAACTCCTTCGGGAAAAGGAACTCGTACGTGGATTTTATATTCTTGTTGCATGTTTATTACTACTTATTCTATCCACTTAATGCAAATACACTTACAAAAATATACAATGATCATAATCATTATCCTTTCCGTTCGTCTTCTAAGCTCACTCACATTACTCTACACCACACTTTTAACTATTCTTATTCTTTATTGTTACTATTTACGTTATCTACTTATACTAAATCTATTAGTATGCTATATTTTATACTTGACGAATTTAATTTTAATCATCCTCTCTTTAATTTTTTTTTCTATATATATATATACTTATATTTGTAACCTCTATAATTATGGTTATAATAGCTTCAATCAGAATATAGCAAGATCCCTATCACTGGCGTCAACGCACTCACACGTCGCCGTAAAGAAGAGCTTGAAGCTCGATTGGACCAAGTAGATTCACGAATGAGCAAGATTAAGCTTAAGCATCGTGACCTTTTAAAAAAATAGTAGCAATAAAGCTTATCCCCTCCCAAACATTATAGCATACATATATACACGCACACGCACAAACACACACACACATATATATATATATATATAATATAATATAACTCCCACACAATTTTTCATTCTATATAAATACGTACTCAATAATCGAGTATAATAGTGATTATATTAATATCACAAAAAATTGGCATTCCATTTAAAGAGTACGTAATAAGAATAAAAAGTTTTTTTTTTCATTTTTTTAATAAGAATGTATACGGTACGTATGTAAACAAGTAAAGTGAGAGAGTGAAAAAAAAACGTCAGAAAAAATGGGTGAAAAAGAGTAAAGACTTAAAGACTAAATGATAACGAATATTGCAGTTATATATATATATATATATATATTACGCGGGCAAATAAGGCAGGTTAAAGAAGAATGATAAGTTATATATTTTTATTTTATTTCGAGATAGTAGTAGCATTTGTTCCTAAAGGTCCAAAATATGAATATTCGCCACAACTACCAAAAAAACGAGGATTGATCGATTTCATGTTTGTATTACTAGCCTTGACTGCCGGTCGACATGCCCAAGTACGTACCCAGGATAAAAAGTGCTCTCTCTCATGATCGTTCACGCATACCTCAATCACATCCTTCGTTTTTTCTTCTCCCTCATCATCTTCTTCAACTATCACTTCTTCCATCATATCCTCTTCCATTAAAGTACGTGGAGATTCCAAAAATGAAGAACTACTGGTTGTTGTCGTATCGTCAGTAAGTTCACAGATCCTATAAGGCGGTGGCTCAAGTCGTTGATCACACACACTAGTGGGCTGACTATGAAAACTACTGATACTACTTCCAGAAGAAGATGCACGTTTTGGCCTTGATGAGGTAACGGATGAAGATGATGTCGATGGTACTGCCACAGTTGTTGGCAACTTAACTACAGCTGATGTTGAACCAGAAGTTTCTCTCGATGAGATTTGAAGTGGAATTTTTGTCAATGGAGATGTACGCATATTGTTGTTGTTCATATTATTGCCATTATTACCATTGTTACTAGAATAACTATAGCTATTATTACTATTCGTTGCTGTTCGGGATAATTTGTTATTGTTGTTAAATCTCATGCGCTGTGAAGATGATAATGATCGTGAAGGAGTAGGACTAACCAAAGGTGATGGAGGATGATGATGGTGATGGTGATGATGACTATTATTGTTACTATTATTACTATTACTATTATTATTATTATTATGAGAATTATTGTTGTTGCTATTGTTATTATGATGATGATGGTAGTGATGGTGATGATGATGTGAGTTTCGTTTCGATGTTGTTACTGTTGTTGATATAGTTGATGCCGATGATCCAGAGTTTCTTTTAGGTACAAGTGCTTTCAAACGTTCTAATTCAATATCATAAGGGGACATATTCATTTCTTCGTTATTTTCATCCGTTTCCGTTGTAGGAGGACAAAATACTTTAGATTTAATTGCATTTGGATTACCCCATGCGGATCGTCCACTATCATGGCGTTTATCTGGAATTGCTTCTTCTACTAATGTCGGAAACTCACTATCTTGAAGTGATGATGATGTACTGCTTGCGTTAGATGGGTTTGATCGATGTAATGATGTTGGCTTTTTTACTCTAGATGTGGTAGTAATAGAAGGAAGGACAGGGAGAGTAGCTGTATTTGTGGCGGTAGCTGTAGTAGCTGTAGTAGTAGTAGCGTTATCATTATGGAGTAGTTTATTAGATGGAAGCTTATATGAGGGACGACCTGGATAAGGTGATGAATTGGATGATCGTGGGGCTAGGTTACGATATTTTCCTAAATGTGTTGAATTGTAAAGAACATATTTAGTAAAAATGTAAGCTTTATCCAGACGAAAAAAAAAATCGAAAAAAAAAAGAGCGAGAGAGAGAGAGAGAGAGAGAAAGAGATATCAAAAACCAACCTTGCACTGCACGTTGTTGTGGAGAGATCGAAGTTGGACTACCAGCTGTTATTTCATATCAAATAAAAATGCTATTATTAATATCCAAACTTCATTGTTTATTTGTTTTCTTATCCTTTTACCCAGTTATTTTATTTATTGTTTCTTTTTGTTGTCTATCCTTCAACTCCACCTTTCTGACTTACTTGCTGAAAAAGATGAAAATGCCAGATTTGATGATTTATTCGATTCCTTACTATTGGACATCCAGCTTGGCGCGAATACATATGCAGCAGGACTAGTAAGACGACCGGACGGAGATTTTTTCGACGCTCCAACAGCAGCATTGGATGACGAAAGGCGCGCCACACTGTGTTCGTCTGTTGAAGAAGCAACAGGGGACATACGGCGTGTTTCTGCTATTTTCGTTTTTTTTTGCTGTTGTTGGGGTTTTTTGGGATTCTTAGTAGTTCTGTTGTCCTTGTGATGTAAAAGTTATTGTTAAGTGTTGATAAGTGTTGCTATTGCTTTTGGGAAGATAATAAAAGTTGTTGTTATGGTTACTTTTTAATGTCGAGTCAGTCGTTATAGAGATAATGAAAGTGAGATGATTGGTTAATAATAGTAATAATGAGCTTTTTTTCGGCTAGAAGAAAAATATAAGGATTTGCGTAGGATAGAAAATATTAAAGAAGGGAAAAGGAAGAATAAGGTGAGAAAGCGGGAAAGCGAAAGAGACGGAGAGGGAGAGAAACGGTTTATATTTATAAAATATAAATATATATAATGAACTGTATATATTTTTTTGCGTATCCCTGCTTGATGTGTGTGTATATGTTGAGCTATATAAATTGGTGGAGCAGGGTATTTTTTTTTTGTACAAATGAAATAAATTAGGTGAAAAAAAAGAATCTGTTATAAGATGGTTATGATAACTTTGTTGTAAAAAAAAGGTACTGCTCAAGCAGCACTAAGATGCTTTTTTGATGTTGAAAAGGGATTTGATTTTCTTGAATAGTAATAATAATAATAAGGGAGGTTGTTTGTTAATAATTGACGAAGAAAGTACGAAGAGAAAAAAATTGACAGAAGCCGAATCGGCAGCTCAAGTCAGTACATGCAATTTGTTGCTTTTACAGTCTGTCGTTAAAAAGACCTAAGGTAGGTTGAAATGAAATAGAATGATGTATAAATAGTTCAATGAAAATACTAATAATGAAGAGAACAAGTGAGACAGAAAAAAAAAAAAAAAAAGAGAAAGAGCGGCAAAGAAAAGAATTATTATTATCTTACTCGATACATAATACCTCAGTTTTGTGAGCTATTCCATTTTTAATCAAAAATTAAATATATATTTATATATTTTGCATAAAAATCATCATCAGTTCAACGTACGGTAGAAAAACGAACGCACATACAATTATTATTACTATGATTATTATTTTAACAAATTAAAAAACAACTGTGTATTTCATAGAAGACATTGTGGTATATCACCCTCAAATAATGCATTATTACGATTTTTATTATTTACATTTGTAGGTTACAGGCCTTTTCTCGCTTTACCAAAACCAATTACGTCCAAATAAGTTTGATTCGTATAATTTAATAATTTTATCAACGGTTATTCTATTATAATAATAATACTACTTTAAGTATTAATTTTTATTGAAAGCAGCAGTGTAAGGCCGTATACATATATTTTCCAGCTTAAATATTATACCCACCATCATCGTCAATTATATTATCAATTCAAAAAATATTCATGGAAAGGGACCATACGTTCCGATGATCAACATCAAAGAATTAATGTGTTTAACGGCTATCTTACAACCCTAATTGACATGGTAAGCTACCGGAAATCATCATATTATCAAGATATATAATACTTGAAATCAGAATGTCATAAAATATAAATGATCTAGTTTTCCTCAATTTTTTATTAATAACATTCATTGTAGAATTTAATAACATCTTTTCTTGCGTATATTATTTATCTATAATAAACAAAACACAAGCTCTGAAGAGAGGGCTGATTATTATATATAAGTAGCATTATCTATAAGAAATAGAAAGATACGGGAGCATCAGGCAAAAAATATTTACCAAAGTACAAGCTAACACAAGCTATTTCGAAATAGAAGGAAATAAGCAAGTCATTACACAAAAGCGGAAGAATTTTATAAAACTGATTACTTATATTAAAGAAGTGCTATAAAAACATCTTGCCAAAAAAAATCTTACATCACCAATAAAATAATTATGTGAGGAGAATTATAGAAGTAGTAGAAGAAAGTGAGAAATATGTTTAATACAAAATCCATTCAACAATCGAGCACAAATAGGATAAATATCAAAGGGGTGGGGAGTTTTTAACTTGAAGGAAACCAGTCCGGTCATGCACGCTTCTCGAATTCCTCGAGGAGGTTCGGTTTTTTTCATTGATGAACATATTTGATTTGTGCAAACATATTTTTATTTCTCTTTTTTCATCAAGAACTGCCATAAATCATCAATGTGGTACTTTACCGTTCTTCTATATACGAGATAACTAAGAGCAGACATTTTTCACGAGGATAAGTGCTACAAAGAAACATGTAGTCATGTTGTCGTCAGTTTATTATTTCATCTCGGAGTATCGATTGGAGAATTAATAACCTCTTTAATATTATTGTTTACCAGCACTCTATAATCGAGTAAACTCATCAACCCACATTCTCATTAGTACAATTTAATTTATTTTATATAACAAAGTTTTTCTGACTATAATTTTTTTGAAAAATATGGTGCTATATTATGTCCCAAAAAGTAAAACTGAATTTGAAGTAGGAACCTTTTGAATTATTAATGTTATCGGCCAAGATAATTGTCACTAACTCACTCATACTTTACCCTTATGGAGATTCAACACATAAAAAATCACCAAACAAGTATTTAAATCATAAATGTTGCAGTAACGAATTATTGTACTCAGTAGTACCAATAAAAGTGGCTGTATATAACTTTGAAGGTATATGGACCCCTTAATTACCATGGCTGTCTGTATGAACTACTGTTGTGTTCATCTGTAATGTAAAGAAAAAATAGGAAATTTCCACTACGTACGAATATGTATGTTCTTATGATCCAATAGGTCGAAATTTACGGGGTAAATATTTCTTTCAGCTAGTTGTTCTGTTAATATCTGGGTAAAGTCGTTGTGTACCAATAGACCTATAATTTGACGAGCTGGATATTGGATATCGAGGATCTTACTGTTATCAATTCCAAATCGTCGAAGAGTTCCTCTCATTTTTCCGATTGGAATGCGTGCTCGGGATGGTAAATAGACATACTGAAAACCGTGTGTTTCTGTAGGTCGTTGAAAAACTCTTGCTGCTGCTTCTAATGGTCGTCTCTGTATTTCTGGAGTTGCCTTGGGTTGTTTATTGGAAATACTATGTGCCCAGTTACTAGCCATACTATTTTGGATATTTGCTGTTTGTGTTGCAGGACGTAGTGGTGGAAAATCTTCGTCAAGTAACTTTTGTTGTTGTTCTTTTTCTTCAAGCTGTTGTAGTAAACGTTGTTCAACGGCTTCCAATTCACTGATTCTTTTATTTGCTGCTTTAAGTTATTCTTTAGTTTTGCGCAATTCTTCAAATACTGATTCATGACGTTGTATTTGCTTCTTTTGTGTGTTTAACTCATTGATAGTGTAGTTAATCGTTTCATCACTGAATTGTGATGATATTGTATTATTCTCCTCAGTTTCTTGTTCAACCGTAGCATCTTCGTCCATTTCAAGTTCTTGGTTTTGATCTCGCAACTTTAGTTTATTTATCATTTTTTACATTGTTGCAGCCGTAACATTTCCTTTAGAACATGTGCGACACTTAAATCTAGGTTGTTTTGGTTGTAGGTGCGGTGCGAACCCATTTGGTCCCATATTAGTGGCTCTATATATTCCTGTAGAGTACTTAATCAATGTGTGATATGTCTTGAAATCACTTTTGAGATTAATGACTTCCTCAGCCGTTAGTAAAGGTTGGGATTGTTTTTCCATATTATTTCTAGATGTAGATTTTCGTTTTGGTTTCTTTGTTTGTTGGTTGGTTAATTGATGTGATCGACTTTCTTTATATGGTAATTTTCAAAAAAAAAAAAAAAAAAAAAAAAAAAAAAAAAAAAAAGTGTTGTAAAATGGGAAGACCTTTTGATAGTGCATTAACGCCACATTTAGTAAAAAGAAAAAACTAACATTATAACAGAAAACTCTGAACATGGATAACACAGTGGTGTTAGATCAGACAATTTTTTGCTGGAATATGGAACGTCCTTTGATTTTATTGTAACATATAAATCCAAGCAATAAAATCACGTATTTCGTATTGATGACTTTGACTCAGTTATAACAATTTAGTAATTAAATTTCCTGTGAAGTTACTTATCATTGCCAAATGTATATAAGCCAATTTATTTTTATATGTCATACGTAAATGCAGATACGTATTCTAAAAAAAACACAATACCTGTAATTAGATGCTTTTATATTAAAATCAAAAGTTCATGAGTGATTTTTTTTTGGTATCAGTATATACGTACGTAGCCGTAAAGTTTTCATTAAATAGAGCTTTTCCTATAAATTGAAATTAGATACTATCATATCGCGAAACCATCCCTGCATTGAATAAATATTATTATTCCTATTGTACTATATCTACTAAAATCTGAAACGATTTGTATCGATAGAAGGAGATGAGTGTATAATAGTATGTAATAATTTTATTATACGTACTGTACTGGAATTAAAACCCAATGCAAAGTCGTTTATATTAAAAAGCGTAAGATACAGAACTACATACGTTTTAGCCTTCAAAGCTTGAGTTAAATTAGGAGCTATAGTCATTCCAATGGACTTTTAGAATTTTACAACATTTACACCATTAATACAATCTGTGATAGTATAAGGAAGAAAAAAGTATCCTAATGTGACATTTTATGTAAACATTTTACTTACATATTTGTTGAATATTACTACTTTGTATGTGGGTAGAGATCCGAAAGTAAATTTTACCATACATTATTTGTTTGTGCTATATCTAGATCATATGATAATGAGAACAACGTCAAATACAATTTAGTACATTTTGAATGGTGTTTACAGAAAGAAGTCGAAGCCTTAATATTATGGAAAGGTACAGTATTATTAATCATGGATAAAAATTTCAAGCATCTTTATGTTTCTATTGGCACATTTATAAGTATTGCAAGCTAATTCTAATTTGTCAAGGATGGAATATTTCGATGAAAGGAACAAAATGTATCACTTTACGCCACCAATAGAACGGATGCTGTTGATTTTCTGGCTATTGGGAAAAAGGGAAGTCTAATTTCAGCTTATGCTACCACCGGTGAATCCAATTCTGTAGTATACATATATACGTAATAATAACTTTATATTTTATTTATTCAAAGATTTACTATTTGTCTACTTTATGCATTTTTTTTTGCGGCGGTACGTACCTTAATGTTTTCGTCATGCATCGTATACATATCCGTTGCCATTACTCTTATCCTATTGTTATTGATAATGACTTTTTCAAATTATTTAACTAGATTAAATGAATTCTACATTTTTTGCTTTTTTCTGATTAGTAGTCTACATTAATTGAAAATTAAATATAAGTGTCAGGTATGTATATGAGATTTGCTATTTGATGACTTCAATAAAAAAGTAAAAGAAAAATGCAGCGAATCTCTCTTCCGTCGCACATTAGTATTTGCCGATCCCTGCTCCTTTTTTTTGCTCACGATAGTCCTTCACACGTAGGTTAACAGATTATAACGATATACCTTTACTCGTCAAGAGGATAACCTCATTTGATGGTAAATTAAAACATAGGCTGTAAAAGAAAATATTCTTAATAATTTTCTTTTCTGTAACAAATGATCTGTTATTATTTGAATACATTCTCCTTGTCAATGTTAGCAATAATATAAACAGTAACAATACAACAATAGAACACAAATAAAGCATTTAGCAACCAAGTATCAACATACATAAAAGCCAGATCATTAGAAGATCATACTTATGCAGTCGGTTATTATTATTGATGTGTTTGTAAATATATGTACTATATATATATATATATATATATATATATATATATATCGGTTATTACCATTATCATATTCGTTTGGCTCTCATTGTAACTGTCGTTGGCAATGACGATTTTTTTTTATTTCCTACTACATTATATTATGTGCTTTAGTTCTCGAGGTAACAGTCCTAGTCTTCTTGGCTCTAAAATAATATTAATAAGAAATTATAGTAACCGGGCCAGATTTTAACCTTATAAAAAAATAATAGCGTACGTATCTCTTTTTTACTCTTTAAAATCTTGGGAGCCCCTTTTTGTAGATCCAATATTTTTCTGCAGGAGGTGTACTGGTATGAGGCGTACACTTTAAAATACACATAATCCTATCGAATCATACATGTATTAACTTTTTTTGCTTCTTGTAAAAAAAAGGATAAAAAATAGAGCGATCTTCAACAAAAAAAATGTTTATAATGAAAAAGAACGAACGAAAAAGTACACAAAACACAAAAACAAGAAAAAAAATATATTATCACTGCATGACATTGCATAATAAAATAAAAGAATAGCCACATCTGGCGCATATAGTATTATATGTACGTTTTCAAAATTATTATATACAACATCATAATTTATAATGTTGGCTATCAACATTATATAAAGTTATACATAGTTGTCCTTATTCATTACATATATGCTAAGGTGATTTACAACATTTCAAAGAGTAGTTATAAATAATTTCTGACAATCGATCGATTGACTAAGAGTAAATATTTTTTTCTTTCTTTTTTTTTCTCTCTTCTCCTCTCCCTCTTCCTATTTACATTTATAATACTATATGCAATGAATACTAATAGTTCTAATTATTATAATAATGAAGAGAAATATTATATAACTACTTCTAAACCATACATCAACAACGACAATAACAACAAATCTAATCCGTCACAACAAAATAGTAGTTTAACAGTAAACTTACCGGAAGATGTACCAGAACATCATGATACTATTAGCCCAATGTCACAATCTGGGAATGGAGATCTTGATGAACACTCTACTACGACATTAGATGTTAGTTTTGGTGGCCGAGAACGATTATTTATTGTATTTTTATCATGTATTGCTATTATGGCTTCAGCGTTACCTGTGCAGATCTATTATCCTTCACTTGTTTCTATAGAAAATGTAAGTTTCTATAGTAATACTACTCCTATTTAATAATAATTTGCTGTCATAAAAAACAACAACAACTTGATGATATTGCTTTCTATATTTATATATATATGTAGGAGTTTAATACTACAGCTAATATGGTGAATATTACAGTTGCAGTATACAAAGTTGTACAAGCATTTTCTCCAACGCTTTGGGGTGCACTTTCTGATCAATGGGGAAGAAGACCAGCTTATATGATTACTATGATTATATCTGCAGCCGGCTGTGCCGGTATTGCTGTATCACCAACTATTGGTGCACTCATTGGCATACGAATGGTGCAAGGATTTGGTGGAATGTCGATCCAAACAATAGGTTAGCATTTATGTTTCCTCCAAGAAAAACAAGTATTGTTGTATAATAATAATTTATATAATACAAAACTGTCATTTTATTTACAAAACAATATGCTATAAATCTTTCTTAAAATAAAATTTTAGGCAATGGCGTAATTAGTGACATATCTGTTCCAGCTACGTATGTTGTTAGTTATATGTATAAACCATATGATCTACCTCGATACAAAAACATTGATGTACTAATAATTTTCGCCACATGATTTTTTACTCCATAGCCGTGCTGGATATAGCTCATTTTATGATTTAGGATATAAAGTCTGTAGTGTCATGGGCCCAGTTTTCGGTGGTATTATTGCACAGTATTTATCATGGCGGTAAAGTATACACGGGCCCTGATTATTATTAGTTTTACTCTTCAACTAATTTCATTTTTTAAAAGATGGTCATTTTGGATTTTGGTCATTACAACCTGTTTCGGATTTATTATGATCAGCCTTTTTTTACCAGAAACTTTACGTACCTTAGTTGGTGGTTATTATAACCCAACACCTCTTCAATGGTTCAAACGAAAGCAAGACCAAAAAAAAAATCGCTCGGATTTAGAAATTGCCAGTCAAACACCCACTGTTGAGAACAGTAGTATAATGGCAATCAAGACTCGTTTTCGACGTATCCCTGATTTTCGCGAATCTTATCGTTATTTGCGAATGCCTGATTTTGCATTGATTATGCTTATCGAAGGACTTTATTTTGGATCTCAAGGTTGCTTTATGATCCACATGCCTTATTTGTTTCGTGATTACTATCATTTAGATGAGCAGAAAATTGGACTTTGTTATCTTGCATTGACAGGTGGTGCAGTTGTAGGAGGTCTTGGTGCTGGACAATATTTGAACTATGTATTCCAACGAATGGCTAAAAAGTATGATTGTGACAATGCAAACAACAAAAAGAAGCAGAAGTCAACTGGACAAAACAATAAAATACCGTTGGACTTTCCTATTTATCATGCTCGATTACAAGCTGTATGGTCAAATGCTATTGTTGCTCAAGCAGTGACAATAGCGTATGGCTGGAGTTTTACATTGAATACTAATATTGCTGTTCCCCTTGTTATCCAATTTATCGGTAAGTTAAAAGTCTTTTTTTTAATTAAGTTTGTTTCTTAGTTTCTATTTTATTAATATACTAAGAAAAATATTATTTCATGTATACAGTAAGCTTCAATGTACAATGCATGAATTCTGCTACACGGTGCTTGCTAACTGATCTTCGACCTGATAAAGGCGCTTCTGTTGCTGCCTCTGCTGGTTTATTTCGTCAATTATTTGGGTACGTTTTACTTTATTAAAAAAAATGACAGTCTTTTGTCTAGATATGTGCATCGAAGTCAAACTTATACTATCACTATTATTAGTGCTGTTGGTTCTTTATTAATGTATCCGGCAACAAAACTCGTCGGACCTGGATGGACTTACACAATTTTGAGCGGGTTTCTAATGCTATCTAACCTAATTATACCTATATTAATGAAGTATGGTAATGAATGGAGAACACAGCGTATTCTCAAAGAAGAAGCCAAAAAAGAACAAAAGGATTAATAGTAACAAAAAAAACGTGTATGTAAAATATTTTGTATAAATAAAAATAAAAAATAATAATAATAATAATAATACAATAACAATATATCCGCTTGTTTAAGCTGCTCTAAACTATTTTTTGAGCCACAAAAAAGAACGTTTATAACTGCTGTTTAGTGCCATAGTCGTATGTCCTTTGTAGATACATATATAATTTTTTTGTTGCTGAATGTATAAATACTCAATTGCGCTAAAGGGTACTAGCAAACTGAAATAAATAATTTTCTATGTTACCAATATTCTTGTAAAAATGGCTAGTATTAATATAAAAATGCTTGGTTGTTGTATTTTTAATATTGGATCACAAAACAAAAGCTAGATTGTACTACGTATGTAATATGAGAACCTGGCTTATATCACATCGCCTAGTATCAAAAATGTAAATTTGTCACTATTTGCAATTGTTATGATAGCAGATTTAGTACAATTCTATAAAATTATCAGAGATGTGGAGGTAGACAATGCGCTGAAAACAATCTAAAATCTCGTACGATTATGTACGTATCAATCTCCACCAGTGAGTTATTCATTATGTTTGGGCTTTATACTAAAAAATTTTGCTATATTCCCCCCTTGAATACATCAATTGAATTCAAAGTCTGCACGGGCTTCTTCAACTTTATCATATTATGTATATTATATTAAATAATCTATAGCTACTGCTTGAGATCTAACAAAAGTATTGTATAAATAGGGGCCAGCCATCGACCCTCTCTAAGAGCAAGTGCAGGGGTGGTGTTGAAAAAAACTGTAACTTTAAATTTTTTTTTCGGCTGTAACTTTATAGCCTGATGTCCATGGTTTTAATTTTACAGCTCAAGTTACAACCACCGTTGTACCAACTTCGCTGTAAAAACTAGGCTGTAAAGTTACAGCCCTGGGTGATTTACAGCCCCCACTGCATATACTCTAAGATGGTTGATGGACCTGCTCTCTACTAACAGCACTCTCAATAAAATTTTAATGCAGCTGTCACATGGTTCTGGCACTTGTTGTCTACTGCTCTATTCTCGATCTGACTCACTCTAATATATCTAGTTTCTTCCCTCTCCTTTACCTTACTAAGCTCATGGAGGCCATAAGAGCGTTTATTCGAAAAATAATTTAATAGCAAAATTCTAGCTTAGTATTCATTATTTGTATCTTTATCTTGTTCGGCAAGCTTCCCTTTAATACAATAATCCCAAACTAGTCAGCTGACTTGTCCTAAAGAGATATCGGTTATTTAGTACTAGATAAATAAATGAATAGTCTTTGAACTACTGTACCTTGATATAATGACAATAGCTACTTTTTATAGATTATATTACAAACTTTCATGCACGCATATTCGACCTATTCGTTAGTGATTAACAATCTTTGCTATTGATAAAAGAAAGAAAACCTTTACTACATAATCACACACTTTCCCATACTGGGTTTTTTCAGTTTTTATTTTCTACCCCTTATATTTATATGTATGTATATATACACTTGCTCTTAATCCTAACGCACCGCAAGGAAGCGACCACAGGCCTATAGGCGAAGGTCCACTAGTCTTCCATCTTAATAAACTTAAATTTTAAACTAATCACACACTGTATTTCAAATACTCTTTAGTTTCAATATTATGTTTAGCATATGTCAGTTTTATCATTGTAAATTATACCACGTGTAAGAAAACATAAATATACAACACTATATTATTCTTTATCTTCTATACTTGAATCGATACTTACAAACTTAATGTATGAAAATTGTATACAAAAGAATACTAGGAGTATCTCACATTAAAAGTCGGAAAAAAAACGGCAGCCTAATATTGTGTGCATGCGACGAATAATTTGTTTGCTCTGATCACAGAATCTCGCGGCACCCAAACTATAATTTAATCCAACTGACTAGTCTATTTTTTTTAGCATTACTATTATCACCACTTCATCCATCCTCCATGCTGCAATATGTTGTATAACATTTGGTATATACTTTTATGAATTATTCAACAGATGAGAACTTAAATATATTTATGTCATACTTTTATACATTCTACCAAATTAACTAAAAAAATGCAATTGATTGTTCTCTATAGCATGGTCTCTGACTTTTTTTATCCCAACATGGGAGGAGTGGAAAGTCATTTGTACCATTTATCACAGCGACTTATTCAAAGAGGACATAAGGTAAAAACAAAAAAAGTTACTTTCATCATAATGTTGATGCCATAAGTACATACCTTTCTTGCTCTTCCTATCTTTTCTTTTCAAAAATACTACTACTACTACTACTACTACTATCACTACTATTACTATCACTATTATGAAAACGTGTCGCGTTATTATGTAGAATGGAAAAGAATCTAACACAATGTGTACTTATAGGTTATAATAGCAACACATGCCTATGGTAATCGAACAGGAATTCGTTATTTAACCAATGGTCTCAAAGTATATTATGTTCCTACTTTGGTAATTCATTATGAAGCTACGTTGCCTGTTATTTATGGATTCTTTCCTTTACTCCGAAATATTTTGATCCGTGAAAATATTGATATTATTCACGGTCATGGCGCGTTTTCTGCATTGTGTCAAGAAGCTATTTTACATGGTAAAACAATGGGTTATAAAGTGTGTTTTACGGATCATTCTTTATTTGGATTTGCAGATGCTAGTTCTATTTTGACAAATAAGTTGTTAAAATTCACTTTGAGTGATATTGATCACGTTATATGTGTCTCTCATACGAGGTAAAAGAAAAGTAATACTAAATGTGTAGATGATAAAAAAGGAATAGTGACCGATTCGGGGAAACGTGTATATACATAACTCATGATGAGAATTATTAAAAAAATAGTAAAGAGAACACAGTGCTACGAGCAGCATTGTCGCCAAAAAATGTATCAGTAATACCCAATGCTGTGGTAGCTTCACAGTTCAAACCAGATCCATCAGCTGCAGATCCAAACTGGAGTAAGTTGTTATACAAGGAAAGATAAAAAGTCAAAAACAAGTAATATACATATAGACTAACAATATTTAGTTACCATTGTGGTGATCAGCCGTTTAGTTTACCGTAAAGGAACAGATTTACTTGTGGCTATAATTCCACGAATATGTAATATGTATAGAAATGTTCGTTTCATCATAGGTAAAGAATAATTCATGCACATGAGATATATAAATATATGTTTATTATTGTATACATATTGATAGCATTGTGTATGGAACATTTTTTTTATTAGGCGGTGATGGACCCAAAAGAATTGATTTAGAACAAATGAGAGAAAAACACTTATTACATGATCGTATTGAACTTTTAGGTTCTATCAAACATCATGATGTACGCAATGTTCTAGTTCAAGGCAACATTTTCCTTAATACTAGCTTGACAGAAGCTTTTTGTATTGCGATCGTTGAAGCTGCATGTGCCGGGTAAGAAGTTTTCTCCTTTATTTTATGATGTACATTGTTCTTACATCAATAGGATGTGCTGAAAAAGATAAGAGGTATTAATAAACTCAGACAACCTGTTTTTTATCAGATTATTCGTTGTTAGTACTAAGGTTGGAGGGGTTCCCGAAGTATTACCTAGTCATATGATCAATTATGCTATGCCAGAGGAGGATGGTAAGTAGTAATATCTGCTAGGAAAGAAGGCGGGTGATAAAACTTTAGCTGTCAATTAGTGGGGGCGGTAAAATAGTGAAAATAAATATATCATGTTTAGATTAAACATGGACATATACAAACGTTGTTCTTCGCAATCTCTTTTTAGATCTTGTTATAGCTATTTCGAAAGCAATACACATGATTCGATATGAAGAAGTGAAGCCAAGTCGATTTAATGATGAGCTTAAAGATATGTATAGTTGGTCCAACGTAGCTGAACGAACCGAAAAGGTAGGAATGCTTAAAAAGGAAATTACTGCTCAGCACGACTCATTATGGGAAAGTAGCATTTTATTACCATCTACTTACATCAATAATAATAATATACAAAAAAAACTATAACCCTGTCGAAAATAGGTTTATGACTTGATATCTCAAACACAACAAGCACCCTTAATTGAAAGATTGCGCCGATATTATGGATGCGGTCTTTATGCCGGCAAGATCTTTTGTATGGTAATGGCACTTGATTATTTGTTTTGGATATTTCTAGAAATCATGTTGCCAAGCCATGCAATTGAACGTGCAGAAACATTTCCTTATAAACAATATCGCGACTGCTTTAATAATCGGTCATTCTTATTACAAGAATACAAACAGGAAGAAGAGATAGAAACAACAGAAGAAGAAAAATTAACAAGAGAAAAAAGGAAGATAAAAGAGTAATTACATTGGGAAGCAAATATATATATATATAAATATGTATATAAAACATGCATGAGATAGTGTGTATGTGTGTACAGTTATGTATACCAAAGGTAGCGAAAGGGTAAAAGAGGATGAAACAAAATTTTGTAAATAGATGGTAATAATAATAATAATAATAATAATGGTAGTAGTAATAACATGAAGAAAATTAGCTTAGGCACGAAATGTTTTTTCCACCAAATGAATGCTCTGTAACAGAGCTTGTAGCTGTTCCATCATAAGTTGACCATTATGATTCTGATGAGGATGATCACTACCACAGCTGCTCCTGCTGCTACTGCTAGCGGTACTACTGTTACTAGGTGACAATGACGAATTATGCGTTAACGTATCGATGGTAACACAGCGATTCTTGGCTTCAATAAATGCATCTAATCCAAATCCCATCCATTTATCCCAATCTTTCGTGTAAATAAGCTGTTTCGCCCATTCACAAATAATTTGCCATGGATTAAATAGTTGAGAAGTCAGCTGAACGTGCCCAAATAAAATGGAAAATAGCTGTTGCTGCGCCAGTATCGGGTTCTTGATTCTTCCGCCATCTTGTTCTCGTAGCATTCGTATATCATCAAATACTCGAACGAGCTGTACAGGATGAGGATCATTATTATTTGCATTATTGTTAGTACTAAAAGGAATTGTCAGCGTATCTTGTGTATCTGGTGTATCTGGTGTATTAAATTGAGTAGAGGTGGTATTAGAGTTATTGCTGCTGGTATTTTTGTTTTGAAGGATATGACGATGACTATATTGAATGATATGCACTAGTGCATTGGCAATATCATCAAATTTCATTTCTTCTATTGGTGCTCCTCTGATAGGACTATTGTTATGTTGTTGACATGTGTTACAATTATTATTGTTATTATCGTTATTACTATTGTTAAGTCGTCGTTCTTGTTGCTGTTGTAATATTAACAATTCTTTAGCGATCACGCGATCTCGCTTAGCCGTCACAATTTCATCGAACGTAGCTTGTTGATATTGATGTTGTGGAACTTGTTGTTTCAGGAATTTGCTCATACCATCAATCACTTCTAGAAGGCCTTCATGATTTGGACAATGTCGTGGGGTTATGTCTTCTCGAATACGCGCCAATTCTCGAGCGATCCATTCTTGTGGAGTTACTATATCACCTTTGGTAGAATCTTGAATTTGTAGCTCAGATGTTTTCGAGATTGTAAACGATAATGGGATGGATATGGTTGTATTAGAATAATCGTTTTTCTGTTGAATTTGCATTATTGTAATCACGTGGTTTATAATTAAATAGTAGTAGTACTTGTACTAGTACTAATAGGAACTAAAATATAATAGTAGCAAAAGTTTATGTTGTTATTGTTAGGTGTTCCTTCAAAAAGTGTCCTAGGTATATGTGTGAGATAGAGTAAGGAAGAGAGACACTCACAGAGAGGGAGTAGGTGAGAATAGATAAATTTTACAACCAAAAATTGTTACTTTTTTCGGTTTCTAATAATTAAAAGTGAAGAGGTTAAAAAAAGAGCACGGTTTTTTATACGTATTTTAATAAAATAATCCGATGACTTTATATATACGATTTTTTTTTTCAAATGCGCTGCTCTAGAGGCTGAAATATAAGAAAAGAAACGACGTTGAAAAGAAATATCCTTTTTGAAGGGAAAACTATCTGTCGCATTTTGTAGTAAAACTTAAAAGGGCCTTCTTGCCTTTTTCTGGCCGCCATAAAAAATATTTCCTAATATGGTGATCCATTGAAAAATAATGTTTCACAAAATAAGGAAAAGTGCTCCTTCATCTTTTAAAAGTGGCACATTCTTTCTCTTACTCTTTATAGTTACATAAAGCGATCTTCTTTGTATTACTGATATTCGTACTACAGTTTAATCTGTATTATCTCTGGGGTTTTTTTTAATAACGACAATACTAAGAGTCAAATTGGATTTTCCTGCAGTGGCAAGGATATGTTTGAAATATTACCTTTTTCCCTTTATACTTTTTATTTCCGCCTTACATGCCCTTTGTTGATCTCTTTGGCAGCTGAGTTGTTGCTGTTGGTGCATTTGATGTCCATCATGTATTACACGTTTTCGTACACATGCATATGTGGGTATTTATGTCTGTTTAACCCCGATTTATTATCACCGCAGCGAATTTTATTTCTAAGAGAAGTATATCCTAATATGACATAATGCAGTTTAAATTACCTGAAATGGAGAATAAGAATAGGATACCCCCCCTAAACGTTCTAAAGGAAAACATACATATTTTAGCAATAGAAGGGAAACTTAAATAAACACCATCAACATCATGATATATTAATTGCGCGCTAAATTGGAGATACTTTATCCGTCTCATTAACTGATAGATGGTGGAATGTGTAACCTCCCATATTATATGCAACAAGAAGTTTAGTAAGTATAGCAACGAAAACAAAAAGAAAAAACGTGTGAATGGACAGAAAGATTGTTAAATGATCCGAATGTGTATGCGAGAAAAACTAAAGAATAGAGAGAGAGGAAGAAATTGTACAATTATAGAATATCTTCGTATTATATGTTAATTTCAATGTTTATTTTTGGATTCACATCTTGTGAGAAAAGGAACTTCATGGAGTTTTTTTTCTGGTAGTTAATTTTCTCGTAGTTTTTGACTTGCCTGAATGAATGATTTCAATTTTGGATAAGGTTCTCCACGTCACGGAAATTCTTGTAGGCTTGTATTATAGATGACGAAAAGATAAAAGCCTTCCTTCTGCAAAATTAAAATTATTCATTCACCCAAGTCAAAAGAAAAAAAAAACGTGAGACTACGAAGTTTTAGGGAAAAATTCCAATGTGATAATGGTATTTATCTTTCTTTATAGTTAGTGGCCCCAAAATATTTGTACATTATTTTCGCGCGTAATAAGTGAGGCTTTGTTTTTGTGTCATATAATAACTTTCTTTATATATTTACACAGTGTTATACAAGTCATCCCAATTAAGTAGACTTGTTCGAAAATTACCAAAATAATATATCCTTTAATTCCAGAAATCCGGTACGTGCTTAAAAAAATCCGGATTTTTCTTAGTTTACTAATATCCGCCTAATATATATCATTTGCTACACTATAGATATACCAAGATAATAAATAAAAATAAAGCACTCTCCTAAAATGCATCAGAAATAACTATTTATAATATTAATGGCGTCCATATAGTATAGCTCTTTTTATAAATATATACATTATGTAAACTAACATTTATAATACAAGCCATGCATCATCATATAAGAAATGCACATGTAAATAACTAAAAGTCTACAAAACTTCCATCTTGACATTGATATAGTATCATCAGATGACAAGTGGCGATACAATTTGTCAGTTGCGTTTTGCTAGTATACGTATTATAACATTATAAACGGTATAGTGACAAAACTACATACATAGATTATATTGTATGCAAATACAAATTAAAACCTGTGCAGCTCAACAGTTGGACCATAAATAACATACGATGCTTTTCTGACATGTTATTATTAAATATATAAATATTATTTACATAAAAGTTACAATAACTTTTTGGTAAGAGCCTCTTTTTGCCCATTTAATACAACTAGAAAAAACGACTTGTACAAAACCTGCTGATTTGGTTTTATCATTAATTCAGACAAAGTATCGTAATCAATGCATCAAGGTTTATGTGCAACAAATTATTATAAATGGATGATATATGGTTATGATGCTCACGCCATCATTATTCACTTTCATCATTATTTTATATATTTATTAAGGAGTTTATGGTGGTACATCATTTTGCTAGAGTGGCGCGCGTGTCTTAACATGGAAAGTAGTAAAGTAGCGACGCGAGCGGGGTATTGTTGTTTTCATTATAAATGTTTTGATTGGAATATATAGGTTACAGTTCTATTACCCATTAATTATAATAAGGAATACGTACGTTCATTTTTAAAATTAATAAGTAATATATTTCTTTTGATTTCATAATTTTTTATTATTATATAATATATTTTATTAGTTGCTTCATATATATTATTTACTTATAAACATTCTAATTGTGTTTTATCTACTGGTAGTTGGCTATCATGGTACAAAAAAAAACAATAAAGTGAACGAAAAAGTGTTATCAGTATTACTATTATTTAAATATATCACCATTAGCTTGGATCAAATTTCTTTAAAAGCCCAAAACATTGCATTATTGTTTTTTAGGCTTTTTTATTCTTATGATAAATAAACAAATTCTGACTAACAAAGGTATTCCGGCTTAGCCCAATTTTTTTTTTCTTTGAACGTCAAGATATTGTGACCAGCGTGTCAAAAAACGGTTTTTTTTATAACCACAATTCCGAGAATAGAAGTTCAAAATTGAAAAGTTATTTAAGGTATATAGAAAGATCATGGGATTTGAAAATTTTAGTGTAACTTCAAATGAATTCGATAGAATAAGAATATGGTAAGCCAACAACTTGAGCAGTATAATGCTTCTTTTTTAATCACTCACTTTAAAAAGGAATAAAGATATATTCAAAATGGGAATATATACACATTTATGATATGGTTTAAACAAAAAGGAAAAAAGAAGGGAATACATTCACAACGACGAATTTAAGCTATTTCAGTTGTAGTAATAGGCGATCGTAGAGGTTGATAGTTTACTGGTGGATAAATAGCCCAGTTTGAACGAATTACTTCATCTGCACTTCGCCCTTTTGTTTCTGGTAAAATATAAAATGCTAAACAAGTCATTACCACTAGAATAATTCCAAACATATAAAATACTCCATCTTGACCAATAATGTCACGTAATCCTAAAAAGCCAGCCGATACCACAAAATTAGATACCATGTTACATGCTAATCCAACAGATCCTGCACTTGACACAGCTGCTGTATCCACTAATTCAGGAATCATCAAAAATGGAATCGGTCCCAGTCCAATTGCAAAAGCAGCAACAAAGCCAATAATAGCTGCTGCAGAAACTTTATCTTGACCTGCAGCTTCCATAGACCAACCTAATAATACACTCATAATAGCCATTGTGGAAGAAGAAACAAGAAAGAGCGTACGTCTTCCCACGCGATCCATCAAATAAGCCGATACAATGGTCATTAAAAGATTCACAACGGAAATATAAACTGTAATCAAATCTGATGATTGTGGAAAAACGGCAGACATGATTGATGTGGAATAGAATATAACTGCATTGATACCAGAAAATTGTTGTGCTAATTGTAGTAATAAAACAATCAAAAGAGGTCGTCGATGTTGAGCGGATGAAAGTAATCGTATAACATTAATTTTTGGTCGTTCTGATTCTACCACACTAACCACATGATGGTGTTGTTGTTCTTGTTCCTCTTGATATTCTGCTTCACCGCCTTCTTCATTTTGTAATAAAGGTTCTTGCTGTGAATTTGTTGCTGTGTTACCACTACTATTATTATTACTACTACTCATTTGTTCATTTCTCCATTCATTGACTTCAGCTTCAACCAATTCAATAGGTGGACCACGCAGACGTAATAAGGATGCTTTTGCACTATTTAAACCACCAGGAATCGATGCAAGATGACGTGGTGAATCCACACAAAAAGGTAATAACAATAATTGGGCAATAGCAAGCACAATACCAATAGCTAAAATAGAACGCCACGCAGCCAAAGTAGACCAAGCCATTCCAATACCTTGTGCCACCAAAATGCCAACAACAATTGCTAATTGATTCAAAGTGCCAAAAAATCCTCGGCTGGCTTTAGGTACGCACTCTGCAATATAAGCAGGAACTACCACAGTGACAATGCCACTTCCCAGGCCTGTAATAAATCTTCCTGCCATCAATGAACTAACATTAACTGCAAATGTCATAATCACTGAGCCCAAACCCATCAATACAGCAGTACCAAAAAGAGATAATCGTCGTCCAAAACGATCACTAACATAAGATGCTGATAATGCACCTATAAGACCACCGGCTGTCAACATGGCCACGACCAATGAATATTTTGCATCAGTCATACGAATACAGCCCGGTAATCCACTCGTACCGTCATTGACTTCAATAAGTATGCCTTGTTTGGTTTGACATTTGGAAATAACAGCTTGTGGAGTATTTAATTCACCATTATGATACCCATATTGAAATGCACCCTTTTTTTTAAAAAAGTTTGAATTAGTTATATATACATTAGATACAAAAAAGAGAGAGGGAGAGATAACGAGAAAAAAAAAACTAGAAGTAAAGAATTATTTACCAAAGTAATAGTAAATACAACAAATACTAAATAAGATGTGAGACCGTTAGAGGTCGCCATAGCTTTGATAAGTTATATGAAACACTTTTAGTTGTATGTTATATGCTTTTTTTTTGTTTACGATAAACTAAAAAGGGATAAAAAAAAACAAGGTGCCTGAGAAAATAATGCAAAAAAAAGGAGGTAAAAATTCGGATCACACTAAAAAAACGTATCCAGTTTATTTTTATTTTTATCAGCAGATATTTTTATTTAACCCGTTGACGTTGTTTATACATTGATTGCTTTTTTAGATTATTATTACTATTATCACTCTTCATTTTTCTGTTGTTATTTATATTATTAGTATCATCATTACTATTGGTTGGTACTTTTTTATATTGACTCATAGCAAGTGTTATAGCAACCATTGGATCGCCACCCGCTTCATCAAGATATTCGTGAAGTACTTTTCGATCCAATTGAGGTAATACATTACATAATTCATTAAGTGCTGCATCAGGTCCTTGTTCTACTGGTTTTATTTTACGTGGAGGTGGTAACGTAGATAATGACTTTTTTTGTTTTAATCCTATCTGTTGTTGTTCATATGTTGGTATACAGGACCGTTCATTAATTTGTAGTACTGTATCACATGATGCTTTTCGAAGTGTAGTACGACGTGATAACTTTGATGACGCAGAAGATGTAGTAGATAATGGTGAAGATATTGTTGGTAATGATTCTGTTGAAGTTCTTCTACTTGACGATGCTGATAGTCGAAGGGATCCTCTCCATCGCCTTGTGTTAGCACTAGCACATTCAATAGATGGTCTTGGTGGTTTTTGACTTTGACGTTTGTTACTAGCTGTTTTTGGTTGTTGGTATGGACTATTGTGCTGCTGTGAAGAATCAATATGATCATTGTCATCATCTACTCCTACAGTAGCATTGTATGGAAGTATCTTAGGCCTAGAAGATCGTGAGAGTGAAAGTCGACTCATGGATGTTGGTAAAAATAATCGACTGAGCGATGGTTTAGGTGTTTCACTGGAAAATGCAGCACGTCGAGGTAATGTAACACTATTAGATACAGATGCTTTTCGTAAAAATGTACTGATTGAACCACTCAATGAAGAACTCATTGTAGGTGTAGGTTGAATTTCAGGTGATACAGGTCGTGTTGGTGGTGTATATCCTGTTTCCGTTGTTTTTAATTTAGTATTTGAAACAATCAATATATATATATATATATATATATATTCATTTTTCCTTTGCCCAACAATATTAAGCAAAATTTACCTTCAGTCATTGGTTTTGGTAATCCTTTTTCTTTTGTTTGTTTAATCCATAAAGAAAGTTTCGAATTAGCACGAATACATTGCTTAAACGTTCTTTCATAAAATGCTATACGTTCACGTGTATTAGGTACTCGCATCATTTCAGCATAAGATCGAGGATGATATGTAGTATTATCGTTGTTGACGTTGTTACTATTGGATGTATCATCCGACAATTGTTGTGTTTGTTCTTGTTTAAGTTGTTTTGGAAAGTAACGTGAAGATTTACTTGACTTTTTAGAAAGTGTTGAAAGTCGACGTGATCGTCGTGATGAAATGGATGAGCGTGATTTAGGCGTAGCAATCAATGGTGATGACATAAATGGTTCTGGGGCATAACATACAGATAATGCCATGGGGCTATTACAATTATTATTGATTGGAGTATTTGTTGATGATACTGGAGAAGTAGTTGTAGTACTAGTACTAGTGGTAGTTGTGGCAGCAGTAATAATCAATGGTGGTGGTGGAGGAGGAGGAGGTAGAGAGGTAAGAGGAAATGAAAGAGTTAATTCTTTATGCTCCTGATCTTCTACCAGATATTTATCATTTCTGTTTGCTTCTGCGGATAATAATATGGGTGTCTCCTTTTCTCGTTGTTCTTGTTTTTGTTGTGTAACTAGATTTATTTCTTCTGTCATTGTTGAATTTTTTGTTGCCGTTGATGCTGCTGGTAATTTTATTTTATTATTATTGTTTATGGGTGATGCTGATAATAACGCTGATGGCGGTGACTTAATATAATTATTGTGATCTCCTCCTGTTGAACCTTCTTTCTCCTTGCCACACTCATCAACTCCCTCCCTGTTTACTTTTCCTTTTTTTTCGTTTTTATTTTCTTTTACTAGCCCAGGTTCCGAAAAGGTGGCATCTTTAACTTGTATCATTCTAGTGGGTACTTGTTTATTATCTTGTTTATTATATTCTTGTTGTTGTTGTTGTTGTTGATTACCATGGAAGTTGTTGAACTGATCCATTAATATTGAGAAATCATCTGAAAATCGAATATTTAATTTATCCAGAGGTAGATAAGAAACTTGATCTTGTTCTTTTGCTTCTTCTTCGACAAGGGTTTTTTCTTCCATGATAACTTTATTGTCATTGTCTTGCGGCAAAAACGGTTCTTCAATCGCAGTTTTTTCATCCGATGAATAAACTAGTGTCTTTTCTTCTCCTCCTGCATTGCAATTCTGTTGTTGAGCGGTGTTGTCAATGACATTCTCCTCATTTTTATCATGCATATTTTGTTGTTGTTCAGAGCAACTCTCCGAACATGTAGGTTCTATACTATTTTCTATTATTTTTATAATCGGTGAGCAGATGCCCGTGCACCGTCATTTCTTTGTATCTCCCTCTTTATTATTACTTCCAGCCTTCACCGTCGCTCATTATCCCTAAATCTATATTTACCTGCCGAATCATTATTAAAGTCTTCAATAGCTAGTTGTAAATCACGTATTTGAGAAAGAACATCTATACATTCACCGAAAGTATATATAAATGAATTTGTTAGTATATGCATATATCATCACAAATGCATGGCGTAGTATTCTCTTTTTCTTTCTATATCCATAAATCTCTCATTCAACGTGGATCCGTGTAGTAGGATAAAAAACAAAAATAAAAATAAAAAGGTATAAAGTGATCTAAATTGACTGTAATGTGATTATTAAAAAGAGATAGAGTATGTGAGCATATCGATCATAAATCAAAAAAGAAAGGAGTTATATTTCTCTTAATTTTTTTATAAAAAGAATAAGGGAGAGTTCATATTTATCATTACCAACCTAAGTCAAATATCTTTGATTTACACAAGAATAACTAAATAGTAGTAATAATGCGATTTTCTCCTTTAAACCCCCAATAATAAAAAAGAGTTCATCAAGAAAAAAGGAAGAATGAAAAATTAGCGTAATTTTTTTTTACCTTTGGATGATGATAGTGATGTTGCTAAAGAAGAAGATAAAGAACTCATTGGTGTGTGGAACGCTTTTTTTTTCTTTACTTTCCTCCTCCTTTACAATTGAACTCCTTCCCTTTTTATATGATGATCAAAAAAAATTGATATTTCAACCAAGTATTATATACAAAAAAAAAAGTACCGCGTTTTTGTTCTGTCATACAAGAGAAAGAGAGAGAGAAAAAAAAACAAATATTCACAACTGGATAGTGATCAAGAGTGTGAATGCGTGTATATTTTAGCTAAAAAAAGTATGCTTCTACCTTACTGTTTTTTTATTACTATCAGCACCATCATTTTCGAATTTTTCTTATACATATCAATATAGGGTGATAGGGTACATTAACAATGAAAAATAAAGGGGCTTTGATGAAGAGGCTTTTTTTATTCATTACTTTAACGTGTCATACTACCGCTATTTTTCGTTTTCTCTATTATGCATATGATTGATTAGTTGGTCCACATATACAAGTATATGATTTTATAAGTACGATATAAGTTTAATCCACTGTGGTGATAAAACGGAAGTGTACAAATATAACTAACAACCACCTCAAGTTTTTCATTTGCTTTTCGAATGCGCTATTAATATAGAGTAAGTGATAATTGTATTCCTAATTATGTTGATCAAAATGTACTCTTAATTCATTTATAAGTGTAGTACGTAATATATAACAATTTGAATATAGGATAAGCATTGGAAGATACTATACTGCATGTATTGTAACGTGTGCGTATGGTAATATGCAATAGTGATATATCGCGTAAACGCCCATATAATGAGCTACAGTACATTTATCATATTAGTTACCATTCCATCCTCTTCGCTCAGTTGATACGTACAGCACGTTTATTAAGTTGTATCATTTAAAATAAAAGAATAAAAAATGATACTGCATAGACTGTTATCAAGTTTTTTTTTAAAACATTCTGTCCTACTTTTTCCAAGTGGTCCATAAAGCGAAGTATATTATATAATTAATTCATGGTAATGTATACGTAATTATATATTTTTAAGAGCAAAAAAAAAAGACACAAATTATAAAAATACACATTTCAAACAGAGTTTTTATTTTTTTACACAAAAAAAAGGGTCACTACTACACAATAACAAAGTTTTCCTCTTTTCTACTCTTCTTCTTGTGGATTATCCACTTCAGGAGGAGTAGGAGGAGTATCAACGACATCATCTTCATCATTATCATCATCTATATTATCATGATCATCACCATCATCGCCAACAAGACGTTCATGTTTACCCTTGAGTAAGCTACGAGCACTTTCAATAAATCGAGCGGCACGTTCTTCCATCTCCCGCGTAAATCTTGGACTAGCACCTTGATCAATGGCTTCAACAATACTAGGGAACATTTCAGCTTGATATCCTGTCCAAAGACCGGGTGCATAAACAATATGTTTGAACCACTCACGACCAGGAAGGCCAACAGGATCAATAAATCCACGTTCAAATTGCGCAAGTCGCTCGTTGTATTTGACTACTTTTTTCATTATCTTCTTGTGTTTCTTTTTATGTTTGAAAATATCCAATTCGTGCTTTTGTAATTTTTTTTGAAGCTGAAGTAATTTGTGATTAAAGTTGATGGTAGTTTCATGTAATGCATTGACGGCTGCAGAAAGTTCAGGTAATGTAGCACAACCTTGATCGTCAGCCATGGTTGCAACACGAATGCTGAGTTCTCTGGAATAGTCCAAGGGTGACATAGGTAGTAATGTATCACTGGATAATCGTAGCGCCAAAAGTCCCCAAATACGGACCATGTTTTGGTGGTATTCGTAAGTTGGATCACCAAAGTGTTCCATCCAGTAAATACTATATATATTATTATATATTCACGGTATCTAAGTGAGTGAATTGGTTATATATATATTGAAAAAAGTGTTATTAATACATTACCTATCATAGTTACTATGATAAACACCATAATCACCGTTAAAGCTAATAGACATACTAGCAATACCAAGATGATCAAAGAATGCCATATAATCAGAGCCACCACCCAATGGATCGATCATCTTGACAAGTGGGGCAGTAATAGGTTCTTCATCTTCATGATGTTTCTTATGTTTTTTCTTTTGAGTATCAACAACAGCCATTGTCTCACGATCTTGTTTCCAGGCATCATAGACGGACATACTTGTTCTAGGATCCCAGACTTCTTTTGTGACATCAAAAATTAATTGATTTAAAAGAGGGGTAGATTGAGCTGCAAAATGAGGTCCAGTCACTGCTTGGTCAACGTTGATGTAAACAACAGCTTCATCATCAAGCCACGATTTATTATCTTCAACCCATTCAGTTGAGCCAATAGAACCATAACCTTGACCATCCCAAGATGCAAGAATGATTGTACGGCGGGGTTGCCAGCCACGTTCTAAAAGGAGACCAAAAGTTCGAGCTAATTCAAGCTATTTGTACAAAATTATGTTAATATTTTAGAATTGTTCAGGCTTTTGTTTTTTTTTCATGCGACATCGAAAAGAAATGAAGAATTTGGTCTGGTTTTGAGTAATTGGGAAAGAGAGAGAGAGAGAGAACAAGAAATTATAATATTTTATAGCAACAATTACCAATACAGCCGATCCAGAAGATGATTCAGCTCCACCGAAGCCCCAAGCGTCACGATGAGTACCTAATCAATAATTATGTATTATGTATTATTATTTGTTTATTTATTTTTCTTTTATATAAATAATAATAAACATGGTTGTTTTTTTTTCTAAAAAACACAACTTACCAATGATAACAGCTCGGTGAGGTTCAGCAGCACCTTCAATTTTACCAATCACGTTCCATACAGGTTTTACTTTATAATCGTTAATATTGACAAGATTGACTTGAGCTACACTTGGACCACTATAGTAATTAACTTCGCAAAGACCACCAAGCCAATCAATTTCGCCTTTAAGACCAAGTCCTTCCATAGCTTGGAAAAGTGGTAAAGCATCAGACCATGAGATGGGCAAAGATGGAATCTTGGGCATACCATAAGCTTCTTCGGGATCAAGACGTGTGGCGTTTTCAGTAGCAGCATAACCAGGTGTAAGCATATCTCCAGGTAGAATGGACATATATTGGACTGTACCACGTTCAACTGATGATGGTGAACGCCTAAATAAATAAATAAATAAAGTAAAATAAATGGTGTTGTTAGTAAAATAAAATATCAAAATGATTATTATTTTTATTATTTCTAAAATAAAAATAAAAACCAACCATGGACCGTCAGGATAGGATTCAGAGGGTTCACCGTCATCGCTTTCTTTATTAAATGGACCATCTTCCATAGGATCAGAATAAAGTAAAGCGCCAATACAACCGAATTTTTCAGCACTTCGCACCTTGAGTCCACGAGCAATAACACCATGACGCATTAAAGCAATAGTACCGGTAAAATTAACACCACGTGCAGCCAAGAATTGAAAATCATTTAATCGACCATAGTTAACATAAACAACAGAACCGGTAACGTTACCATCGGCAGAATAACCTACATATTGTTATTTGCTTATTAGTTTTTTTTTTGTATTATTTTGTTGAGAAGAAAAGTAAAAGTAATTATAATGTTACCATGGAAAGTTGGAATAGCATTTGGATGACTTGTTGAAGGATCATTGGGAACAGGATCTTCTTCCAATTTAGCTTCATACAAAAACTCTTCGGGACCACTGACAATAGCAAGACGTCGTGTTTTAGGTACATTAAGCCAAGGATAATAAGTTTCAATGGTGGCATTTGAAATACCAAACTCTTCAAATTTGTCACGTGTCCAATCAGCTTGACGTTTATCAGCATGCGATCCAGCTAAATGAGGTTCAGATGCATAATAATGGAAAAATTCACGTATGGAATCACTAGATGGGATGCGCTTGATAGTATCTGATGCATCTTCAAATGGAATCGTGGAAAAATCTATAACGTAATTATTATGTTATGATGATTTAGTAAAGAAAAATAAACAGTTATTTCTGAAGTCCCCGAATTTTATGCCCGTTCGTGTATATTTTTTTTTTCGGAAAAAGGCAGGAGGGAAAACACTCATCATAACCTAAAAACAAAAAAAAAAAAAAAAATAAGAGTATAATATATTATATTACCTTGGAAAAGAACCTCAGATTCAGGCATAAACCGATGAAAGAACAAAACACCCATTGTAACAACCGCAGCACCAGCAAGGAATTTGGTTACTTTGGATCGTGGTCTAATGGTTCGTATTTGATATTGTTGTTGTTGTTCTTGAAAGGTCACATGACGTTTCTCACTAGGTAACAAAGGAGTATTGGCACTATGGCGACGATCACCGTAATACGTTTGACGGCACCATTCAAAAAATCGATTTGCAGTAGTAGTATGTGAGTAAGCTACTGTCGGATGATGATGGTCATCATCACTCATTTTTTCATGATACATATCAGACATGTATTGAGGAACAGTATGAGCAGTGGAAGGAAGAGTTGAAGGGGTTACTTCTTGCTGATGATGTTCCAATGACGATTCTTGTGAAATCGACACGTATCCTTTCTTCATATGGATATTCAGAAGGAAAAGTGAGATAAATGGAGGGGAAAAGAAAGAAGAAAAAAAAAAGGTAAGGAAAAAAGGCGTTCGGTATTTGAGGAGCAGACAAGATTACGAATCTATTTGATTGCTTTTATATACAACGTTTCAATAAAGCACAACAATTCATTATTACTTTTTTTAATGAGCTTGACATTTGTTGCTTGTTTATTTATCAGGAGTTTATCTTTCGTGCTAAGAACCTTTTTATTATTATTATTATTTTCAAGAAATTAAGGCTGTATGATTATGTGAATTTTATTTTTCCCATCTCTTTAATAATTTCATGAAACCTTTCTCGTCATGAACCGGATAATTACATATATCATGAGTAAAAAGGGAAATAAAAGATAAGAAGTATGAGTTGCTTACGTATTATGAATATAAAAACTAGTAACAAAAAAACAAAAAGATGGACCGGGGAACCATCTTACTGAGCTTTGTTTCAGGTTCAGTAAATGTTTATCCTCACGTGAGGTCAGAGTTTTTTTTTGTTTTTTTTTTTTTCTCGTATACAAAGATTATCTTTTACATTTTCGTTACTTTGGATGATAAATAAATTTCATCATAACGATCCCCTCTTTAACGCATCCTTTTTAATTGTCTGAGAAATAAGAGCTTATCATTCAGGAACAAACGAAAATAACAATCTAAAATAGAAAAACAGATGACATAATGAATAACAAAAAAATAAAAAAATAAAATAAAGAGCGTAGCTGGACTTTTTTTTTTTTTTTGATAAACAGTGACAATTTATTCAAAGCGTATAAGAGAGAGAACGTTCGACCAAAGAATATTTATGCGTTTCAAAGAAATAAACGTAATATATAATATATTGGATGGGTGAGACATTTTGTTGTTACACATAGATCGACAGCTCATACTTTTTCCATATCTTTTCCTTATAGCGCATTAATCTATAGGAATTATTTAATACATCTTAATTAAGCTTTTTTTTTTTTGCATACATAAAAGTTATGCTAATATAATTAATAAAACGTCTTTATAATAAAGATCAATCTGACACATCTTCTATACGTAGTACTGTAGGCTAGCAACAAGAAAATAAAAAGCAATCTAACATAAACATATAAACAATTAATTGATTACTGTTGCTTGATAACGAGCCTCATTCGAATCTTTAATTTATACATTTCTACATAGCATACATATTAAAACTAGAATTAGTAATCTGACAGCATAATGAACAAAATATATATAAACATGATTTTACTGTTTTGAAATTTTACACGTGAGGTGTTAAAATCATATCATTGGGCCGTGTGTTATTTATTGGGTAAACATAACATAAGTCCAGGCTTTTTTTTTTTTTTTTACAAAATCTACAACATTCAAGGGATTTCAAAATAGTAACGTCAATAGAAAGTCTCCATTTATTTTTTTTAGATATGGTTTTGGTTGCTGCAATATCAATTATATTAACTGTGATAGGTGATTATATAAATGAATGATAATGATCTTTTATTTGAGGTATAGTAGATAAGATGAAGAAGGTTACTGTACATACTGAAGTTACTGTCATCAATCCATTGATGAACTATGTATTAAGCACCCTTAATTGTGTACGTAAATATATAACTCTAATAAACAACATGTCATAAATTACTATACAGACGACGATCTCTTTTTTTTTTTCTCTTTTTGTTATTGTGCTGTTTATATTGTAAATAAAAGAGCTCTAGACGTTTCATTGTATTTAATTTTAAATGAAACAAATGATAGCTTCGTATCGAAGCATCGCAATTGGAAAACAATTGTTACTGTTTTACATGAATCTCTACGATAAGTTATACTAAATACAGGTAGCAGTACTGTCACTTTATTGTAACCGTTTTTTCTTTTAAAAATATAATAAAAATTATACTTTGTTTCACTGGAATGGTTTGACAGTTTTACCCACCATATTAGCAGAAACATTAGTCATGGCGCCCTTTATATATTATGTCATTACAAAAGCATATGAAAGTACGTAAAAAAAAATAAATGATAATTATATAAAAAATAATGTCTGCATAATATTGTACAATGATGGTGCCACATCTTCAATAATCCGACTCCTCTCTCACCACAGATTTGATCCATTTTGCAACCACTTCGTTCTTTAATTCATGTATAAAACTCTCTGGTGAAACTAAATGATGATTAAGGTGTATATAAATAATATAAACAGGATACAAATTATGTATTTTTTAATAGAATGTGCTATTTACGAAGATAATATAGATATATAATATATGATTTGTGGGTTTAGTAATAAGAATAAATGAATTTTAAGACAGATGTGATGAATGCTGTACAGACGTTTTTCTGTGTGACTATATATTTATATAAGCTAAATAGCTGATATGTTTTCCCTTTGTTTTAATCGATGAAATGGCTCCTGCTCATCAATTCATTTTTTTGGTACAGGTGATTGAAATTTTGAGACAGGAGTGACACCTGCACGGAAAAGGGGTGTTGGTGTTGCACCTGGTGTTCTACTACTTGTTCCCATACGAGGTGTGCGAGGTGTATTACCACCATAAGAAGAACGCAATGCATCACCAAATCCAGAACTACTTCGTGGCGTATTATGACTTTGTCGTAGTAAATGTTGCGCAGCAGGGGTTTGTAAACCTTTACTGGATCGTCGTGGTGTACCTCGTAATACGTTCTCAGACACTCTTTTTCGATGAGCTCGTGATGCTTTTTCTGAAAGTTTTTTTCCTAATTGTTCTCTTCTAGATTCCTTTGGTAATGAAAATCGAGGGCCTATTTTATTATTATTATTATTAATATTGAGTTATATTACATATTGATATACCGTCTCTTTCGCTTCTCCCCTCTTTGCCTTAAACATTTTATACTTTACCTGGCGTTTCTGATCCAGATGTAATTAATAATGGCGTTCCTTCAATATCACCCCATGTCATTAATGGTGTTCCTATTCGACTTGGCGTTAATGTGGGTGTAGAATCTACTAGACGATAACCTCGATAATCCGAATTGGCATCTGAATATACTGATTCACCATCATCACCAACTCCGGATAAATTTTGCCAAGGTGTTGTTGTTACTGCTTGATCAGTAGTATTGGTCCGTCGTGAAGTAGGTAACTATAAATAAAAATAAAATAATATATGAAGTTAAATACAGATTACTATTATTCCTAAAAAAAACAACCTCAAAATGATAATCCTGGTTCCCTCCATATTAATCCCCAGGATTGAGGTATAATGATTTATTTTTACCTCTGGTACTTTGAATTGAGTATTGGTATAATTAATTGCCTTTGCTGGTGCTCGAGAATCAGCTTCATTAAGTAATGATTCACCAGTACCATTTGGTATGTACATTAATGCGTTCTTTGCGGTATATTTCCATGTTGCAGGAGTAGTTGCATGTTCAATCATCTTTTTTTCTTCATGCGTAAGCATCGGTGCTTTCTCTTTATCCAATAACCATTTATATTTTTCTCGACGTTTTGCATTAGTTCGATCCAGTATCTCAGTAAATGATGAATTATCTTCACTATTACATTTGTAAAAAGAAGTGAGCATTAATATACATTCCCATTCCTCTTGTTCCCTCATCCTTATACATGCTACACATTTACTCTATCCAGCTATTGTGAATATATATATATATATATATATCCAATCCCATAAAACCTCTTTTTCTTCATTCTCTTATTCCAATGTTTATTTACCTTGTATATAATGATTGAAATTGATCAAGAGAAAGATCAAGGTTTACACGATCAGCTAATTCGCTTTCTTCGGCATTATAATAGTTCAATGGTACAGATTTACTAATGTTACTAGTTGAATCATTATTTGTGGATATTGTCGTTGATCCTAGTTTTTATTATATTTCATAAAAACGTTCTTAAAATATTTAATACTTTTTTTTTTGTTTCTACCAAAGAAAAACAACAAATATAACAACATTTAAAAAAACACACAAGAATAATATAATACCTTTAATTGGAGTAGCACTTGAACGATTACTTGGTGTTTGAAGTCGATGTAATGCTTTTGAGGCACGTTCCAGATCTTGCAAAGTACCCGTTTGTTGAGCTTGTAAATAATTTTGTTGTGCTTTTACTTTAGCCAGATGTGGGAAAAAGTCTCGTTCAATGATACTACTAAGTGCTTCTGTATAAGTGTCTTCGTCAAGAACAACAGGCGTCGTCATTTTGGCTAATTATTTTTTCTAATATATATAAAAAGAGGGTTATGAAAATAAATGGAAGAAAAGGAGAGAAAGAGAGAGATAGAAACAATTAAAAATGCAAGCTGAAGAAGGTTTGGGGGGGGGATTAGATAATTTATTTCTTTTTTTATTCAGAAACCACTAACTCAAACCACTTCTTTTCTTTTATTATCAGACACATAGAAAAAAAAACCATGAGTGATAAGCGTGAATCTGTGGATGGGTTTACACATGAATTGGCCATTGAACTGTCTCGTGCTCTTAATCTTACAAATCCAAATGATCTGCTTGCTAAACGAGTAGTACAACTTGCAAAAAATGACAAGAATTTTGATAGATTTGCTAACGGTAATCTACATAAAACTTATCCGATCGATCCTGTCTTTTTTTTTTCCTTACGACTATTAACATTATTTACTACTATTGTTTTTGTTTTTTAGCATGCCAAACGTTTGGTCGATTTCAACGCGATTTTTTACTCGAAACGTTTAATAATATTCAAAACCATTTACAATTGATCAAATCAAACTCACGCGAACAAAGTACATCGAGTGATCGAGTCAAACAAATTTCAGATGGAAATTCAAGTGGGGAAGTTTTAATGCTCGGTAATAATCTTCCTGGTGGTTTAATAACACGTAATAAATCATCAAAAACAGACGATGTAAGGTTATATATACATACATACTGTGATTATATAAAATTTATGCAAATATATATATATACATATTAAGATTTTTTTTATTTCTAATTGTGTATTTTTATATTTTATATATATAAATAGCAACGACCTATATTTAAAGCACCTCAACCACGAACATCGAATTATGGTTTAGATAAATTAGCACAAAAAAAAAGAGCAGCAGAAGCTGCAAAGAAAGCAGCTGAAAAAGCAGATGAAGAAGAACAAGTGGCAAAAAAACCTAAAATAGTACCTCCTCGATCTTGGGATGAAGAAGAAGAAGAAGAAGATAAATCGTCATCTATAATTGATGATAATGGTAAATATTCTTAATAGTATATGATAAAATGATTTTTTTTATACCTGTATGAAGGGAAAGGGATTTATTTTTAATTTTGTTATTTTGTGTGATATAATAGAGCGAATGAATAAACATCGACGTCACTATCGTAGTTCTGGAATGGAAACACCTTCACGTTCAACTTCAGATTTAGATTATGCATTGGATCGCATGGATAGTAGAAAACGAAGAGAAAGAGAGCGAGGTAAAAAAAAAAAAGGATGGGAAGGGTAAATGTGGAAATAAATATAAATTTCTATATAATAATGTACATCTGTATTGATTAGATTATTCGCGACAGGATAGTAGAAGAGATGATCGAAGAGACGATAGACGAGATAGTCGAAGGGATGACCGAAGGGGTGACCGAAGGGATGATCGGAGGGATGATAGAAGAGATGATAGACGAGACAGTAGTAGAATAAGACGCGAAGATTTTGAAGGTTCAGAAACACCTCGACGTGGTGGATTGATAAAGCGCAGTCAATGGGCATCCATGACACCTTCTAGAAGAGGAGAACCCGCTACACCTAGTCGACAACGTATGACATCGTCAAGAGATAGTGGATATATGAGTGGTAGATCAGGAGGTCCGAGAACAGATCCAAAATACGGTACTCCTGCTATCGGATCATCGGCTATGGATGAAAGAGCATTAGAATATCCAGAAGAATTTGAAGGAGATAGCGATGATCGAGAACGTTGGGAAGAAGAGCAAGCACAATTGGATCGAGATTGGTATTCAATGGAAGAAACAGGAGCTATGGATGAAACGCATAATCCGTTTGCAGAATATGAATCAACTACTAAATTAAAGGAAGAATCTTTGGAACAAAAACAGATTAAGAAATTATCAGCACGTCAAGCACAATATAATCGTGATACAGAGATGTGGGAAACAAGTCGAATGTTAAGTAGTGGTGTAGCTCAACGTAGAGAAATTGACACAGACTTTGACGATGATAGCGAGGTAATTCTATAGAGAGAGAGAGAAAGTTTGTGAAAATTTAATGAAGCCAAGTTGAAATGTAGAGATTAACTATATTGGGATTCATATATATATAGAATCGAGTACATGTTCTTGTTCATGATATAAAACCTCCATTCTTAAGTGGTCGTGTTGTATTTACCAAACAGCTTGAAGCTGTTCAACACGTAAGAGATCCTACATCCGATCTCGCTATTCTATCGAAAAAAGGAAGTAGACTTGTTCGAGAAAAACGTGAACAAGCAGAACGTGCAAAGGCTACAAAGTTTGAGTTGGCAGGAACAACATTAGGCAATGTAATGGGTGTTAAAAGCAATGAACAAAAAGGTATAAAAATAATAGTATAAAATGGTATCAATAGGATGTCTGATTATATGCTCTCGGTATAATATGTTATGTATAACTAACAACAACAACGACACACACACACACACACACACATATATATATATATATATATATATATTATAACGAATAGATGAAGAAAAAGGAGGGGGAGAAGAAGACGCAAGAGCTGATTCAAAATTTGCTTCTCATCTTAAAAACACGGAAGCAGCTAGTGAATTTGCAAGAACAAAAACAATGCGTGAACAACGAGAATTCTTGCCAGTATTTGCTGTTCGAGAGGAATTGCTACGTGTTGTTCGTGATAGCCAAGGTAAAAAATAATAATTATATTTTGATAAACAATAATGATAAGGCAAAAAAAAAGGAGTTAATTAACTTTTTTTTTATTCTAATAGTGGTTATTATTGTTGGTGAAACTGGTTCTGGTATGATGATAATGTTTTATTTTCTTGAAATAATAAATAGAATTCTAACCGAAATTCATTGAACTGATAATTTGTATAGGTAAAACAACCCAGTTGACACAATACTTACATGAAGATGGTTATACTAAATATGGTAAAATCAGTTGTACTCAACCACGTCGTGTAGCAGCAATGTCTGTTGCTAAGCGTGTAGCTGAGGAAGTTGGGGTAAGTCTCAGTTAGCGTGTCAAAGAAAAAAAAAAACAACTAATATCTTACATAATCTTTTTCATGATCTTTTAACAAATTTCTTAACTAATAATAGACAAAACTTGGTGATCTTGTTGGATATTCTATTCGTTTCGAAGATCAAACATCAGAGAATACTCTTATCAAATGTAAAGCTTATAATATTTTATACTTTTTCTCAACAATTATTTTACTAACTTACAGGTTATTTATTTTATAGATATGACGGATGGTATTTTACTTCGTGAATCTATGAGCTCTCCAGATCTTGATCAATATAGTGCTATTATTATGGATGAAGCTCACGAACGTGCATTGAATACTGATGTATTGATGGGTCTTTTAAAGAAAGGTAAGTTTTTCTATTTCTTTTTTGTTGTTGCTGTTACTTTTATTAACTTTATTTAAATTAAAAAGTGATGGCCAGACGACGTGATCTCAAATTAATTGTAACATCTGCTACTATGAATGCTGAAAGAGTAAGTCTATGCTTGAATATGACAGAAAAGATAACATATCAAAAGAATATCTAATTTTGTATACGTAGTTCTCTCAATTTTTCGGTAATGCACCTTGTTTCTATATTCCTGGTCGTACTTTTCCTGTCGATGTCATGTTTAGCAAAACATCGTGTGAAGATTATGTTGATAGTGCAGTGAAACAAACACTTGCTATTCATTTATCACAACCTGCTGGAGATATTCTTGTTTTTATGACTGGTCAAGAAGATATTGAAGTGACTTGTCAAGTTTTAAAAGGTATTATATATATATTATGCATTTATTCCATTGTTTACTAACCGTTGGATATATATATATATATATATATATATATATATACCTTATTTTATTATAGAACGTTTGGAACAGTTAGAAAATCCTCCTCCACTCGCTATTTTACCAATTTATTCACAACTTCCGGCTGATCTTCAAGCAAAGATTTTCCAAAGATCAGAAAATAATGCACGAAAAGTTATTGTTGCTACCAATATCGCAGAAACATCTTTAACAGGTAAAGTAAAATTTTGAGATGAGTTATATATATATATATATGTACATTAATGTTTATACTTATGAATCCATTATATAGTTGATGGTATCATGTATGTTGTCGATACCGGTTATTGTAAGCTGAAAGTATATAATCCACGAATTGGTATGGATGCTTTACAAGTTACACCTATCAGTCAAGCAAATGGTAATCAACGTAGTGGTCGTGCAGGAAGAACAGGTCCAGGGTAAGTTCTATTTCTTTCTTTCTATATGTAAGTTTTCCCCTTTCTATTGTAAGATAGTCTTAACACTTTGTTTTTTTTTATTGAAATGTTAGTGTTGCTTATCGACTATACACAGAAGAAGCATATCGAAATGAAATGTTTTTTAATACTATTCCAGAAATTCAACGGACTAATCTTGCAAGTGTTGTTTTACAATTAAAATGTCTTGGTGTCAAGAACTTATTAGACTTTGATTTTATGGATCCACCTCCACAAGACAACATTCTTAATTCAATGTATCAATTATGGATTTTGGGTGCATTTGATAATAACGGAGATTTAACAGAAGTTGGACAAAAAATGAACGAGTTTCCATTAGATCCTTCGTTGGCAAAAATGCTTATTACAGCTGAAGAACAAGGTTGTACTGCTGAAGTTGTGGTAAGTTTGATACTCGGTTCTTCTTCTATCTAATTCAAGTTTGATTTATATCCGGCAAAATAATAATGATAATTTTTATGTGAAACACATAACGTGTGTCCTGTAGACCATTGTATCTATGCTTTCTGTACCATCTGTTTTCTATCGACCCAAAGAACGAATGGAAGAAAGTGATGCAGCTCGTGAAAAATTCTTTGTGCCAGAAAGTGATCATCTTACACTTCTTCACGTTTATACACAATGGAAGAGTAACAAGTAAGTACTGTATATATACATCACCTAATAATGTATAATATAAAATACTAATGGATGTATTGTTTTTTTTTTGATTAGTTATCGAGATGATTGGTGTACAAAACATTTTGTTCATCCAAAAGCAATGCGAAAAGCAAGAGAAGTTAGATCACAATTGATTGATATTATGAAATCTGTAAAAATGCCCTATGTTTCTTGTGGAACTGATTGGGATATCATCAGGTTAGCTTTTTCTTTTCATTTACAAAAACTATTATTGTTTTACTTTGAAAATTATGGTTATTAATACTTTGTTCATTTTTAATTATTATCATTATTAGAAAATGTATTTGTTCTGCTTACTTCCATCAAGCAGCACGACTCAAGGGTATTGGAGAATATGTCAATTGTCGATCTGGTATGAAATGTCATCTACATCCAACAAGTGCATTGTTTGGTGCAGGTTTCACACCTGATTATGTGGTATATCACGAACTTGTTTTAACATCAAAAGAATTCATGCAATGTGTTACATCCGTCGATCCTTATTGGTTGGCAGAACTTGGTCCCATGTTCTTCTCTATACGAGATCGTACTCGTCAATAAATAATAATACCTGGGGAAAAAAAAGACAATTGTTTTGTATAAATAAAATAATTTATAAATCAATCATTGAATGTAGACATAATATAATATGAGAGCAAGTAAATACTAACCCTTACATGTAGGATATAACATCCTCATTTATTGCTAATATACCTACACTCTCAGTACAATTATAGTTACTTAGATTTCAACGGATTCGAAGGATGATTTGATATATAGATGGATGAATACCCTATAAACTTTGAATTTTAAAAAGACATAATTAATGGGTCTGTAACAATATTATTCTTGAACTCAAAAAAAAATAACGAACAAATCGTTGGTGACCATGTAATTATTAATTTACCCACTTCCCATATCCGTTCTTGCTGCTATAAAGCTATAAATTGTTTCAAGATAGTAGTGAATTAAAAATATACATGAAAAAAAAACACAATGTTTAGTATCGTAATATGTTCCGTCTTAATAGTCTTATTCTGTTGCTATAGAAATATTATTTTTTTGGTACCCATGTTACTTAGTTTGCATATCTTTCGGCGCACAAGCAAAAATCAGAACCAACTTTCTCCCCCCCCCTTTTTTTTTTCTTTTTCCGCATATTCGAAATAATGCTACTGTTCACGTTTAGTATTATAGTCATTTTAATAATAATAGTAATCGCGTTACGATTATGGCAAATTATACCAGGACGACATTCCAGTAAACCACTCCATCAACGTGATTCAAGTTGTAAAACGCTTATTTTTCTAGGATCGGGCAGGTTTAATTTTTTTTTTATTTTTAAGAAAAAGTTGTACAACATCATACCACATATTATTAACATTTCATTTGTTATTATAAAACAGGTGGTCATACAGCAGAAATGATGACATTAATCAAACCTTTAAATTCAGATTTATATACACCACGTTATTATATTGTTGCAGAATCTGATACTTTAAGTGAATCCAAAGCAAAAGCACAAGATTCAAAAGTAAGTTTTTTTTTTTTTAATATTATCAAACAACAAAAAGGTATATTGATAAATAAATAAAAACAGGCTATTGTGTATCGATTACCTCGAGCACGTGAGGTGGGTCAAAGCTGGACTAAAGTTCCTTGGAATATGATATGTGCTCTTGTGGTATCTATACGTATTATTTTAGAAACTATGCCTGATCTGGTAATGTATAATAATAACAAATAATCAACTGAGGATAAAATGATATAAATGGATTGTTTATCCTTCACGAATAAAAAAAAACTAAAGAATTCTTTGTTGTTGGATTATTTAGATTTTGTGTAATGGTCCAGGAAGCTGTATTCCAATCTGTATGGCAGCCTATCTTGTCAGAGTAAGTTGTTTAACTTCTCCTTACATGTCATATGTACTAAGTTAAAAATTACTTTTCTTTCTAAAAAAAAAATTGGTAGATACTTGGTCTTCGAAAACAACGCGTTGAAATCATTTATATTGAATCATTTGCTCGAGTCACAAGTTTATCATTGACAGGCAAATTATTATATTTTTTCGTAGATCGATTTATAGTTCAATGGGATGAATTAGTTAAAAAGTATCCAAAAGCTGAATATCACGGTATACTTGTGTAATCCCTTATCCCCCCCCCTTTCCCTCCCTTACCGATTATATTCTCTTTTTTGATTTCTTGTAATTTAAAACACATCCATAAACTATAACAAACCGGCGTTTCAAAACATCTATTTTCTGAAACATCTTTTTATTTTTATTTTTTTTATTTCCATTGAAATCAATCCAAAAGGAAAAAATCTGTTGTAGCAAATGTAAAAAGAAAAAATGAGTGTATGTATTATATATATATATATGGATTGAATGCGTGATATTTTTTTTTGGTGATCGTAGTTCTTTGATAAGCTAAGTTTATAAAGGAGGAGACGAAGAAGAAGAAGAAGAAAAGGGTATAGAAAAAAGTACAACTTGTTATATTTATTCGGTTCCAATACGTACTGATTGATAAAAAAAAAGAGATTAATATTATAGATTTCCTTAAACACGAAATTCAACCTTATCTTCCCCCCCCCAATAACAATAATACTTACAATAGAAATTAACAAGGATAGCAGCAAGTAAGAAAATACAAAGAACAGTAGGACCCACTCGATCATCATAAGGAGCAGCTTCTCGGTTACGAATCTTGGTAGCACGCCAATGGAATGTATAAAGAGCATAGACCATTACACCCATAGCAATGACAGTAAATAAAACAGCCGACATACGTCCGATACGATCACCAAAATTTAATAAACCCATAGCCAAACCACCAAGAACAACTGTAAAGTTAAGCCATGACAAGAAGGTACGTTCGTTTGCAAAAAATACCTTGGGTTCAACTCTTACTGGTAACGCGATTCTTTTACCAGTGACTGATTCAAGTACATTATTATTATCAGACATTATTTATTTAGAAAAGAAAACCGATATGAAAAAAGAAAGAAAAGGAAACAAAAGAAAAGGAAAAAAAGGAAAAATAAGAAAAGAATCTTCTTTCCTCTTTGGCATGCGTTTTTTTTTAATTTCTATCCAATCAAATTTATTTTTTTGAAGTCAATGCATTCTCTTTTATTGAAGAGAACTCCGAATTTTTTTCGTTCCTTACCGAATATTATCCTCTGTATTGTACGTATGTACTATATAATAGTTAATCATCTTCATCTACTAGGTATAACAGCATATCTAAATCTGATTTTCTATATTATCTAACATAGATGCATAACTTATTCATTTTATAATTTACTTCAATTACACATCAAAAGATCAAAAACTACTTAAAAAAACAATGATACTATCTAAAGAGATATGTTTTCATGTCGTGTTGTTATGGTGATAACAGATGGAACATGGCGCCGCATTAAACTCTGTAGTACATAAATGGGAAATGGATCAAAAAGTATAAAGATCAAAAAAAACCTCCTCCCCTTTTTTTTATTATTTCATCAAAGTTTAACTCTATTTATATAATATGATTACATCCACATTTTGAATAGGTTATTTCATTCAATCCATTATTGCGCTTAACTTTCTTTACAAAAATGAAGAGTGAAATCACCAAAAAAAAAAAAGCAGATCTATTGTACCTATTTTTGGATCCATTTTTATTGGCTAATTCGGTATTTTATTAACCAATAATATTATACTAATGCACCAACGTGGTGTAGTTTTTCAGTTTTTGAATCAAAAAAGTTTCAAGCCACGCTCTTGCTTGATCCCATTTTCTCCCCTTCCCCCCACCCCCGCGTCATAATTTTTTCTGAAACTTTTTTTTTTTTTTTTCCCTTATACTTTGTTTGAAAATCTCGGGCGCGATCGCTTTCCACACTATACACGTAAAAACCATGTCCGACGATAATAAAACTATTCCTTCACAAGAAGACTTGATCGATGCCATTCAAAAAGTTAAAATTAGTTTTCCTGAATATGGTATCAAAAAAGTGACAAGTCAAGTAACAGAAGAACAACCTTCTTGGAGTGTTTCAGAAAAACGTGTTAAAAAACTCATGCAAACACAAGGTTTAACAAATACTTTACAACCTACAAAAAGTGGTATGGCTGACGATCCTTCTATTCCTGTTTCTTTTATTGATCCTAAATTGGACTTGAAATCAGTATCTACGAATGTTGTGGTAATGTAGTCAATAATATAAAACTATGGGTTTTTTTTTCTATATATTAACTTTGTTTTGTTTTTTTACACCCGACACATAAAATAGTCTAAAATGATCGATCCAATTACTGGTAAAGGTCTTTTTGCAGCCCGTGATATTAAAGCCAATGAAACAGTCTTTGAAGAATCTCCTTTTATGTATTTCCCACCTTGGGAAGGATTTAATTTGGCTAGAGACGGAAGTGCATGTGGTATGTGTGCTAAGCCATTCATGCACCTCAGTCGATTGGCTATTCGTTGTCCTCATTGTGATATGACATATTGTTCTCGTACCTGTAAAACTTTGGCTTGGGAAACATTTCATCGTCTTGAATGTACTCGTATGAATCCTGCCATGAAAGATTTTCAAAACTTTTGTGAAGGTGAAAATTGGACAGCTCCTATGGCTGTTTCTCGTATGTATGCTCACATGATTTTGGCTCATCAACGGGGTGAATTAGATACAGTCTTGATGCATTATGATGCTTTTGCTACTGTGAATCAAGCAGAAAGACAAGCAAAAGAAACTGAATGGATTTTTATGGTAAATATTTTATATATATATAATAAGAAAAAAAGGGTGGGGGGAAATGTTGAGGGAATAGATAATAACTAAAAAGAGGATTGAAAAATGATCAATAGGAATCACCTACCCGTGAACTTTGGGCAAAGGCACGTGCATTATTAAAAAAAGCGTATCAACACCCCCCTAAAAAATGCAAGATTGAAAAACCATTACCAGAAGCTTTGGAAAAGAAATTATTTGATGATGAGGATACCTTTTTAGAATATTTGGGTAAATTCAATATCAATAATCAAAGTGGTGGCATGTATCTTGTACAATCTCACATGAATCACAGTTGTATTCCTAATGTGGCTATTGAATATGGAAATACAAGGGCACAATATCGAATTGTTGTTCGTGCTCTTCGTGACATCAAAAAAGGGGATCAACTTTTTGAAACTTATGTGAATCCTCGCTGGAACAAGGAAACGAGAGTGAATTATTTGGATAAGACATATATGTTCCAATGTAAATGTGAACGTTGTGAAAAGGATATCCCATTAACTGATCAATTACGTAAAGAAATGAGATTAAGAGCTGAAAATGATTAAGAAAAATCTTTTTTTTACGGTCTCTCTTGCTTTCTTGTGTATTTATTATTTTATAGACACAAACCCCCCCCCCTTTTTTTTGTATATAGTAATTTTCTGTCCTTTTATAATAGATCAATCACACACTCACACACTCACACACTCACACACACATCTTTCAAAAGAAGCAAAACAAACAAAAAAGAAGTATTCATCTTTTTTCTCACCCATCGCATATATACACACAGTATCTATATTTTATAAAAAATAAAAATTATATATTTACAAAAACATAAGCTAGACATATATGTATAATAAACCAATGTAAAGGAGGAAGAGGAGGAAATATTTTTTTTCTGTATATTACATTTTCTAATAGAATGGTTTGTGATAATATATATATATAATTAGTGATTGATTGTCACTACGTAGTCATATTAGATGGGAGAGGCATTAAAATGACGGGATGCTATGGTTTGTAACATATGCATCAATGTATGTAATCCTTTCAGGTATCCATGATCAGGCTGATCAATGGAATGTTCGGGTGGGTATGTCATGTTTGAATAATTCTGTAAATATTCTTGTTGAGTAACACAATGAGCAAAATCAATTACTCGAAGATCTACAGGTATTGTAGTATCTGCTCCATCGTAAATGATAAGTAAACTTGAACCAAAGAATCGATATCCATGCATTGTTTTAATCACTCGTTCCAATTCCCATAATTTGTTTATCAAGTCAGGAATATATTCTACTAATAATCGTGCACCATCGAATAAAAAAGAATATAAAGTATCACGAAAACCATCTGTATCTAATTCTCGTCCAACATATTTATCTTGACTTTGACATTTTCCAGTTCTTGCCCTATATACCTATAATAAGCATTCTAAATCTATTAATACCTTTCCTTGGTTTTGACTTCTTTTTGAATGTTGCATTAGATATATATAGTTGTCTACCTGCATCCCACACATACGAACACCTAAAGATTTACTGGTTGATTTTTCACATTTCGCTGTTTGACTTTTCATTTTAGATTCTAAAGCATAAACACCATATTGTCTTGTACCCATTTTTAAATCTAAAACGCATGGATGTTTCATTCCAAAAGTTAAATCTTCCATAACAATAAATTCATGCAAATCTTCTTGATCTAATAACTGTTCTTTTTCTTTTTGTCTTTGATTTTTTCGATTTGTCTCGTTTTCATTTTCTTTATCCTTTTTTGGAGACATCATTGATTCTTGTTGTTGTCGATCCCTTTGTTGTTGTTTTTTATCCAATTTCTCAATTCGTAAAATAGGAGGACATGAAATAGATCGTATATATTTTTTATGTGGATGATCCATTGTATTATTATAGTAAGGTGGATGACCATTTCGATAAACAGGTAATACAGTATGTGTAATTGATTCATTAGGTTCGGATGGCATGGCTACTGTAGTTGATCTTCTCATAGGTCTTATTGAACCTGAAGCATGAAAATGAGTTGAAGAAGAAGAAGAATTAGGTGGAGTATATTGTTTCAAACGACGTCTGTCACGTTCTAAAATAATTCTTGGTCCTTGTGTTTGATGGTCAGAAATAATAATAACACCCATATAACGTGGTATAAAAGGTTGACATTTAGGTTTTAGTTCAAGATCTTCATAAAATTCACGTTCCTTGTCACTAATAGCTTTACATATAGCTCCATTAGCAAGTCTAAACATGCGAACATGTCCACCTGCTCGATGAGTTAATGGTAATAAAGCTAATGAACTTTTACTTTCTTTTAAAGGGGGTCTACTTTGTTGTTGTGGTTGACAAGATTTTTTATTATCTTTATCTGTCATATATACTTTTCAAAAATAATAGAAAATAGAAAAAAAGGAAAAGGTTGAAAAAAAAAGAAGGAGAGAGAAGGAAATACACAAAAAAAAATCAAAATAAAAAGGACTTTTTATATATTATTGGTCGAAACTGAATTCACAAGATGTCGCGTGTTATCCCATTTGAATATACATATGTAAATGTGAGCAGCTCACACTTTTTTTTTTTGATCACAGGGAAGAATTCAATATGCTTAATTAATTCAAATACATATGTAATGTATTTATCGAAGCATACGAAGATAAGCAAGGAATAATGCACCAGCACCAGTTATAGTACCTAAATAATTATATAGAACGTTAAAAAAAACAGAACTGCATAAAAACATCCTCAATGGTTTTTACTTACCGATCATATATTGTAAAATTTGAAATTTGATAGCTTCCATTTGAGTTCTTAAACCTGCAATTTCACTTTCTATCCGGGTATCGGTTTCTTTTAATTTAATTTCTTGTGCACTTGCTTCATCACGAATTCTACCTTTTTCTAAATGTAAATCCAATCGAACATTGGCTTGAGATCGAGTAATTTCTTCTCTTAATTTCTGACGTAATTTTTCTACTTCGCCTAATAATCGATCATTTTCGGCTTTCATTACTGTAAAGTCGTTCTTTTCCAACAATTGAATTTCGGATTTCAAATGGGCAAAATCCACTTTATATGTGTATACTGTCTAATGTCATCCGCCCCAGGGTCATAGGTTCATTTTCATATTTTGTTAATTTTATTTATCTGTATTCTTACATCATTGGTTGTCATGGGTGATTAAATGTTATATTACCTTCTCTTGTTCTGCTTTAGTAACCATGCCTTTTGTAGCGTCTGTCATACTATCGTTGTCATTAGTCATCCTCCTTTTTATTGTAAATCAAAACTATATATTACCTTTCGGATATTACTTCACGTAAGGACGCCATAATAGCTTCACTTTGTTCTCTAGAAAACCCTTCTGCTTCTAATCTTTCTACGAATTTAAATGTATCAAAATGATAAGAAGAAATACATCGCATGGGTAATAATTGAAAGATTGAATTTCGTTGTTGTTGAAGAAGTAATTGTTTTTGTTGAGTCAAGATGTTGGATGTTATGAATGGTGTTTTGGACCGAGAAATAAAGGTATTCGAAACTAATAAATTATGCGCATTGGGGGATAAACGAGTAAGATTTAAAATACATGTATTTCAATCCAATTGGGAATATATATATATCTTTTATTCGAAAGTTACCATGTCTAAATGGATTCATGTTATATAAATGTAAAATAAAAAATTAAATAAGGGAAAAATAGTATACTCCCAAATGATTTGTTAAAGCAGCTGAACCTCAAAACTTACTAGCTGAACATGGTTCACAGAACTAACCAACATCACTATTTTCCCAGGTATTTCTAAGAAAAAAAAATTATGAGGAAAATGTATGACTAACATGAGAAACCTAATCTGAAGACTTTGGGTCAAATATATATATTTGCATAATACGTATCTTTTCTTTCTTTCTTTTTTTTCGCACCCCTTTTGTTTTACCTATTTTTTACTTTTGATTTTATTACTTTTTAAAGTTATTAAATATGAATGAAACTGCAAATACACGTGTAGGACAAATTACTGCTCACTTTGCAAAAGTAGGACCTTCTCTTGAAGGAAAAGTATGCATTGTTACTGGTGCCAATTCAGTGCAAGGCATCGGGTAATAAACTATTTATTATTATTATAAAGACATCCTCTTTCTCTGTCATTGATAATTTATACGTATCTTTACCACTTATATTAATATGTAGACGAGCAACAGTTTATGCACTTGCTAAACGGGGCCCTAAAGTAATATTTGCTACTGATTTGAGAGAGGATCACTTAGAATCACTCGCTCGAGATATTGAAATGAAGTATCCCAACGTTGCTTGTATTGCACGACAATTGGATGCGGCTTCTACTGAAGGTGTCACTCGTATTGTGAATGAAGCAATAGAATCTTTTGGTCGTTTAGATGTCTTTTTCGCCAATGCTGGTATGAGTTCAAAACATCTTTTATTAAAAGATGTTGATGAAGCTTGGTTTATGGAAGTGATACGTGTTAATTCATTAAGTGCCTTTTTGGCATTAAAAATTGCTGGTAAAGCTATGCAACTCACTGGTAAAAGTGGAAAAGAAATCTCGGGAGGATCTATTATTTGTACTGCTTCAGGTAAAGTTTTACTGTTGTTATTGTGGATTTTGAAACCTTTTAGCTAATGTAAGTATACATATATAATATAGTGGCTGGTTTACGTTCAGGTGCTGGTCCACCTCATTATTCAGCGGCCAAAGCAGCGTTAGTTTTTACTATACAAATATATACATTATAGATATTATATATTAAATGATTTTATTTTATATTATCATATCTTATAGTGTAATTAATTTGTGTCAAACGAGTTCTTATCAATATGCGGGAACAAATGTTCGAACAAATGCTGTCTGTCCTGTATGTATATAAGCCTATAAATAGGCTACGTATGAATTTATATTAAAATACAAGATATACTAATCTACCTCTGTTTATAATTATAAGGGTATTATTGAAACAGGTATGACAGTTAAAACTTTTGATTATGCAAAATCAAGAGGTACTTCACATAAAATTGGTCAATTAAATCCTACTCGACGTTATGCTGTTCCCGCAGAGGTAATTATGCTTTATAATTTTGTTCGAATTTTCTCACCCTCACCTTCGCCCCTCTCACGACCTTTCTCTAATCTTTTTGTTTTTTTAGGTTGCAAATGTTGTTGCCTTTCTAGCAAGTGATGAAGCTTCGTATCTCAATGGCCAGGTACTATTTCTGTTATTATCTATATATAAAACTACTATTTTTAACACCCCATTGTTGGAATATACACTTACTCGTATAAAATTTTTATATAGGCTGTACCTGTGGATGGTGGTTTAAGTGCAAGTCATCCAGTTATTCCAGGAAAATTCTCTTAAAGATTTATTATCATTTCTAATAATGATAAGAAGACGTTTAATAAAGCCAAATCATCTGTTAAAACCATACCTGGATTACTTTTTTTTTTTTTTTGGCCCGCAAATCAGCCGCACGAAGAAAAAAGTGACGGGCTTACCCCGGTTGTTCTTTTCTTTTTTCTTTCCTCCCCCCCCCTCGGACATTAGCAATGTTGCCCGTCAAAAAAAAAATAAGTTCGGAGTAAAATGTTTTATTATTTTTTTTTGTGCTAATTTTTACTGTGTTAGTATTAAAGACCTTCTTTTTTTTTTACCTTTGTTTTAAAAAGAAAAAACATACTTATTAAACAATGAGCGATTATAACTCGGGTTACAACTTTGGTGGTGCTTCTGAATCGGTACGCGAATTTTTATTAAAGAAAAAGAAAAGAAGAATATATAATACACGTTGGAACTTTAGTTATACTAAGAATATATTTATTCATTTATTATTTTGGGGGAAAATAATAGGGTAACAAGAAGCAAGAAGTCATGGACAAAGTTCGTGGTGAACTTGCTTTGGCTAACGCACAAGAACTCATTAACGTAAGTCTCTCTTTTGAATTTGAATGGGACAGAAAATAATAATAATATGAATGGAGGAGGTTGTTAAAAAGGTTGTCTATGCGGGAAAAATGGGAGTTGTGCGTCAGTCTATTAAAAAATATACTTATATTATAAAAAATCAAATTAGAAAATCAACGAAAAATGTTATGACAAGTGTGTTCCCAAGCCTGGTGCTCGTTTAGAAAGTGGTGAACAAGCATGTTTGTCAAAGTGTATGGATCGTTATATGGAAGCATGGAACGTTGTTTCACGCGCTTATGTTGGTAGAATTCAACGTGAATCCGCTAACCAATATGGTGGTGGCATGTAAAAAAAACAAAACAAAAAAAACTTTTTTCTTTTTTATATTATTGTTATTATTATTTATAATTAAAAAAAAAAAAAAAAAGTTATTGTGTACATACAAGAAAAAATTATTACACATATTTTTTAAAAAAAGAACTATTATTATTATATGGCCACTTGCTGTTGTTGTTGACGATCTATTTCAAATCCCATTTTTTGTGCTTCACTCGATGCTAATTGAAATAATGTTGCTACACCTTTAAATCGAAAATATCCAACACAAAATGATTGGATTTCAATAAGATATTCATTTATAGGAATAATTCTTTTTTCTAGTAACGATTGAATAAATTTGGCCACCTATAAATAATAATGATTTATGAATTAAAAGATCATATATAACTTTTATATGTTGGCCATATGAGACTTACTAAACGAACATATTTATCTTTTCTTGGTCCTTCTTCATATAATTCACAAGTACGAATACTATTTGAAATATAAATATGTAAGAAATCATCATCTTTATGAATGATTGAAGAGGATGATGTAAGTAAATGATAAATTAACTCGACACTTGTATTGCCAACAGGAACTTTTGCAAGTCCATATAAATATCTAAAATGGTTATTAATATTATCATTAGTATTACTACTCCTATTATCAATAATAATAATAATCATACTAACTCTTTATCATCCACTTGTTCAAAAAATAATGGTACTACATCCATTGCTAATATATGATTTGTTTCCACTAAATCATGTAACTTTTCAGGTGATAATTCACAATTACTGACAACACTAGATGCATGAGATTTAAATGCTTTTTGAACAAACTATATATATATGTATAATATTATTATTAAATGAATCATTCACCCTCAATTCTACCTTTTATAAATATATTACCTGTTGTTCGGGTATCGTTAATGTTCGTTTACATGCATCATGAATTAATTGAATAGTTTGTGCAAATGTTTTTGAATCCATTTGTTGTTGTTGTTCTTCCTCTTTATTATTAATGGATGGTGATGAAGTAGTTATTAACCTATTATTATATATCATTATATCTTAACATTGTTAATTATTATCCCTCCTATACTTCATTATTGATACACCCTTTTCTCTTTATATTACATACGGATCACCTATCAATTGAACCACGCTACTTTCTAACTCATTGATACGTTGTTGTATACTTGAATTAGGTTTTGGTACTATTTCTAATGGATTATCACATATTTGTTTTGGTGTTTGTTCTTTAATCTAATCCCCCCAATAATTATATTTGTATATCAGCAATTATATGTATATCTTCCCCCCACGTAAGGTATTTATATATATAACTTACTTTAATGATAGAACCTTCTAATATACAATAAACAAAGTGTTGTTCAAGTGAATTGCCTCTTTGATATTCACTTGAAACAACAAATTCCAAAAAGAATGTTAAAAATGGATTACGTTCAAGTGTTGTGTCTGCATAAAGTGCATATAATATATATAATATAAGCAATCTATCCGTTAATTCCTAATAGAAATGGTATAAAAAAAAAGTTATTTTTATTAATTTTCCTTTATCAATTAAACTTGTTCAATGGATTGAATACCTTTGTTTCATCGTATATAAGAAAAGCTTTACATCCTGCAGTAAAAGGAGTATGGTGAATATTTTGTTCTCGAAATAAACGAAAAGTGGTAACAAATGAAATGGAAGAATCATAAAACATCTGGAATACAGAAAGAGCTCTCTCTTCCTTTTTCTCTCTCTTCTTCTCTGTGTGAGCGTGAGTGAGTGTGTGAATGGATATATGCAGTTTACAACAAAAGTTGAACCCCCCAAAACCAAAAAAAAAAAACTCTGTGTTATTATTATGCAAAAAAAAAAAAGTTTATTTAAAAAAAAATTTCCCATCGATTTTTTATTGTTGGTTTAAATATTCTTCAATTGATTTTACTACTAAAGCATGATCATCCTATTGAGAAAAAAAAAGTTATTAAAATGACTGACCTTCTTTTCCTTTTTATTAGATATATTTTTAATATAGTTTTTACCTGTTGTGCTAATCCAGAAACAGTGATTGTACCCACTACACCCACATTTTTGATAATTAATGGAAATGATCCACCATGTCCAGCATATTCTTTTTCACTCACCTAAATTATATAAATCATAAAGTAAGTTTATTATCATTATCATTGTCACTCATTATACTTACAAAATACTTTTCTTTAAGAGATTTATTTTGACTTTCACAATAACGACCAATATAAAAACTAGAGTGTCTAAATCGAAGTACTGCTTTACTAATTTTATAAAAAGAAATAAAAAGTTTGGTTGTAAGTTCATTTTTCATTTTACATCAAAATAATAATAGTAATAATAATAATAATAATAATATATACTTTTTACGAGCTACCCATTCATTATTATCAGGACCTGTTCCTTGCATAGCATAATGGAAAAGTTGATGACCAGCTAAATTAATGTCAATGACAATGGGACGTGTATAATGACTTTTGCCATTCTTTAAAATAAGTAAACCTAGTTCAAGTGCGTCTTCACTAGTAAATTTCGTGAATTGACAACGTTCTTCTTGTTCTAATAATTCTTGTAAAAGGACCTTGATATCACTCATATTTCTTTTAGTAATATTGGAGGAAGGGAAAAGAAAAGAAACGAAGCTACTATAAAAAATGTAAATCTTATATGCGGAAAATAGCTGAATTCGTGCAACGGGTCCCAGCGGGAACTTGTCCCCCCCCCCAAATTTGATTACAAATCCACCTTTTTCAAAGGGTCCTAATTTTTTGAAGTTAAATCAAGGTCCCTCTCCCATTTGAAGTGTTTTTAATTGATGATATAATACTTTTTTTTAATAATAAACTAAAAGTTAATGCCATTATAAGTAGAGATTAAAATTAGAAAACTAAAAAAATGCTATATAATTTAATCAAAAGGAAAAAATTAGCGTTTTTGAGGGACTTGTTTAAGTTACTACGTAATACAGCTACGTAAGAATATCAATAGGTCAATGTAGTTGTTTACGTATAATAAAAATTAATATATAGGTATATAGATATATCAACTTCAAAACCTAAAATGATACTATATATTCTATATTAACAAATATCTATTTCTTTTGTTATTTACGTATATTCTTATAAGATTGTTCATTAAACCATTTCTTTTTTTTATTGATCTTATATTCAATATAACATTACGTATATATTTATTTTTAAAAAGTTATTAGAATTTCCTAAAAAAAAAAATAAGAATTGTGTAGTACATACACGGACCATTATGATGTGGGATAAGCACGGGCCACAAAAAAGACAAACAACTCTGGAGTCAAATCAAGATCTAGTTTTTTTCGATTATCATGATAACTGTTGCCTTGTAACCATTTCTTTACTCTTTTTAAATCGTCATTTTCACTGTGGGACAAGTAATACAGTAATGGTAGTATATTATTGTATCTTTTAAATAAATAAGAGTAAAGTATAGATTCTTTTTTTTTCGAAATAAATTCCTTGCATAGCTTAGCTACGTAGAAAATCTTTCGCTGAGATATGATACCATATTAAAGTAATATAAAGTATTAAAAGATCGTTCGTTAACAACAGCATATAGTATTAAAAGTGGTATAGTTCAAAGTTTTTTCACCAGGGAATTATTTTTTGCCCTTTTTTTTAATATTCATTCATAGTAAAATATATAATGAAAAGCCACATTATAGAAAAATTAGAAAGCTTTAAATAATATTTTGAAACAAAAGAATCTATCTATGTAGCAGCCCAAGTTGCTTGGTGGACAAAAGTATATTAAACCCTGTACTTCATTTCCCTGTATTACACGTATAAAATTTTTACCAAGAGTTGATACGTATTCAACGTATTCTGTAGTTTCTTCATGGACATTTGGATCTACATAAGAACAATTCAATTTTCAAATGGGTGCCATAATTTTTGGGTACTTCCATTTTTAGTAATAAAAGTAAAGCAGTCAATTTTTCTAGTCAAGTATAGTGGAGGAAGTCGATGTTTTGCTACTTTAGCATTGTTATTTGATTTACATTGTCTTCTACTCTATTGCTTCCTCTCTCTTTCGTTTCATTTTACTTTTTGCTCTTTCGATGGCACACCCCTTTGATTTATTAATTATACGTGTGACTATCATAATAAAAAATTAATCTTATACATATGAGAAAAAAGGAAGTCGACGTTTGAGTCCTCTTGGGCCTTATAGCTTTACTCTTATTTTTGTTATTATTTGTTATTGGTTTTTATATAAAATTTCGTAGTTGATAATATTGACAGGAGTATGAGGTATTAGTAAGTTAAATGAGGTATATCATAGTACCCAAAAATAAACAAAAATCTAAAAAGAAAATAAAAAGATACCTTTCTTCAGGCACTTTTGGGTAGTTTTGGGTAGTTTTTGGGTAGTTTTGGGCTCCATCGGTGGCGAAGTACCCAAATTTTCAGAGGCTAAGTACCCAAAAACCCAAATTAGGAAGGTTTACTACCCAAAAATTTAGTGCACCCTTTTCAAATGACTCGTCATTTCAAAACCATGTCCATTTGTATAAAAAATATAATTTATGATCGAATGTATCAAAAGATTTCATTATAAATTTTTAAAGCTACAGTGACTTTATTTAATTACTTTTCGATGCTACTTGTAACAATAGAGAAAAAAAAGAAATACTATTACAGATCTCTACATATGTGATATATATAAAATGTGTGATGATAAAACCAGGTCCAGTTTTTATGAAGAAAAATCAGGAAAAAAACAAAATAAAAGCACCAGGGCGGGACCCCACTCGTTGTGAATAAAGTTAAGCTTTATTATTGATCCATCAATGCCTTTATTTGCTTTTTATACATTAACAAGTTACCGCATCTACTCAGGTATGAAATGTCAATTCATCTGATAAGCACTACTAAACAATATACACGATCTATTTGAGAAGACTTTCAAACATTACTTTCAAGACGCCTAAATTGAAACCTAAATGAGAAAATCTGTCGTTTGCAAAATATGGGCAGAATGAAGTCCCCCAACGACACCCGCTCTTATACAATAATTGGAATGAGCGGTAGGTATTCCTTGATTTCGACAATAATATCAAGTTATATATATAATTTTAACTCATACGTACTGGTTTTATTTTTCAACAGATGCTGCCAGGTAGACAGGTCTTTTACGATCTGTTTATTGAATTGTATTTATGCAATTCATATTGCCAACTTTGGTATTTGAGGAGCTTACAAAAAAATACGGCAGTAATGCCCACAGGTAGAAGCTATCATGGCGTTCGTCACAGGGAGCTCCACGGCCTTGAAATGGAAAATCACTCAGCAAGATATTGCAAAAATAAAATCGTAAGCTATCTTTATTAACCATCCAATGAACATGAAGAGTCCCACAAACAATAGTATATATACCATAGCAATATTTTCAAATCTGGCACATGCATCTTGAGAACAATTTTTTTTTTGTCTTTTACTTTTGTTATCTTTTGAATAAAGAAGAACTTGCTTGATTTTTTTTTTATTTGTTGACTGTTATATAAAAGATAAGATAGATAATTTGATCTTGTACATATATCTTTTTTTTAAAAAAAATATCTTAATGTCACAAGTGGATACACCCTAAATAAAAATAAAAAAAGGGGGTTACTTTTTTTTTATATCCATTAAAATTATGTAATGTGAGCTTATTTTTTTTATCAGATCCGAATATACATATATAAAGCCCATGTTAATTTTGTCTAATTATGAAATGTTTTATTCAGGACTAGCAACCCTTCGCTTCGCTCCGGGCCATTTAGCGGTTTGCGTCGCAAAGCCTTCCCCCCCTTTTGACCCCCAAAAGGCGCTTCGCGCCTGGTAGTAAGTTTGTTCAAGGCTGTATAATAGTTTTTCAGTTAAAATGGGTCTGTTATATATGCCACAACAGAGAAAGCGCAGCTTGCAAAATTTCCTTTTTTAGGTCTTATAAAAATCTAAACTTTGTAGTAGTAAAGACAAGCGTTTGCCTGCCTCGCTTCGCTTCGAGTCATTCAACGGGAAACACGTCGCAAGGGGGGTAAAACCCCCCTTGACCCCCAGAAAGGCGCTTCGCGCCTGATAGCGACGATGCTCTAGGCTGTATAATTGTTTTGGGAATTCAATCAAATAAAAAAATAAACTGTGATAGTATAGTGATCCGATGTCTTTACGATTGAATGATAGCATTTTATTAAACGAAAAGCAAAAAAATTAAATAATAATAATGCCATGACTGTATAATTTACTACTGTGGTAATAATATAGTGAGAATTACGTACTTTAGTTTTGCAATAATAACTGTCTTCGGTAGATAAAAAAAAATTAAAAGGGAGCGGGTTAGTATTCATCGATCAGAGAGTATAATATTATTTACTGACACATTAACAGGTTGTTCAAGAAATTTCTGGAATTTAATAAAAAAGGAACAAAATATATAAAAGTTAATAAAAGTAGGGTTGACCTTATCGAATTTTTACAAAAGTACGTAAGGGCTATTGTTGAAAGAAACATTAATAGTTTAAGATAAATGGATTCAATGTGTAAAAATTCATTATGAAATTGAAGGAGAAGGTAAAAGAGAAGAGGGAGGGCATAAAAATATACGTATTTTTTTTAAAACCTTTCTTATTCTCTCTCTCTCTCTCTCTCTCTCTCTCTCTCTCTCTCTTCAACTAGTACGCTTATCTTATTTCATTTCTGTAACTTCATGTTATACGTACGTATACATACGAATTCTTATCATTATTATGAGACTTGTATATTTTCATACTGTAGATTGTTCATACTGTATACTACTGTACAGTCCGTTTTTTATTAAATTAAATAAAAAAATAAAAAGAAACACATTTAGTAGTTAATTTAATATACCAATGATCTGATTAGCAACAAGTAAAACATTATATTAACTAATAGTGTTGTAAGATCAACGTATAGTATGTTATGATTGAAGGTATCACTTTGAATTTAGTTAGATACCAAAATCATTATAATCTTGGTATTTTTCCTGAATGTTATTTCTGATGCCACTGGGAAGATAATTATTCACTCATGATACGTAAAATACAACATTTTTATTAATAAAAAGAAGAGAGTACGTTGTAGTAATATACATTTGTAAAGCTTCAACACGTAAATAGGATGAACATATATTAAACTGCTTGCATATCTTAAAAAAGAGGAGCCACGGGTATAAAATTTATCGGAATGAACACAATGCGTGGGAAACTAAAATTAAGTTGTATTAATTCATGCTACTGTAGCTTTTATTAAAGGTATTCACGCTCTGACAGACCCATAATACCATGACACAAAAAATATATAAAAAAAGAAAACGGCCATTCCTTAGAATAAAAAAATTAGACACAAGTGTAAATTCTACAAAAACTGACAAATAAAGATTAAGTTGTGTCACTCCATCTCTACAACAATGTTCCCACTGCCACTTCTTCACCTTTATTATGAACACTCATGTTTTTTACACGCTCATAGTAGCATGACGCGAAAAAATATGAACAAAAAAGGAAATTGGGAAAAAGAAAAAAAAAAGTTCATTCCTTAAAGTAAAAAAAAATAGACTTGGTTGTAAATTCTACAGGAACTGAGCATTCTGGAACAAACAAAGTATAGGTCGCGTCATTCCATCTCAATAACAATGTTGCTACTGCAACTTTTTTACTTTTATTAAACACATTCACGCTTTATACGCTTACATAGTACCATGACCCGAAAAATATGTTAAAAAGTAAAAAAAAAAATTGCCTAATGAGGAATCACATGGTTTTTTTTTTCTGAATCAAAATATATCCCGTTCTCTCATTTTCTTTTTTCTTCTTCTTTACCCCTCAGAGCCTCTTTTTTTTTTTACTTTGTTACTTATGTTCCGGCTACTTGAAGAATCCTTCCGTTACGAACCTTTCGTTACTTTCGGTTTGGCTGTTTTTGCCTGCTATTTCGCTCTCATTGCGTTGAACGTTGTCTACTACTACTATTTGTTCCACTTCCTGTGGTTTTGCAGTTATGCATTTCTTGCCCTTGTGGCATTCATCTCTTTTTCATCGTGTTGCAATCCTTTGCGCACATTTATTGTTGAACAATGCTTGTCATTGGGACCATTTTTCGTTTCGCCGTTGCCGCCAAGTCTCGACTATGCATTTGTTGCTTCTCGTTATGAGGAGGTTTCTCGTTTGCGGCGTGTGCTGTGTAAACCGCCTGTTGTGGGCAAAACCCGAGAAGAGCCAAAGTCTCCTATTCCATATTTCAAGTATAATCACGATGATTGGATTAGATTTCACACACCTAATGGTGGCGCCAAGAACTTCTACCCTGTTGATGTGGAGGTGTATGAAACATTGGAAGATCTCTTGCGTGGTATCTTTCCTCACCGTCGTAATGATGACCGTAAAAAGTCACATTCAAACAGATCGCCAACTGTGCTCCCTGATGCAGTTGATCTCTTGTGCGAACAGTTCGCGGCCATGGACTTAGGTCCTAGTGCCCAAGCTTCGGCTTCTGTTCAACATCAAGATGAGCCTTCATCTTCGATGCCTGTTGATATTAATCGCGATGCTGTTGTGCAATCATGGGAAAATGAAGCTGACGCTGATTCCTTGGCACTTAATGGTACTTTGTCTTCTTCTCCAACAGGAACACCTTTCCCTGATTGTGATGTGGAAATGGATGATTCTTTCGTAGATGATTCCAATGAAATCCCTTCTGCAGCTGCTGGAGAGATTGGTCCTGTTGCCATGGGTATTGGTGGTGATTCCCTATCCATGGATAGCCGCGTACAAGAACTTGAACATCAACATGTACAACAAGAAAGCACAGTTGGTTTTAATATCACTGATGCTATGCATACTGCTGCTGCGTTGGCTTTTATGCCACCAGCACAAGAGCAGTCAATGCCAGAGGAAAACACTCCTGCAAATGGCACTGATAATTATTCGGACGACTTTAGTCTTGAAATAATTGCTGATGCTGCTGTAGCTGAGGCCTCTGAACATGAGCAAGATGTGGGTGATTCCACAGCATCTGATGCACTTGCAACCAACATGTTACCGTCTTTGGACCAATCCAACAATACTACTGTTGGTAATGCTAGTTCTGTAGATATGTCTTCGGACTTCTCTACTATGACAAATGCTTCCACTTTGGTTGAGGATGCCAATGATGAAGGAAAAGCTCTATCTTTTAAGTTAGACTTTTCAAAGGCAGCTATTTTCCAACCTGTTAAACAGCGTTGTGCTACTTTTGTGGCTAGCTTGCCGATTATTGAAGAAGAAGATGACACTTATAGTGAAGATGAAGAAGTTCATGTAGGTGCCGATGAACTTGCAGAAGGTGATGCCTCTGAGCTGATCCCTGCCTATCAAGATCCCGCTGTTGAACAACCAGACTCTTCTGTTGCAGCTCCTTCTGTTCGGGGTGTTAAACGTGGTCTTGATACCACTGATGATAACACTTTTTCCACGGATGAAATTGAGTATGCTCCAGTTGTACGTCGACGTGTGGATGAGGGTGATTCCAAGAGTCTTGACAGTCAAGATGGTCAAAGTGAAGAAAATGGTGAAGCCATTGTGCCAATCCAGGATCAAAATACCACCGTGCCAGGCCCTTCTGTTGCAGCTCCTTCTGTCCGGGGTGTAAAGCGTGGTCTTGATACCACAGAGGACACTTTTTCAACGGATGAAGCTGAGTATGTCTCAGTTAGACGTCGACGAATAGATGAGGGTGATACCAATATTTCTATAAATCATGGCCGTAGTGAAGAAGGCCGTGTAGGTGTCGACGGTCTTATGAATGACGATGAAGCTCCTTTGCTCCCACCACCACAAGCTGCACGACCTCCAGTCGTTGAAGACATTCTTGCTGAAATCCTTGGGGATGATGATGATGAAGATTGAGGCGGAATAATTCGTAAGTATTATTTATTTTTATATTGATGCTTTTTTTTATCTTACTGTTTATAAATATTAACTTTTTTTTTTATTCTTTATATATATATATATATATAGACGACGGGTAACTGTGTTCGTTTGATGGCTGGAAGGAATTCTCGCGTTCCTTTTATTTTTTTACTTTTTTTTTTTTTACTTTTTTTTTTCTTTCTCTCTCTCTTTCCCAACATGTGTTTGTGTGTGCACCTCTGTTGATGATTGCTCTTACGTCCGTGTGTGTACGGCTTTTTTTTTCTTATTTTCTTTTCGACGCCTTCGGCATTTTGGTAAGTTTATTTAAAAGATAAAAAAATTATATATGAAAAATAATTTCTCATGTGCATAAAAACTAATTGACAATATATCTTTAATTATTTATTTTTATAGCTGATGCGCGGCAGCCCGGCGTGTGTGTTCCTTTGTGTCTTCTTTGGCACTTTTTTTTTTCTTTTCTTTTACGACGCCTTCAGCATTTCTGGTAAGTGTAAAAGATAAGAAAAAACATTTATATATAAAAAACAATCTCTCATGTTCATAAAAACTAATTAACGATATAATTTTATTCTTATTTCTTTCTTATAGCTGTTGTGCGGCAGCCCGGTGTGTGTGTGTCTTTTCTGCGCTCTTTTTGGCGCTTTTTTTTTTATGTATGCAAGGTCGTGGTAAGTTGATAAAAAAAATTATATATTGACAACTTATTTTTAAAACAAGTTTCCAATAAAATAATTTAACACCAATTACTAATAATTTTTTTTTGTATATTAAAATTATATTACGTAGGCATGAGTTCTGTTTGTGCTTTTTGTATGTCGGGTGGACATATGATGGGGTGTCTGTCCTGGGCGCTTTGGCTTTTTGAAGTCAATGATACAAACAGTGTCATGGTAAGTTTTCTATCATAACAAAATAACTTGAGATTAATAATCGCTGAGAACTAATCATTTAATTGTTTTTAATGGAATATATAGACGTTATTATGCTGCGTGTGTGTGCGCTTTAGAAGGTTTGGTTGGCTTGGTGTCGGCACTGTGGCAGTTTGCCTTTTGAAACGGGTTGGCAGGAAGGCATTTCGGTGGATGGTCTCATTGGAATCAAGGTAAGAAGGGATTGGGGGAATAGAATGTGGCATGGATGTCCTGTGTCATAACCACCGGGAGTAAAGAGGTATCTGTATATGCTCGGTCTAGGCTCTGGCCTTAGACTATTTGGGGTGGAGATGTTCGTTATTGTGGTAGGGTGAAAAGGGCGAGCTTTTGTATACCCCTACGTCATTCCTTGTTAGTCTTGGTGGGCAAGATGAGGCATATTTGGAACACCAACAGATCTTTTGCAGCCGCCGGTTTTTGTTCTTAATGACATACAAGACTCATTTAATTTTATATTATTTTACTGTAAGTTATCATTTTCATTATCATTTTTTATTTTTATATATTTCTATATATTTTTATATACTTTAAAAGTGTGGGTTACTAAATATTGAAAGTTTTTCATATATTTTTTATTGGTTTCTTTTTATAACATTTTTTTCTCTATCTACGGGAATAAATTTGTTATGAAAAGAAATCTGTTAGAAAAATTATCAAGGTCAAAACAAGTTGTTGTCATTGTTTCAAGTTACTGTTTTCAAGTCGCAAAGATCTTGTCAAAAGTTCCATTATGACCCCATTCTCTGCTCTTCGGGATTAATGAGGTGGTAGCTGTGGATACAAGAGTTCGTTCGAAGTAGCTCTACTGCAATAACGACTCTTCATTCCGAATAGTCTCTGGTCATCCTAGGCTGTTGTGTATATGGGTACCTCGATCTCCCACCGGTTATGGCATAGACTCTGTGTCATTGTTTCTGTTTTTCCTTCTTCTTCTTACCTCCCGTTGAGATTTTGAAGCTGGGATCGTCTTTCTGTCAAGAAGGGGCTTATTGCAACTGTGTCGGGAATCATGGTACATTGTGGGAAGGTGTACTATGTGTTCTAATCGGGCTTTCCAAGGTGGAAGAAAGCGTTGTTTCTATTTCCTTGGCGATATGGAAAAGAAACATGGAGTGTACGCGATGTGAATGGTCGTTTTTGGTGACGACTGACTTTGACCCTATTCAATGCTTTGGCAATTCAAGGCTCCCGTGGTTTTTTATTAATGATGTCGTGGTAACGACTGACTTTGACCCTAACTATGGCTAGCTATTGTCATTTTTTAGTATTTGATTTTGGTGATTAGAAAGTTAATCCAATTGTTTTCGTAAATTAATTTGTGAAAGCAGGCCATTATTATACATCTGTGTATAAGAGAGAAACAAAAAAAAAGAGAATCCCGTCTTTGGCTTGAATGGAATTTATTGTGCTTTGATATTAGTTCTTGGCGGCTCTAATAATGAAAAACCTTTTTTCATTCATCTTCACATATTCATTTCCTTTGGGAATGTTTACCTTTATGATACAATCTTTGTTTCTTTCTTCTTACATTGATTGAACCGATTTACCTGTTGCTATTGTTTTTATTATTAAGACTCATAGTTGGTACTTTGGTGTGTATTATATTGGGTGATAATGGAACTATTCTGGTAAAAATTATATATAATTGCTAGTCTAGAAAAAAAAGGGAGCAATATTTATTGTTCAGCTATTTGATGCGGTCACTATTTGGTTTCACAATGCGGTGTCTTACTTTATCAACTTTTTGATCAATCTTAAACGAAACTTGTAACTCTTTACTACTTGTTTTTTTATTGGAACCATATTATGACCGCAACATTTTGATGGGAATTAACAAGATAGGAAGGATTCATGTGTGTATATGCTCCTGCTTGGTGTGTACCTCCTGTAACCGATTTTGTATCTTATTTCATGGTGCTTTATATTTATCTGGTGTTGATAAATTATTTCAGATGATTTATTCATTATTCAAGAAACAACATGCTATCCATCAAGCATAGTTGTTCTATTGTCATCTGTCTTTGAAATAAGGAGTACATATACACACAAGAAACCAAACACCACATTCAAGATATATTTGATAAACCATCATCAAATCAATTTCAAGTTTTATTACATATTCATCCAGTGAATAAAAACAATAACCAGTCAAGTAGCAAATCATTTGGTGATGTATGAACCCGTGTTATTCAAGAAACAACATACATCAATCCATATGATGAAGTGCATAAGTAACATCAAGAAGAATAAAGAAAAAGGTGGGCAATTTGTTATTATGACACAGACCAGATGAGTGTCATAATAATATTCCATGTGGTAGACAACAACAAAATGTGGGATTTGGTTTCGTTCTCGTATTACACGAGGTACACATCTATTTAAATTATCATGGTGAACTATCTATTACGTATGGCGCATCCATTACGATCCATTACGATCTAGTCAAGAAGGTGAACTATATTTATCAAGAAACACAACAAAAAACCTTTTAATTATCAAGATTTTTGCTTCTTCGTATTTATTTTCGGTGTTGGCAAGACTGGAATATGACTTTCGACGCTTCTATGCATACGTATACTATTATTGCATATCAAGACGATCATTTCTCAAGTTATTTCAAGAACAATAATCTAAATTATCACTTCAAGAAGGTCATGATGTATTTATTCTATTCACTGTTATTTTTGGATATGGAGGTTACACACACAAACACACATACATACACACGTGGACGAATATGCACACACGCAAATTCCTGCCACCATATTCGAAAATAACAGTGGATGAATATTCCAGTCTTGCCTCAATCCAACATCAATATACCCAAGACTATTCCCTCTTATTCCAAAAAGAACAAAGGAAAGGTACGTTGTGAAATATTAATACTGAAATTCCAGTATTCTTAAGAAATGTAAATGGTAATGTTGTTATTTGTGTGTGTGATGATGATTGCCAAAAAAAAAGATACAAAAAAAAAAGATATATGAAAAAAGATATACAAAAAAAAATACAAAAAATACTATTAACCTTTATTATTACTATCCAAATATTCCCTCATATCCCTCATACATCCTTCTCTACACAAAGACACAAACACACAACAAAAGAGATCTAAAATCAACAGGCAACCAGAGAAGCAAAAGAGCTTCCGATATATAGAAAAGATATTCTATATCAATGGATATTCTTCAAAAAAGATAAAATCAAAAGCAGTAAACAAGTCCATCTATTTCTAAACGTAAAAAAATCTATCATGTCAAGGATCAAAAAAAAAAAAAAAAAAACTCAAGATCCAGCACTACAATCAAGACCAAAAATGTCTAATCAAACCAATGACAAATATGCTACAACCCATCAATTACAACAATCTGAAAAACAAGAAGCAATACTCAAAATCAAAATAACCAACTATATTATCACCGTCGATGAATACAAATATAATTCCATCTAAGCAACAGAATCAATACATGTGCCCAACTCTTATTCAATATCAAAAGGAATAATCACAAAAGTATATCAAATACTATCATACAAAATTAATTTCAATAGTTACTGTTGTCAAGAGCAACAATAACAAAAAAAAAGCATACCATCCATCAACAATTCTCTGTATCGAGTAAAAGTCAATATAAATCCTCGACAACAAAAGATCATCCATTGAAATACGAATCATCAATATCAACAGCAGCTCTTTTGTTCTCTCTCGTTCACACACATCACTCTATTATGATAACCAAAACAACAACAGCGATCTTATTATACACTAATATTATCTTATATACAAAAAAAAAAAAAAAAAAAAAAAAAAGAGGCAAGATTCATCACACACATTAATAATGAAACTACTAATAACATTTATTAGATTACTTGGATAATAGGTATTTTTTATTTTACAATCGTGCACATTCATAGAAATTTATATAATACCTTTTTACCTTATTTAATTGTAAATACACATCATTTATTGGTTAGTATTAATACATAATAATAAAATAATATTGGGTATATTGATTACTATTTTATACATATACACTTTTTTTTGTTGCACCATAGCATATATTTCAAGTTATATATTGGTCTATGTAAAGGCCAATTCGTAGGAAAATAGAATGGTTCATTCAAAAGGGCTGCACAAGTCAAAACGAGCTAATATTTCAAAATGTATCTTCTCAATATGTGTAATAAAATAAAATAGGCAAACACAGTAGTTCAATAAATAAAATACTGTTCATGCATCAAGTAACCATCTAATAATCACTCCTCTTAATTTTCAACTTACAGTTACCTTAATCTATATTGGATTATGGTAAGAAAATTGAAATTGGAATTTTATGCCAAGTGAGTGTTCTGGCATGTAAAAAAAATTATAATGAGAGACATTGCTCTTTTAGGTGTACTACTATAGATATACAGTATAGCGATTGCTAATAAATAGGCCAATAGTTCTTCACTTTTAGGCTTACCAGTCTGAATTTAATCTAATTTTTTATCGTTTCTTGTGCATTATTCCATCATACAATGGTGTCACACGCGGGTTCACACAGGGTGTTTATACAATTCGAGAGAAGATGAAATAATTCGGACTACAAGCCAGAACAAAAGGATCTGTCTATTCAGAAGAATCAGTAATGTATATCAGTTATTTGGAATGGATGCTATCATGGGTCTGAGTGATATTTCATATGGCAGTTAAAAAAACGAAATTAAAATAATGAATGAAAAATGAAAAAGATGAACAGCTACCTATGTATGATGCTGTTACTGGCGAGTCTACTATTGAAAAATCCAGAGCGCTGGTAGTAGTATTTTCAAACTATGTCGTATCAAAATATGAATCAATATTGAACGCTTACATCATCACCTGCAACAACAACCACAAACAATTAAAGCGTTGGTATCAAGCAACTAAAAACTTTAAAGTAAAAAACGACAAGGAAGGAGCCGAGACTATAATGATTTGTTCATGCACACTCTCAAGCTCCATTTATACCGTCCATTTCTTTTTAAGAATGATATATGACTGTACCTAATTCAGAACAAGAATTTGCTGTGAAAATATGGTCCGCGTTGGTTAAAATACGTTTCGGGCAACAAATAAAATATCAATCCTCATAGGGGCGATAGCTAGGGATCTTCGTACAATCCAAATTGAGACCTGCAAGTCTGTCTGATTTTTTCGATTTGTTCTTATAATTATGGATTCATGGAATTGGTGAAAATAAAGAGATTGCTGAGCTTTATCAATGGTAAGAACATCCACAGCGGTGTTTGTTATAGTCGTTGTTATGTTAAATTTAACAACTTTTTTAACACTTGACTGCAACACGAATGGTGTTTTGCTCTAATTGTTCATCGAGGTCGCGTCTTTGTTTATGTTTTTGAAACAATGTAACAATAATTTTAACTGTAACAATGGGTGTCGCAGCATCCGCTGCCAATTTAATTATTAGATACTGTTAAGCGGGCTGTTGATTAGAAGGGTAATTTAACAACCACGGCCGCTGATGGTCTTATAATCAACCCATTGAAAAAAAAAACACGATTTAGATATTTATTTAATCTTTACCTCTTCTAATATATGCCTTTTACATTATATACAAGTTACTATAATTTTTTATTAATTGTCACAAAAAAAAAAAAAACTAGAGTGTAGGTTCAATATTTTTGTAGATACCTCTTATACGTCATTTGATCGTGTCTTCTCATTGCTTACCTATTGAAGCATGTAGTACAGCACTGTTTTCATTTGCATTATTGGGGTGGGGATTATATCTATCCCCATTCTTTTTGCTTCTTCACACTCTTGATTTTGTGTCACATGCTTACCTCAGAATTAAATATTATATAAAGTAGAAAATGTTGATCCGTGTGTGTGCGTGTGTGGGGAGGAAAAACAACATTACAAATCTTTTTTTTTTTTGTCCATTTCATTTCAGTAATCAATCAATTTAAAACAAAGTATAAATGTCGCAATTACTTAAGCCTATTATTGTTGAAGCTACAGAAAAGCATACTGGAACTGTCATTTGGCTTCATGGTCTTGGAGATAGTGGAGCTGGTTGGTTATTTTTTGTTGAAGAATTAGCTCCTTTATTTCCTCATATTAAGTGGATTCTTCCTACTGCGTAAGTTTTTGTTTTCTTTTTTGTGCTATGCAAAGTAGAGACATAAGTGTAAAAAAAAAAGTAAAAAAAAAACCAATATGTATATAAATATCTTCATAGTCCACTTATAGAGGTCGAAGCCAATGGAAACGCACTTTTACCTGCATGGTTTAATGTGCCTAGTTTTGACAAGTCAGCCAATTTAAAAAAGACAGATTCTAAGGGCATGATTCACTCTTCAAATTTGAGTAAGTTTTTTTGGTTACTTTAATTGATAATTTTATATATAGAAAAATGTATATGAAAATGGTTGAAATTAATTATGTATATATGTATATATAGTTAATCAACTTATTCAAACTGAAGTTGATAGCGGTACTCCTTCAGAGAGAATTATATTAGGTGGTTTCTCTCAAGGTAAGAAAAAAAAAAGATTGGTAAAAGGTACATATTTGTCGCTCTCAAGTTAATTCACAAATTTAATTTTCTAGGTTGTGTAATTACATTATTAACGGGATATTCTACTCATCATAAGTTGGGTGGTATTATTGGATGCAGTGGGTGGTTAGGTGTAATCGAAGGAATTGAAAATGTAAGCTAGTATATATATACCTGTGATGATGAAGAAGACGATGATGAATGATTATACAAAATTATATGACCAATATAAAGCTAACGTTTATGATATTACCATTCATATAGATTGGTACTGAAACAAATAAACAAACACCATTTTTAATATGTCACGGTGAAAATGATGTGATCGTCAAACCAAAATATGGTCAAGCTACAGCAAAATATCTTAATAAGATTGGTTTTAAAACAGAGTTTAAGTTATATCCAGGACTGGGTCATGGAGCCGGATTGCAGGAAATTGAGGATATTACCAGTTATATAAAGGACCGATTGCCTTCTTCTCAAACATATAAAAGCAAAATTTAATCTAGCATACTTTTTTTATTATGATAAACATTAATTAAATTATTATGCAGGGTATCACTTCTTTTTTGTTGCGTCAATAATTTTTATTACAACTATTATATAATAGAAGACTCTATTTATTTTTATTTTATCGGTAAAAAAGTCATTATAGAACCCTCTTCTTTTAAACAGAAAAAAAAAACAGTAACATGCATACGTACGTAACTTTAATCTCTTCCAATAATTGTATTAATTATGCATATCAATAAAAATATTATGATGCTATGTGCTTGTTTTTTTGAACAGAAAAAAGAGATACCCGTTTGCCGAACTTGTAACCGAAATAGTATTAAGGTTTCCTTTGAACTCTTTTACAAACCATTGTAAGAATATGTGTTGTCATCATTTTTGCGTATCTCTTCTCTTTTATTTCATTTTTTGTATAGTTTATTGATTAGATTTTTCTGCCGATATTTTTTCTTCTGCTGGATAAACAAAAAAAAACTATGGATACAGCTTATCACCATGGTCACATAATACCAAGTTATCATGCGTCTTATACTACTATTACATCTACAACATCATCACTCAAAGTCAAATTACAGTGGCTTGCACTTTTATTACCTACAGCAGCAGTTTTTTGTCTTTATATTTGTCTTCGAGTAAGGCGTACACGGCGAAATACAAAAAGGCAATATTATAGTGGCTATAGTAGCAGCAATAATAATAATAACGAATCATCAACATCTATTATTTCTACAACAATAGATAATGAATGGGCTACTCCTTCAGATTATCATAACCATGATAGTACCAGAACCTATACTACATACTCAAACAATCATTACTGTCGACGAGAATTTCCGTTAATTCAATATTCAGGACAACAAAATAATACTAGAATTCAACACCCACCATCAATACATCATGGTTCATGGAGACGTTATCGGCTTTATCAACAGGATCGCACCACAATTATATATGGAGGTCGTCAAAACCGTCATTCACATCGTCAAAGAAGACGTCAACGAAGACGACCAAGAACACCTCCACCAGCATATCAAGGAATAGGATGTTCAACACCTCCACCATCTTACGAAGATACTGTACCGCCACTACCTTCACAACAACGATCAAGTAATGATAACGAATCATCTACTTACATCCATCCCTTATTGCATTCATCCAACACTTTAATTACTACTACTACTACCAACACCAATTCTTCCATTAATAGTAATAATCATATTGATAATTGATACCCCAGAGAACCCCCTTTTCAAATGTTGAAATGATGATGACTGTAATAATATAAATAAACAATTATTGTAACTGGTCGTTTTTTTAATTCTTCTATTGTATCAATATGTATAATATGAGAGGGAGAGTCTATTTGCATTTTTTTAATTGAATTGGTTTTGGGATGATATATATATATATATTGATATGTATATAATTTGTTGATATGTTACAATTATTATGCAAAAGATGATGTTACTGGAGCACCAGTATCTGAAAGTTCGAATTCATCACCCAAATCAACCGTTTTACCATCACTTTCACGCACCATTACAAATTCAACTGTATGCCATTGTTCTCCACGACGTAATGATGAAAAACGTACTCGACCTCGTTCACCTTATAAAAAAGAATAATGTAATAAGTGTAAGTCTTTTTATTATGTAATTTATTCCCCCAACTCCTCCTCGCCATAGAATTCCCCTTCTTATACACACATATACATGTATATATGTATATGTATATATATTTAACTTACCCTTATCTCCAGCAATATCGAAAGAAATACAAACTTTTCCTTTAAAATGGTTTACAGTACCAGTAATCCAGGGCCATTTGTCTGCATAATCAATCTTGTCACCCAATAATTGAATGACACGAGGATCATAACGTACCATAAATAAAGTACCAGTAACAACACTACTTGATAATCGTTGATAATTCAAAGCACCACCAAGACCTACAATCCATACAAGACCACCAAGTACAGCACCGCCAATATAATATGGAACACGCGATTTAGTTTGTACTTGAGGAAGTTCGCGTTGAACAACCTTCGTTTTATGATGTACCATTCGTTTTGTTTGTGGTGAAGCCCATGCACGTGCAAGTGTTGGTCGTATAGTTGAAAAGATTCGTGAACGGAACATTATTTATGGATATTTTTATTATTATATAGACAAAAGAGAGAGGCAAAGAAAGAGAAAGAAAGAAAGAATAATAATAATAATAAATGTCGAATGATTGGAATCTGTGGTAAAATATTAAAAGTCACCTTATTATTGTTCTTTTCTGCCCGGGTTCACCGCACCTTTTTTTTCTTTCTCTCTCTTTCTTTCTCCCCGCAAAAAAAAAAGGAAACAATATTTATTATGCAACGTGCTGGTCGAGTTTTGTTGTCAAGAACACCTAAAGTGAGAGCAGCTTTACATACTGCTGCTTTCAATGCTCATTCTCAAACAAAAGTAAAAAAATAAATAAATAAAAAAAACATTCTTTTCTCTCTATATAAATATTTGGACAATTGTCATTCGTGATTTTCATACATAATATTACTATTAACAATTAGAGTCGACTTTTGCATAAGCCAACACTTTTTACTATGGCAGGTGTTGTTGCTGCTGGTACTTATTTTGCTTGGAATACACAAACACCAGTTTTTGCCGAAGCACAACAACAAGCTTATGCTGGCACAGTAGAAGGTTTGTTTATATATATATTGATACATACTTTACTTCAATAATGTCGTACTAGTAATAATAATAATGATATAATAGACCCTAATACAAAATTTACTTTCCCGGTTCATTTGAGTACGGGTGATTCGGAATGGAAAAGATTGATTGGATTAGGTGCTAGACAAGTGAGCTTCCTAAATATCAATGTTTATGTACTTGGTTTATATATGCGTAGTCAAGATATCGGTGCATTAAAATCAATCAAAGGATGGGAGGTAAAAAAAGCTACATAATATATATATTTATGACTCGAATAGTATTTCAGAATAGTTAAGAAAACGTGTATATATACATATAGAAATTTGATAAAGAAGAGTTCCTTACTCGTGAAGATATGGCTGATGCATTATTAGAACAACCTATTGATGTGAGCATTCGAATTGGTATGTTATGATCTATATAATAGGATAGATGTTGTATATTGCTATGTAATAAAACGGAGAATAGTATAAAAATATTAACGAGTTCAAATGATATATATTTAGTTCCAGTTCGTGGAACAAATACTCAGCATTTACGTGATGGATTTACGCGATCCTTATTACAACGTATGCGTGACCAAGACTTGACAGAAGATCAAGAACGAGAAATTATGAAGGGCATTCAAGAATTTAAGACATGTTTCCCCTCTGGTAATGTAAAAAAGGGTACTGAATTTGTATTTACAAAAACCAGTGATGGTTTTTTGAAGATGCAACATGAAGTAAGTTTTAAAACTATTAGCGTGACATAATTACATTTTACCTCCTCAACTAAATCTAAATTTGATTGATTTTATAATAGGGTAAAGATATGGGAACAGTTAATAACAAATGGTTAGCCGTCAATTTTATAATGGGTTATTTGAATCCTAAAGCACCTGCAAGTGAATATGTAAGTCATTTCTTCATTTTGATAATCCATCAATCCTTTTCACGTATTAATTCATCAACAAAACTACAATATAGGCAAGACAAGATATTGCAAATGGATTTGAAAAACTTTTATGCACCAAAGAATAAATCATATTTAATTAAAAGATAGAGTACATTCCTCACCAATCATAATAATAATAAAAGAACATACGCACACATACGCACAGAGATCAAACATCAATATATAGTTTGTTTGTTTGTTTTATATCAAAATGTAATACAGGTTGTTTTTTGACATTTCCTCGGTATATATTATCATCAATAATAATAATAATAAAAATAACAATAATTGTGTCTTTTGATAATATGTGTATTTTCCCCTTAATATTTTCTGGTTTTTTTCTTGTTTTTGTTTCATATATATTATATATATTTTCCTTTACAATTCAATTTCTTGAGTACCATCCTTTGTTATAACTTGAACCTTGAATTTTGGAAGATTTACAATGAAACGAGTCTTAAGTTCTTGAATACATTTACGCATTAAATCCTTGCCTTCTTCCAAATTCATATCAGCAAAATGATAACGATCCATTAAAGAAGTACAAAAGTAAGCACCATAACCTTGTGCACCATAAGGTAAAGAAGCCATTGCACCAAGATAATCTACCCAGTATAATTCAGGTTTATTTGTCTTTGTATCAAATCCACCAAGCAACATATTGACAGCATATGGATGCTATTTTTTTTAAAAAAAACGAAAGGATGATAATAATCATTAATATAGATTTTTTGTTAGTAAATATCTCTATATAAGGGATTTGTATATATATACAATTGTATATAATCTAAAGACTTGTAAACCAATAGTATATATTCATAAACCATAAAATATGTAATATACATATATTTACCCTGCTACGAAGCGATTCAGCCAATTCTCGACGTGTGAAATTAGCGGTTGCTCTTGGACTAAGATCAATATCGTTTCTGATTTTATAAAGCTTAATGTTACGTTGAATGTATTCAGCAAAGTTGACAGTATCACCTGGCTCACCAGTGAAAAGCATAACGGTATGATCGTTAAGTCGACGCGATTTATCTTCAGTTCCTTTCATGACGACAATACTACGTGCTGATGTGGTATCTGCTGCAACCAAAGTATAGTCTTTACCGGTTATACCAAAAAGACATTCCATTTTTTTTTAGTATTGTTATTGAGTTTATAAGAAAAGAGTATATGGAGAAAAAAAAAAGGTACAAAGAATTAAAAAGTGAGGGAGAGAGAGACAGAGAGAGACAGAGAGAGAGAGTTGTACGCGAAGTACGCATTTCGCAAGCGGGGCAGTGACGTACGCTTTTCGAAATCGGACTTTTCTTTTTATAAAGGACAAATATGGTAATTCCCATTTAACTTTTTTTTTTACTGCTTTGCTTCATCATGATTTGATATAAAAATGTGTGCATGCATAAAATTTCAATAAAACAATATATAACAGAATAGTGATTATACAAAAAATGATACAACGAATATTTATTTTCATGAAAAGAAATTTAATATTTCTTTGTTGGACTTCAAAACAGATTAAACCTTTTGATGTAATGTTATATATTATATCAAGTAGCTTTAGTTTTTTGTCAGCTTTAAATCCTAGGTAATGATATGGTCAAATGATATATCATGGATACGATCTAATTGATCCAAAAAGTGAACGAATAAAGTTTTTATTTGACGAATTCCTTGTACTTCTTTGTTTATTACTATTCATAGCAACAAGATATCATTGGAATTATTGTTCAGAGTTTCGAAGTAACTGGGGTTTTTTTTTGACAAGTATTATAAAGTTGAGGCATGTGATCCATTCAGCGCATAAAAGATTGAAAAAAAAATGCTAGCATGAATAAACAATGAACAACGAAACACCTTTTCTTTTAAAAAAAACAGCAGTAAAGGTTTTGTTGATCCAATTCGTGGATTATACATGCCTTACAAAATTGAAAGAAACAATGATAACTGATCCCACAATCAAGTCATTTTTCTATTCATAAAGCAACTTATTCTTTTTTTATATATACATAATAATAATGAAAGGGGTGGGGGGTATTTAAAGTAATTCGTTTTGAATGATATTAGACTATACATCATCTTTTGTATCAATTTGTTCTTCTTCTTTTGATCCATATTTCTTTTTCGCCCGTCGTGCCTTTCGTGCTTTTGCTTTATTTACTTTTGCCGCTTTTTGTGCATGTTTGCTTAAATCCCCATTAATCAAATCATCGAGTTTATCCTTCAATAATTTACGTGCAATACCTCGATTTTGTTCTAATGATCGAGTTTGTTGACACTTTTATGTATATTTATATATTTATTTAGTGTGAGAGGAGGGGTATCTAATATTTCTATGTCTTTTCCTTACTATCCATCCTTTTTTTAGTCTTTCCATATACATATAATAAAGAATAGATATTTACCTGTACACGAATGCCAGTTGGAATATGCCTTAAATCCACACAACTAACACGTTTATTCACACATTGTCCACCTGGACCAGATCCTTTAACAAACTTTTCAATTAATTCATGGTCGTTGAGAATAATTTTTTGTCGTTCCTTTTTTATATTCATTGTTTCATTAGAAACAAAACGTCGCCATAGTAACCATGTTTGTTGTTGCTGTTGTTGTTGTTGTATTCGTTGGTATGGTAACATGCATTGTCGTAATTGTTGTAACAAATAAGACATTATGAAATAAAAAGAAAAAGTGTGAGAAGTGATAATAATGAAAAAAAAAAGAATTACAGTAAGTATACGGGGAACTTATATTATATCCAATTAATGCATGTAATTCGATGTGTCGTGACTGCTGTTTATACTTGGCCCGGACGAAATTGAAAAACCACAGTTAGGACATAAAGGTGTTACATTGTAAATACGTATATTATTACCACACACATACCTTTTTTTTAATCATGTCAGCATTAAGATCATCATTGGGCAAGGGTATCAAGGAACTTCGTGTTCACTTTTGCCAAACCTCTCCAGCAAGCAATGGACTCAGGTACTAGAAAAAAAAATTAACACGACCCGGTTAAAAAAAAAACCTCAGCATTTTATTTTTTTATTCTTTTCATTTTTTTTTTATTGTTTATAATGGAAACCATTCAATACAAATATACAACGCATTGCATTACCATTAAAAAAAAAGAACATTGAAAAAGAGGAAAAATATTAACATTTTTTTAAAAAATTATTTTAGACAATATATTGCTCAAAACTATACTGCCATTAAGAAGGCTAACCCTGAACTTCCTATTCTTATTCGTGAAGCCAATGGTGTTGAAGCTCGTGTTTTTGCCCGTTTCGGTATGTGTATATTTATTCCCTTTTTTTTATCACTTCTTTTTTTTTTTTGGCTCTAATACACAAATATATTGATATTTATTCAAATCATCAAATAGATAAAGGTGTTGAACGCAAGGCTATCTTTCAAAACGCATCAACTCAAGATGTTGAAAAGATGTTGGAACAATTAGTCAAGTCTGCTTAAATAAATAAATAAAAAACAACCATTTATTATAATTTCATTATAGACAAAAAAAAAACAAAACTCGACTTTTTTTTTTTCATTTACAACAAATGGATGATGATATAAAACCCAACATTTTTTTTTTTAATTTAAATGTTCTTACATAGGGCTTCCCTTTCATCCACCTATAAAAAATAAAATTAAAATTCAAAGGAAATGATAATTATTAGTCATTATTTTAAAGTCCATGGTATAAATGTATATATGCAAAAAAGAAAAGATAGAAAATAGTTTTTATTTTTTATATAGACTTTTTGGCATAATAGAAGCTTAGTATTACGACATTGGAAGAATCTGACTCATTTCCTTCGATTTCATTGGTGGCTTGAAAGAGGGAAAGAGGAGAAAAAAGAACAAGATAGATTAGAATAACTAAAGAGAGAGCGGATCTGTCAAAAAATAAACATAAAAAAAAGTCCTACACATAACACACACACACATTTTCTCTTAGTTCCCCCTTTTTCTTTTTTTTTTTTTAATAAATATTATGCCAGCAAAAATCACATTTTCAAAACTTAGTTATCAAACAAAACCATTTGCTAGTGCATTAAAACTTGCTCTTGCGATTAGTGTGGCTGGTACCAAGATCGCACCTGTAGCTGGTAATGCCGTTACTTTTGAACTTCCTAATGGCGTTGTTCTTACTGATGCTAATGTTGCTGTCAAGTAAGTTAAAATATAATAGAAAAAATGAATAATATAGCTTATTTTATTTTATTTTTTACTGAATAATAACAATAAAAATAATAGATATATCCTTAATGCCGTTTCTTTTGATGCCTCTGACTTGTCCCTGATTCAAAATGCTATTATTGAAAAAGAAGGAACAACTATCTCTAAACTTGTATTCCAAAAGAAACCTCAAGAAGCTTTACAAATTGCTGAATCCTTTGTATCGAAATACGGTTCTAAAATTTTCACTAACGTAAGATTTCATATATAAAAATACATTACATTCTTTTTTTCTTTTGTTATGTTTGTAAATATATATATATATTATGTTTTTTTTTCAACTCGCTAATGTATTATGTAATCTACTATAGACTGAAAAACTCGGTGTAGTGGATGTTATTTATTTCGGTTCTCTTTATGAAACTTTATCGGATACTGATTTAAGCAAATATCCATCATTGGGTGCTTGGTTCACTCTTGTATCTAAATCACCTCTCGTTACTAAAGCTCTTGAAATTGTAGATAAACAGGTAACAGAAATTATATATTTTTAAATTTATGTTTGAGTATGGTAAATCAATACAATATTCATACCTTACGTGTCGATTTTTACTTTATTTTTAGGTTTCCAAGGGTGCAAAGAAGAAACAAGCTGGTGCTGATAAAAAGGCTGGTGCAAGTCAAACTGCTCTTCCTGATTTGAATCCTTCTACTCAAAAATTAGGTAAAATTGATTTTTTCCAAGCTCCTGATAAATCAAAAAAGATGTAAGTTTGAGAGTTATTATTATTATTATTATACATATTACTTGTTTGGAAAATAAAATTAATTAAAGAAATGTATATAAAAAGTCTTCCCAAGGATGGAGAACGTAATATCCTTATTACATCTGCTTTACCCTATGTCAACAACATTCCTCATTTGGGTAATATTATTGGTTCAACATTGAGTGCTGATTGTTATGCTAGGTAAGTAAATAGATAAAAAAAAAAAGCTTAGTAAAGGAAATGAAGGATGGGAAGAAAGGGTTCAATCCATTTATATTTGAATATGGATTAATTAAATGATTATTATTATTATTATTAGATATTGTCGTGCTCGTGGTTATAACACTCTTCTTATTTGTGGTACTGATGAATATGGTACTGCTACTGAAACTAAGGCTTTAGAAGAAGGTGTATCATGTCAAGCACTTTGTGATAAATACAACGCTATTCATCAAAGTGTTTATAAATGGTTTGATCTTTCATTTGATCATTTTGGTCGTACAACTACACCTAAGCAAACTCAAATTACACAAGATATTTTCCATAAGGTTCATGGTAATGGATTTACTAGTGAAGATACCATGACACAATTATTTTGTGAAAAATGTCAAAGGTAGTTAATAGAAATTCTATGGTTGGTTTATTAAGAGGGATATATATACGGAAGAAAAAGAAAGGTGAATTAGATATGGTCTCAAAAATGTCACATATTAACAAATAACTTGGGGGGTGATATTATTAGATTTTTGGCTGATCGATATGTTGAAGGTGTTTGTCCATCTTGTAAATATGAGGTATATTCCTGGTTCTACATGAAAAAAGAAAATGAGTATAATAAGATGATGGGAAATTTAAGATATGGTTTTTTTTTAAAAAAATATAGGATGCCCGTGGTGATCAATGTGATGCCTGTGGTCGTTTATTAAACGCTACTGAGCTCGAAAGTCCTCGTTGTAAACTTGATGGTACTGCTCCTATTACCAGAGATTCTAAACATATGTTCTTGAATCTTGATACTCTTCAACCTGAAATTGAAAAATTCAATGAACGTGTCAACGCTGAAGGTAAAATAAATTTATGTTTTTTTGAACAAAAAAAAACTTATTTACAATATTTTTTATATGTAAAAACTTATATAATCACTTTTCTTATATAGGTAAATGGTCGCAAAATGGTATCCATATTACACAATCGTGGTTAAAGGAAGGTTTAAGACCTCGTTGTATCACCCGTGATCTGAAGTGGGGTACTCCTGTCCCACTTGAAGGTTTTGAAAGTAAAGTATTTTATGTATGGTTTGATGCTTGTATTGGTTATCCAAGTATTACTGCCAATTATACCGATGATTGGGAAAAATGGTGGAAGAATCCTAAGGATGTTAAACTTTACCAATTCATGGGTAAAGATAACGTACCTTTCCATTCCGTTATTTTCCCTGGTACTCAAATCGCCACCAAGGAAGATTGGACTATGGTCCATCATATTAGTACTACTGGTATGTTATTTATTTATTTTTTGGGAGGAGAAATAAAGATATGTGAAGGATAAGAATTAATTTTCTTGTTTTTTTTTTCCTCAATTAAAAAATAGAATATCTTAATTACGAAGGTGGTAAATTTTCTAAATCACGTAACATTGGTGTCTTTGGTACTAATGCTGAAGAAACTGGTATTCCTGCTTCTGTCTGGCGCTATTACTTGTTATCATCTCGTCCTGAAACAGGTGATGCCATGTTCACCTGGAATGAATTTATTACCAAAAACAATAGTGAATTATTAAATAACCTTGGTAACTTTGTCAATCGTGTCATCAAGTTTGTCATTGCTAAATACGATGGTGGTGTTATTCCTGATGCTGATTTATCAGGCGAAGCTGAAGTTGCTCTCACTAAAGATGTAAATCAACTTTTGGAACAATATATTGAAGCTATGGATGCTGTCAAAATCCGTCAAGGTCTATCTATTGCCATGGCAATTTCTGCTCGTGGTAACTTATATCTTCAAGAATCTAATGTTAGCAACACTTTGTTCACTGAAAACCGTGCTAAGTGTGATGCTGTCGTTCATATTGCTATCAATTTGATTTATCTCTTATCTTCCTTACTTTATCCTTTTATGCCTGCTACTTCGGAAAGTATCACTCGTCAATTGAATGCTCCTTTGAAAAATATTCCCAATCAATTCACTAGTGATATTTTGGGTGGACACAAGTTGAATGGTGCTGCTTATCTATTCTCTAAGATTGATGAAAAGATGGAAGCTACTTGGAAGGCCAAGTATGGTAGCTCTGGAAATTAGATTTTTAGATTGTTTAATTTTCTTGTAGTAAAACAAATAAAAAAGCTTACTGTGTATAAAAGAAAGAAAGAAAGATGGATTTCCTCCCGCCTTCCCTTTTCACTTTGTAATAAATGGACTTTTTTTTTGTGTGTTTTAGTATTATTTACACTGATTTATACAATATATAATATTTCTCATACTAGATAATAATTATTCTTATGTTCTCCCAGCTCTATTTGATATAATATAAATATATATGTATAAATACAATTATTTGATAACTAAATCATTGGACTAAAATATGTAAAAAATGTGGTACGTTTTTTTTTTATTATTAACAACAGCATTTTTTATTATCTTTGGATCGATTTAACTTTCTTCCACACGTTTGGTTCAACGCAGTGTTACAATACTGGGATGTCATTGTAAATTTACCCGGCTTATCAAACGAAAAAAAAAAAAAGGTACATAACGCTGTTACTGTCACACAAATGCTAACTCACGATCAATTCAAGTAATAGAAAAGTTTTATCTGATGATACGTTTATAGATATTTATATCTATAATTTTTTTTTAGGTCAAGTAAAAAAACCTTCATTATCATTCTATTTTTTTATACATAAAATGATAACAATACCCCTTCCTCTTATTGTTTGTTCAAACTAAAATAAAATAGAAAAGGTCATTATACATATCCACATGGTTCGATGAACTCATTTAATCTTTAACACAAAACAAAAATATCCCATATGACTTTTTGACTAGAGTAGTTTCAATGGTAATTTTTTATATTCTTCTTCCATTTAAAAAAATTCTTTTTCTTGATTATTTATGTAAATGACACTCCATGTGAGGATAATTATCAAAAAAAAAATTGATCTTAAGGGGGAAGAGGTGAAAAAAAGAGGCACCCGGTTCTCCATCTTAGGCAACACAATGCACTACCATGAAACCCCAAGTGCCACATCCCGAGTCACTATTTTAAATTATGCTCCTTTTGTTTGTTGTTGGGGGTGTGTGTGGATGAAACAAAGAATTACTTTTTTCAATTTGTTATAAAAAATTTTATGTGTTACAACTCTTTTTTTCTTTGAACCGTTTTTTAAGCTTTATTCTTTCGTTCTTTTTTACTCATCAGATTTTTAATGATGATAATGATTTTTTGTTTGATAGTGATCGAGATTCATTATGAATTTACATGTGATATCTGAAACAACTCAATAATACACAAAAAACAAAAACAAAAAAAAAATAATGAAAACGAATGGTAATAATGAAAAAGAAGCATGTGGACTGATCATTTTTCTATCTATTTAGTTTTTTGAAACCGATCTGTTGCCCAGACTTATAAATGAAAATCATTTTTTATATAGTCATATTTTTACAGAAAAAGGGGGGATAGGTATGTGTAAAAAGGAAATATGTACGCCAACAAGTGACAGCCTGTGTGTGCGTGTGTGTGCGTGTGCACGGTCCCTTTTTTTTCGAAAAAAAAAAAAGTGTCTTGATAGGATATATAATAATAATAAGAATAATGAAGAAGTTAAATGGATCTACGATATCCCAAAAACATTTCATTTACAAAATAGAATAAGAAAACATTGTTTTACAAAAAGATTTTTTTTATGTTGGTACATTATAAAATAAAAAACCTTTTTTTTTTTTCATTGTGTAAAAAAGTAACAAGTCCGCTTAAAAAAATAAAACACCAGTCTGCGTTACTTTATTATATTACTACGTAACACCCCTCCCCCCATTACGTACAAAGGTCGGGTTTTCTTATTTTGTTGCCATGTGGTTATTTAACTCAGCCTTTTTTAAGGTTTCTTTTTTTTTTCACGAAAAAAAGATCGAACCGACGCTTCGGAGAAATTATTATAATGCTTAATAACACTTGGCACCACTAAATGAACGAATGAACGAATAAATAACAATATTTTTTTTTATTCATAAAAGATTTATTTGTTAAAAAGAACTTTATCGAATTAGGATTGTCTTTTATATTCCCTTGTTTGTATATATTAAAAAGAATGACAACAATTAAAAAATCATGGGAATCAAAATAGTTCTGAAACAATTCTTTCAGGAACCACTTGTAAGAAGAATTAGTTTTTGTTAAATTAATATAAATATTTATATATTTAAATGCATAAACATATATGTTACATGTGTGTGGCAGTAAAATGATGTTAGTCCTCAGAAGAACAGTTTATCACTGTCATTCCAAATATTTATATATATATAACACAATTTATTTATTTTCAGGGTCAAATATTTCTTTAAATGTGGATTAAACCGAACAAAGAATATTACCATTATATAAGGTAGCTAGTAATATATGAAATCGAATTAGATGGTACTTGTGATTCTGGGAAAAAAAGAAACCCTTTATTATTTGATAAGAGAATATTATATTAATGAACAAGAACAAGATAACTTAATGTAAATAGTAAAAGAAAAGGTTCTTGTTCAAATCATCATTGATCACCATTGTTACGTAACTGTGCTGTAAAATTAGTTATAGAAATAAATTCAAACAAAACAACAAAGAGGTAGCTTACTATTTCCAGTAATAAGTGGTGTTATGTGAAAATTGGTCCAAGCTGCAGGGATGTTTTGTGTAATGAAACACTATACTAAATCCAATAAGTAACAGTATAACTCGCTTTTATAATGTTAAATAATGCTTAAATAATGCTTATCCCCTTTTTTACCTTTTTTTTGAACACATATATATAACATGCATATGCATACATTCTTTAACTTTTTTTTTTATTTAACTAGATGGACTTGGGAATAAGAACATGTGGTTTCAATTCTTTTCTCTACTTATATAGTATCGATAACCGTAGCAAAAAAAAAATGATGAGTTACTATATATATGAATATCCCGAGATAAACATACTTTTTATTATACTTCATGTTATCATTATAGCTCTTTTTTAATAAAATCTATTACTATTATTACTGTTATTATAATTATTTTTGATCAGATAATAATATAAAATATGTTTTTGAGATAATAGATTGTGAATTTAGTAAAAGAAAAAAAAAGTTATTATCTCAAATTCTTCGGAGCTTATTTTGTCATACGTAGTGCACATAATCATAAAAATGTCTGTGTGTTATATGAGATTTTATTACACATGCGAAATATAAGTCCATTTTTCACTGCATTAAAAAAAACACGGGGTTATAAATAACGAGAGAGAGAGAGAGGGGGGGGGGAAGAGGGGGACGACGTGTCGAAAAGGTAATATATATAAATATATACAAAAAGAAGATATTAAAGAAAATAGTTTTAATATTGTTTGAAACAAGTTATTAATATTTAAACATTTCAAATAGAAAACATTTTGTTGTAGTTGGATAAGCAAAAAAAAATAAGATGTTTTCCCTTTTTCCTTCTTCTTCTTCTTTTACCCCCCATTATGCTAACTATAATTATGGTGCAATAAATGTTTGATGATTAAATCTCAGTTTTGACCCTATGATCATTCATTCCATCGGCGCCTCAGTTTTAACAAAAGTTCTTTGTACTTTATATATATGTATCTAATATATATAAAAAAAAAGTTCTGGCCAAAAGATTATATATATATATATTATTATTATTATTTATTAAGTCGGCGATTATTCAAAATGCAAATGAATAATAAGAACTTGAAAACTATTATTATATTTTATTTCTAAGAATAAGAATTTCTTTTACTATAAGGAAATACATATATAAAAGGAGGGTGGGGGGGACGACAAGTTATACAAGACCCCACCTTATGGGAAAGCTAATTGATAATTGAAAACGTAATAGCATGGGAAGTTTTTTTTTTTTTGTATAACTAAAACTGGGTGAAAACAAAAATCCTAAAGGTAAATGTGTGTGTGCGTGTGTGTGTGTGCACAGAAGATCAATTGCTTTTATTTTGTCATAGCGTCAGTGAAACTCAATGACGCCAACAAGACTTTATCGGGCAAGTTACTTTTTAATGTTGTTCAATGTTGCACGAGATCAACTTGGGTAGCACATGTTTCTTCTTTTTCTTTATTGACTCTTAAAAGAGTAAAAAAAAACCTCCCCCCATGAACGTTCCACTAAAATTCTCGAGATGATCGAATTTCCTCTTGTTGAAAAGATAACCTTCTTTTTTTTTCTTTTTGACTTTATTATTGTTCATTAACAATGAAACCTTTTTTTTTTCTTTTATTAAGTTAAATCTATTATAGAACCTTTTGATCTCAATGGTTTTAATAAAGAAATTAGGTTAGTAATCAACTAATAAATAGAAATAACTTTTATTTAAAAAATAAATAAATACTCATTTATTTAGTGGCCTGTGCCCTGGCTTCCGATAGGTACTTGAATGATTGCTTAACCTACCTTATACGATTTTCTTGTCAAACCAAAAGTTGTTTTTACAGCTGACGTTTTTTTTTTTTTTTTTTTGGTTCAATAAAAAAAAAAGCCCCGCACTTTGTCGTACGACAGGAAATTATAATAATAAATATATTTTACACGCGATATAAGATTAATAGTCCGCAGAAAAAACGTGGCAATCTTTTTTTGAACTTTGAAAAAAAAAAAAAGAGTAAGATAAGAAAAAAAAACATATAAATATATTTCCCGACAAAAAAAATACTGTTTTTTTTATCCATTTCAATTCTAGTAAACTAATAGTTTTTACTTGAAAGATTGTATTCAAAATCATATATAAATAATGATATGAAATCTGTCATATACTTTTTCTGGTCTGATGGATTCAGTGAATGAAACACTTTATATATATATATATATATGTCAGGGCTATTATTCCTTCATCATGAATTGGTCAGGGCACCAAACTATTATTCTATTTTTTTTTTTTGCTCGTTCTTTCTCCTTTCACGATGAATAACAACTAATTTAGTAGCAGCCCATTGGCAAAATTAGAATAGGGTAGATCTATCTTGCATAATACTATACTAGATTCTATCAGTCCCACTTTAGAAACATACATGCTATCTCTCTTTCTTAATCATCTTAATAATAAACTCAGTGAAAGAAATGAGATAAAACTGGGGTAAACTTGTTACTTGTTAGAATAATCTTGAAAACATAATTCAATATACTATTTCTTTAAATTCTTTTGATCTATTGAAATCTCCCTTTCTTTCTTTCTTTCTTTCATCACCTCCTTCCCCCCCCTTTTTTTTATCTTTTTTTTTCTTTGTGAATCGGCTCGAGGAAATAATAACAGACTTGATCCCGGTCAAGGGAGTAAAGAGAATGAAAGATGGGGGAGAGGATTTAAGATAGACAGTTATTTACAGAGAAGATGAGGGAGAGTAAAAGAGTAGGAGCCTCAAAGAACGGAGTATTATGTCAAAGGGGGGATGTTTGTATGTATATATATATATATATATAATATAAGAAGAAAATCAGGGAGCATAAGATATAAGGAATATAAACATTATGGACACTATATATATATATACTGTTATATACAGATGTAAAGAATAAAAAGTTCTTTTTTTTTAACTCTAAATGCCTTTAAAAAATATACGAGGGGGAGAAGGGAGTTCAGAGGTAAAGGGGGGTGGAGGATGGGGGCCAGTTCTTTTTTTGGGGGAGAACAATTACAATAGAGAGAGAGAGAAGGAGAGTTTATTCTTTTTTTGGGGGGGAGGGAGATGGATCTCTCTGATGAGTGAGAGACCAAAAAAAAAAGAGTTACTTTGGGTTGTCAGATTTTAGGTAAAGCGTGTGTGTTGTATGTGCGTGCGTGTGTCATTCTAAAATAATTGTTTTTGTGCCACCTAACTTGTTAACTTAAAAATATTGGCTTTTCTTTGCACCCGTGGTGAACCTTTTTTTTCTCTCTTTCTTTCTCTCTCACTCTCTCTCCCCCTCCCAGTCTCCTGCCTCCCCCCTTTTTTTGGATTTTTTTTTATTTCAATCGACCTGGTCGCGATTATATAAACGGAGCAACAATCCCATTGTCCCACTTGTGCTGCAAATTTTCCAACCTTCTTCTTTTTTTTTTTTTTTTATCTCATTCGATGGATATTCGTAATTTACTTAACGCTCAACAAGACTTTGAAAGAGTTCATTTTTCTTCTTCTTCAGTATCATCATCAACAACAACAACAACGACCTTTGACGCGCAACAAAATAATAATACTATTCACGACAAGCAATACGTATGTACTTGGGATGAATGTGGAAAACGTTTTTCACGACGTTCAGATCTTTCGAGACATCGTAGAATTCATACAGGAGAAAGACCCTATCATTGTGAATGGAAAGGTTGTGGTAAACAATTTATTCAACGTTCTGCTTTAACTGTACATTTCCGTACTCATACTGGAGAACGTCCACATGTTTGCGAATATGAATCTTGCGGCAAATCTTTCAGTGACGTATGTTTTTTTTCCCTTCTTGTATACATAAATATTATATATATATATTTATATATTTATACATATTTGAATCTGTAACAAATAGAATTAATCAGCTAACCTAAAATTTCCAATATATATATATTTAGTCATCATCCTTAGCCAGACATAGACGTACACATACAGGAAAACGTCCTTATGTATGTGATTTTCTTGACTGTGGCAAATCATTTACTCGAAAGACAACTTTATCTCGTCATCAACGTTGTCATGATCCAACATGGAAACCAGTAAAGTATGTATACTTGATATTTATATTCATCTTTAAAAATATAAAGAGAAAAACTTACCGTGTTTTTCTTTTTTATTTTACCTTTTGTTATAGTGCTTCTACCAAATCTCCGCCTTCCCCGGCAACGAGCGAGGATTCCGAAGCCGACAGGTCGCCAAGTCCTCCTGCCACTCCGACCGATCACTGTTCCCAATACCGCGTTTCTCCGCAATTGGTTGCACCTATTGTTTATAGACCTAGTAATAATCTACATCAGCAAGAACAACAACAACAACAGCAACAACAGTATCAACATAATGATACTGTTTATATGTCATCTGATAATAGATATTCATACCAACAACATAGATGGTCAACACCAACATCAGCATTTACTTTTCATCATCCAGTTACAGAACGTTCTACCTCATGTGCCATGACAACTTCTACACCCGAATATTCTAATCATTATCATCCTTATGCACATGCAAATACACGAACCGATACATCTGCACCTAATTATTCCATTAAGATCAAGTAAAGAAAGTATATATATATTCTTTACAACTATCTTTTTTGATCAAACAAACAACAAACAACATCATCAAACATAACATTAACGTTAATTTAATATTATTATTATTATTACTACAAACATCCACAACAAAACCAATCAACTATTATTAATCTTTTTATATATTTCAACAAACAACTATTCCTATATTTTCTCTTTTCTGCAAGCGGCGTGCCGCTTTAATACTTGTTATCTTTTTTTTTCTCCTCTTACTACTATTATTTCTGCAATACCTTTGGTGAATGCATTAATATGTGCTTTTCTTTTTCTTTTTTTTTCCCTGTGCGTGCTTTTTTCTTTATTTTATTTCTTTACTAATGTGCGTGCGTGTGCACATACACTTGATTTTTCATTTATATCTCTCTCTCTCTTTTTTTTTCTTTGCATGTTTGTATATATCTTGATATTTTTTTTTTACATGTCATCGCCTGGTCCGTGATACAAAAACTCCATTTTATTATATTTCTTTTTTTCTCTCTCTCTACTATTTCAACACACATAACATACACATTTTTTTTCTTTATATTCTTAATTATTATATGCTTCATTATGCCCATTTCATCATCTTCCCCGTCAACTAAAAAAAAAAAGATTAGAATTCTAATTCTTTTTTATTATTATTATAATTATTATGTATATGCTTTTTGCTTCTAGTTCAAAATTCATAGCAAATGCAAGTGACACACACACACACACACACACAACCTGAGCAAACAATCACAATCACAAAAAAAAGTAGTAGTAGTATTTATTTTATTTTATATATATATTTTTTATTTTCTTTTTCTTTTTTCATTATTATTATAATTTTTATTAATACAATTTGCTGGGAAAAAAAAGAAAAAAAAATAACATATTGTATAAACAAAACCCTATTTATATAATTTATATTTTTATTGTCTTGAATATGATTATGAATTGTTTGACTTTGATTTATTAAGAATCTGTGTTCTTTGATGTTGTATAAATAATAGTAATAGATCAATTATGGTAAAATGATATAAATGGTAACGTGATCAATTTATGTATACACGTGCGTAGCCCCCCCCCCACACACACATACCCCGAGTTTTCTATATAAACAAATAAAGACCAAAGTAGAAAGAATGACTTATATAAAGTGTGCACGGGTCAACTAGGGTTATTTAGTCTCTACTCCATTTATTAATCAATATATGAGATTTTTAGGAAGAAAGAGTCATTTATGCGATTTTTTTTGGACAAATAATACGTAATAATTATATCAGCATCAACCAGGGATTCCAGGGCTATTACTAACTAACTACCATTTTATTATGAACCATAAAATACATAAAAATAAGAGTAAAAAATATAGTTTGGTGTACGTAATACAGGTTTCTATCATACTTACATCAATATGACGAGTATGAATGCTGCTAGGTTGAAATAGATATATGCATTATAATAATAAATAATATAATACAGCGATGAATCTAAAAAAAAAAAGTTAAATACGTAGTACGTATTATAAATATTCCAGAGAGAAGCTATATAAAGGTAGGGTAGGAGTAAATACTAATAGTGGGATAGAAGAGAGAAAAAAAGGAGGGAAAAAAATTACCTGTGCGATGTGCCTATACAAATATACTTTCCGTATTATACTTTTGTTGGTGGTTGGGGGGGGTATAAGTGAGGATCAACCAAGAAAAAAAATAAAGGCAATAACAAGTAGAAGGAAATGGTGCAGTTATTAAAGGAGTAGAAATAAAGGACAGCAGGGAGACGAGAGACTTTGCGTCTGTGATCCCGGACCTTAATATTTCAATATAACAAGAAATCACATGATTCTTTTATTCTTCAGAATGTGTAGAAATTAAAAATGTAAATGCCTGTTCACTTTTTTTTTCTATAGATCAATACTTACACATCTCCGTTGTAAAATGTAAGTTCTTATTACTTGAGATTTATAATCTCCTCTCCTCTCCTATCCCGAACAAGGAAATGTAAATATCGGATTTTATGATAGCAGGAGCCTGTCAATTAAGGGGATAAAGCCGACAACTAAAGTAAAGATCATTTTATTCCTAAATTATATATTGCTACTACTGTTTGATGATTACTGTGAATGGTAATAATAGGATGAAATATTTTATACATATTCATTATGTACATAAATCCTACTAATTTTTATATATATAACATATAATATGTATATGATCTATTCTTTAAATATACTTTATTAGCACTCATATAATAACGATTATTCACATTTGTTATAGTATATACTTAGATGTTAACTTGAATAGAAAAAAGTTCCTCCCCCCCCCAAAAAAAAAATGATATGAAATAATTTATTAATATACTTAACATTTGTCCCTGTTATCAATTCAAAATCGGTTTATTTTTATTTTTTCAATGATTAATCTGGTGGTGTTCCAAATGTAACATTTTTTATTATGTTATAAAAAAGAAACTCGTGATACTAAAAAAAAACAGCCTCATCGAGACTCTCTTTTTTAACAGAATCTGAGGGGTACACTATGACTATTCGCTACACTACGTATTTATTGCACTCATTACAAATCACACTAATTGTTCCACATCACTTCTTGGTAAGTTTCCCACAGGTTGCTCCCCCCCCCCTTTATTTTCTCTCAATGGAATATATTTCTAATTCTTTAGTTGTTGTTGTTATTATTTTTTATTTCCTTGGTCACAAATGGTCAGTTTTTTATATTATATTAATTCCCATGATTTATCTTTATGGTAGGTTTGGGAGAAAGGGGAGAAAGAAAAAACTTTTCGGGATTTTTTGGAAGAAATTAATTTAATATATATTAGAGCAAAGAATAACGGTTAAGATGATCCGGTGATCAATTCAAATTAATCGTTATGTGTAGTATTTTCTTTGATAAATAGGAATCATAAAATAAGGACAGAGTATATCAGTTCATATCCATCTAAAAAAAATGATATATAGTAATAAATGTTAAGTCTTTCTACTTTGTAAGTAATTTGATTATAATAATTATATTAATGACGTATTGAAAAGAATATAACATTCAATAATAAGATACATGTTGGGTCATATTGATCAAGTCATTCTTTATACAGTTTTTTGTTTTCCACTCCCATCCATAGCATAGACTCCCCAAGAAAACTATAAGAACATATCGATATTCCCCTCCTCCCCTTACTTTTTTTTCCTTCTTTGATATTTTTGTTTTTACACTTGAATATTTTTTTCTTTGTATATCTTTCTTCTAATACAAAAAAAAAAGAACGCCGAACAAAAATAAAAGGCAGGGGAAAATCCGTAATAAAATATAAGAGCTTTTGCATAAATATATGTCTAGAAGCAATTACTTTAATAGCCATTAATAAGAATAAAAAGTATCCACCTAGCCTAGAACCAGGTCGTTTAATCAAGTATCACATGTGTATTAAAAAGTAGGAATCTATACAGACTATATGATATAAATCTGTATCAGGGAGGCTAAATGATGGAAACCCATGAGGGAGCAACAAAAAAAAAAGTATTTATAATTTCTAATGGTACCATTTTATCATTGATAGTAATTGTATATATAAAGGAAAGAGAGAACCTGATATTTTAGGTATAAATGTTGAATAATAATGTCATTTTAACATTGATGCAAGCCGATTAACACCTGCGGATCATGTTCTCCTCGATCTTCCTTTTCTTAGCAATAGCATGTCTTTTAATTTTTCCAGGGATAAGAAAAAAAGAGATATATAATTTATATTTGATGGCTACTTTTTGTATAACCTTTTCGGCTTTTTTCCCTAAAGGTATTTTAACCTCCTTGAAAAAAAAAATCCAACAAATTCTTTAATTTGTTTTCTGCTCTTTCAACTGAAAGGTTGAAAAAGTTTAAATGCTTTTTTTTTGGTTGTTGTATTCTTTTTGCCTTTTCTTTTTACTCTCCCAAAAAAAAAAGACATCAACTATATTTTATTCCTCATTTTCTATGTACTTGCTCTCCCCCCCCCTCAACTCCTCCTGCTCTATTTTTTTTCAGAAGAGTATTAGACATTCAACTACTTGTTAGTTATCTAAAACTCCTCCTTCCCTCTTTACTGCAACATCGAATCTAGATAATGATAGTTATATAACCAAGTTCTTTTTATTTTATTATTTAGAAATTAACCAGAATCACGTACATAGTTTCCTCGTTATATTTTTTTCTTTCGATTTATACAATGTACTATTTATGGACAAACCATTATACTATATTTTAACCCCTTCATCCGTTTTTTCTTTATTTATCTATATTTAGTAGCAACAAATTTTTTTTTATTGTTACCATGACTATAATATACACACTAACTCTATATGTGTATATAATTAATATAGAAAATGCACTGACCACACTCGTATATATTATGAATATAGTTGACCAATGCTTTCAACAACACTATAATATAAAAAGATTTTATACTGAGGTAAACTTCAAATCAATGTTTCCTGAAAACTTTAATTTTTTTTTTGGTGTGAATTTTTTAAATCTTAAAAAAAAACTTTAATACCCCAAAAATTATTACTCTTTTTATATAAAAAGTTATTATCTGTCAAAATAAAAATTAAGGATTGAGGGGGGGGGGGGTTTGGGGGGGAAGAGAGAGACAGAGAACCACATAACAGGATCGAAAAAAAAGAAGGGAGGTTGTTATTTTGAATGAAATAACTCTTATCTCCTTGTTTTTTTAAAATTATGATTCATATTTCTTTGTAACTTTAAACATAGCCTCAGCTTTCAGGAGTTTATACCGATTATTTGTTAATTTCAACCTTGATTTATGGTAATAATAGAATCGAGATTTCGAGTTTATATTTCTTATTGCTTGTTTTTTTTTCACATGGGAATAGGTATAAAATGAATAGTTTACATTATGATCTTGTACTGCTATTACTGTTATAAATCGAAATGTTATAGATAAAGACTCGTAGTAATACTTTTATAAAGATGGATTGTTGGTTATCAATAAATAAAAGTTTTAGTTTTCTTTATTACAAAGAACAATGAAATGTGTTCTTTTTCTTTAACTCTTCAACCATCCTCCTCTCCTTTTTTTTTGTTCTAAAAAAAGGTTTAACTTTTATTTGTTTACTTTAATAAAAATTTAGCAACGGAATATAGTCACAGTCTTAATAATTAGTATTACATATAAGGATATGTATTTTAGGTGTTATTGTTCCTGCATACGTATAACATATGAGAAATGTCTGTAAAGTCCTCATTTGTATTTTAAAAATATTTATTACGTAGACTATTGTTGTTTGTTTGTTTTTTGATTCTCAATCAATAAATTACTTGGGTTTTATTTTTCATTACGCACGAAGGGTTATAATTGTTTTGCGAGGAGAAAGATAAGGAGGAGGAAAAAGAGCATTCATGAACGTAACTAACTTCCATGCTTTACAACAGCAAAACGAAAGAGAGAAAGTAGATTAAAATAAGGAGATACGTATTATATATATTTTAAGGATTGAACTTATGGAAAGAGAGAGAAAGAAAGGGTGGGAAGGATCGTCAACAACGATTTGTCTGGAAAAAGGCCAAAAAAAAAAAGTCTGGAGAGTTCTTTGATGTCACTTTTTCTGAATTGTAAAAGTTATCAATAGTTTACTCCTTTCAAATGTATTAAAAAATACCTCTATCCATACTGTTGGGTTTTTTATTACAATGTTCCCTTTTTTATAAGTAATATATGTCAATAATTTAAATTAATTATTCATTGTCTCAGTTAGAATAGATATGAGATAAGAAGAGATATATAAAATCTCTCTCATTTATTTTTTGTTTGTTGAATTAAAGTTGTATATTTATCTCCTTTGACTCACATGAGAATACTATTGATAATAGTAATAATAAAGCTATTTTTAATAAGTACATATCTCAATGATATACGGAATGTTACTATACCGATTATCAAACATTGTGTTGATGGGTATTATTATTACTAAACTAAATATGCAATATGTATGCAAAGTTATTATTATGATATCAAATTCAAGAGTATATTAGTTTTTTTGTAATTGACGTTTATGGTCAGAATAATAACAGTTATAGTGGTATATCTAGAGAGGAAGATACTTATTTTTTTATTTGGGATCATCAACCAAACCAGTAAATTGTTTATTTCCCATCGAAGTAACACACTAAAAGTAATAATTCTCATTATATAATATATCCTCCTCAATTTTTTTTTCATCCGTGTCCTTTTGTATCATTATCTACACCACAAAGTAAGAATGATATTTTATTATATATATACACACTGCCTAATTCTCTTTTCTTTGTTTTGTCACATGGCGCTATCAAATAAATTCAACTTGATATATAAATGAAAGTAATGTGGTTTTCATTTTAAAAAAAAAATTATGCTCCCTATTACGTATTCATATAACTTTGGCGTTTTTTTTTCTCATTTAGAAGTTTCTATGCGAACAACAATGAATTTTATTATCTATTATATACTTTTTATTTATTTTACGGCAAACAAACAAGGAACATCTAATGTATAGGGTTATTTTTCCCTTTCAAATATAATTAAAAGATCATCCTCCCCCTCACACACACATAACGTTGCAATAAAGAACCCAAAAAAAAGTGTCTCCTCAGTATGGCTTTTTTTATGATGATCGAAAGAAATAAAAAATGATGATGAATGCTATGATATGATATGTATTACGTATTATTATTATCAAAACTTCTATGACATGATTCTATATAATGGGAATGATAATATTAACAACGACAACAAGTTTTTTTTATTGTACTTTTTCATTTTTATTTACTTATCATACGGATCCTGCTTTGAAAATTTGTGGTTTTTATTTATTGTCTCCCATAATCCAGCGTCTGATAAGACATATTGATCGAGACGGGGTAAAAAGGAAATTAGAAAATAAAAAGCCCTATTAGAAGATAGAGAAAATGGCGTGGAGTAGTAGGGGGACTACGTACAAAAAAGCTTTATGTAAAGAGTTGGAAAAGTAGCAATGTGAGAAAATGGAGAAAGGGAGACAGATTCCAAATAAAGAATGAAGTCCAGTATGAAAACCTAGAGAATAAAAAAAAAGGTTTTTGTTGGGAAAGGTGCTTGATATTAGTAGTAAAGTTTAATTCTTTATGTTGGTTGATCAGGAGCTGGTGGATCAATCCATGTAAGAAACGCTTCTCCGAGATTCTTGTCGTCGTATTACTGTGGGTTGCTGTCTGGATGCTGGTGGGCGTAAAGCTCCGCAAAAATGGTACATGGTATGGGCCAGGTGGTTTTCGAAAAGGATACTTTTTTTGGGTGATGTTGGTTGTTCTTTGAAGTTGATTAAGTGCATATAAAATAGGGTCAGGTGCTTGTTGTGGAAAAGGGAAAGGCGTTGATGAAGTTGAAGGCAGTGAATAGCATGTTGTTTATGGGAGTTAATGAATTCACAAGTTTAACAACGTTTTGGGGTACCACCAGGTAACCAACCCAGCCGCCAACTAATGTATCTACTTCTTTCTATGCGAGACATTGGGAGCCATAATATTAGATCAATGGTAAGTGCAGGTCGGCAGACTGATAATGAAAGAGACCCTGTAGTGGCGTTTATTTGTTGGTAAGGTTTTGTTGTAAATAAGATTGTTTTATTTTTTTGAAGATGGTGTGGTTCTGGCAGTTGCTGCCATCTTACGGAGTCTTCCAGCTGTATTTTTTTATACAATATATATCTAGTTTTATATTATATAATACAAGGGTAATATATGGATAAAATCCCTTAAATACAGTAAATCCGACTTTTTTTTGTACAGTAATCTAAACATTAACCCTGTCCCTGAGGATGAGAAAATGAGGAAATTACGTTATACCATCATCATCATCATTATTATTATTAGTACTATCAAAAAAAACGTTGTTTTCCCTATTTAAATAGGCAAAATATTTATTTGGGCGTATACATCTTTATATAAAAAAAGAAAACAATATATATTTAGCTACAAATCTCTACAATAAATGTATTTTATCTTGACTATTACTATATAGATCATTCATATTAGGTATGGTTGCTATGTATTTGAACTTGCGGCAACGTATGATTTTATAAGAAAATTCTGTGGTTAAAAAACCAACCAACCGTAATTCTATTTAAACTTTATGTCGTTAATTCACATTTAATAAAGGTTCATACAACGTCACCATATGTAACCTTTTTAATAAGTAGGACGTAAATAGAATGGTGAAACTTCGTTACCACTTTTTCAATAGTCTGTTGATGATTGTTACCTAGTAACACAATTATTCATTCTACTTTTCTTTTTGGTCTTTTTCTATTACCACATATTCAATATGGTACAAACCAATTATATGCTTTTCCCTCTAAATTAAGCTCATCAACTACTACTACATTTATTCATGATAGGATTTGTAGCAAAAAATAACATACTTCGTATCCAATGTAGATTTATCTTTTGTTGTCAAATGACTTTTTGTGTGTCTAGTAGTTTTAAATGGATTTATCAAAACTATATGATAAGAAAAAATGACAAAATGATTTTATTTTTCAATAATAATATAACATTATTAATTACTCATGATTATATTCACTAGTAATATACAACATTTAGTATTATTATGAATTGACAAAAAAAATTAAGAAATAATTGCTTATATTAGATAATTCAAAAATATAAGGTTTTTTGTCGGAGCTTACATTAGGAAAGTTAACAAAAAGCGGTAGCCAATTAGCTTCGTGTGATGGGAAAAATATATGTCTATGTTACAGTTATACAGCTTCGATTCAACCATCCAGCGAAAAGAAACCCCACTCCTTATCACGCGCTACTTTTTTTTATTTTCTCTCTCTCTTTTCTTTTTTATTTCTCGAAAAGTATAAAAGAAAAATGCCACCATCAACTTTGCAGGAACGTATTTTAAATTTAGTACAAGTAAGTATTCTTTTTTTCAGTTATATTATCAAGAAGCTAAAAAAATGGTGTGTTTGTTCTAACAAATATATTATCTTTTTCTCTCTTTTATATATATAAAGACATTACAGTTTGCTTGGTTTTCTGGTCATGTGCTTACTTTAATTGGTTCGGCCATTCATCTCTTGTCAGTGTTGATGTTTCGTTCAGCAACTAAACCTTATACTATTGCATACGTTGGTGCGTTAATTTCTTATGGTGTCGTCATTTATAAAAGCCATGGGGTAAGAAAAAAGAAACTTGCGAGATTTCTTGGAAGGTCTAACTATACTATGTATATATTAATATATCTTTATACTTTTTTTTTTTTCGTATGCATGTACATATTATATATAAAAAGATACCACAATTGAATACTCGTTACGCTCAACGTCTTGTCATGGATGAAAATGTTCAATATCTTCTTCTTGCCTTGTATTGGTTCTTCTCCAAACCTATTTCAGGTATATAAACGATTTTCATTAGAAAAAAGAAAACTGGGAAGAGAAGCGAAGAAATAATTACGTTTAAAAGGAGAAATAGATAGAGCAAAAAAAAAAGAAGGATATAGGAATACAAGTAAATCAGAGAAAAGAAAGTGAATCAGAAAACTAATAACTTTAAATTATATAATTTTTAGTGACTCTTGTACCTTATGCTACATTTTCAACATTCCATGCACTTGGATATGTTCGATCCAATATTATTCCAACTGTTTTCCCAGTACCTTCTTCAACCGCGTCGTCATCTCGGGCTGCAACATGGCAAGCTAAAACTCAGCAACGTATTAAGTCGTGGACTGATAAGAATTATGATACCGCAATGCGTTTTGTTGCTCAGATTGAAGTTGTTGGTATTATGGGTCGTTTGTTGCTTGGTATTTTTAGGTAAAGGAAAAAAAAGGGGAGGGGGAAACATAAAGAAGTTTATTTGTTAGAAGAATTGCATTTAATTGTTTTTATTTATTTATTTATTTAGACTTCAAATCATGGGTATTTTCTTATATGCACAATTCTTACGTTTCCGTTATCATCTTTCATCTTATACACGTCAAGCTTTTACCAAATTACGTACTGCTATGGATAATGTCTCGCAAGATCCTCGTGTACCTCCAGTAGTTGGCAAAGCTTATTTGACTGTAAAGGATATGATTACTAGATATGGACAAGCCGTTGTTCAACAACAACAACCTCGTCAATAATCATACCAAAATGTATATTTTTTTTTTCTTTTTTTTTGTGTGTGTGTACAAAAGCAGCAACATTGCATAATTTATAAAATATCAGATATGGGATTTTTTTCAATTATTTTTTTTTTCATATATAAATATCTGTATATACTTGCCCCTCCCTCCTCCCCCTTCTAAAACTATTAAAACAAAACAAAATATAATAATAGTTTATTTAGTTAACAAAAAAATCAATGTGATTTTTTTTTTGGCATAATAATGATAATTCTTTTGTCATGTTGATAAAATCAAAATAGGGTTTAAGGGTGTGTGGGAGAGAAATATGAAGTTAAATACTATGGGATTGTTCTTTGATCTCAAAGAAAAAAAGAAACCATGTGAAAAAACAAATGACGGCATTGAGAATTGTTTTTATTCATTGGCCTTTTTAATAAGTTCCATAAAGAGCAGCATTGTATAATGCGCATCATTTCCTATTGAATATAAACATATAAGTATATATAAGTGCTGATAATATGATTGCTATCAATTGTTATTATTATTCTTTTGTTTTTACTTTACCAGCATTATGTAAATTCCAACAGTCGATTCCAAATAATCCAAGTGTTGTTCCAAGTGAAGGCGGATTATGTAAGTTACCAATAGATGCCGCATACATCTCATCTGTATTACAGATAGTAACCAATGCACTCTGGTTCACGTCCAGCGTATCACCATTACCATTGGCACCTGGCCAATGGAACTTTGCCTTTTGAAGATATCTCAAATCACTATCCAATCCATGTCCCACAAGAACGAATCCTCCATCACGTTGTACACACCAATCTAAATCTTTTCGTAATTCTTTGAGCGCCTGATCTAATGAACACCAAACAGAAGTACCAAATGCAAATCGTAATTTTTGATCACTTACATAACGTCCATTGGTAAGATGACGATATGTATTCATAAGATAATGTTGATCCATATATTGATCCGTTTTTGAATCATATAAACTCCATCCAATTTCCAAAAGAATACTGTGATCTTGTTCCCATGCTTCAATATCAATAGCAACAAAAACATATTGTTTACTTTGTACAAGTTGATTGGCCTGTTGCCAATCATCTTTAGCACGTTGTAACTTTTCTGCCGATTTATTTGCTTTTTTCACTTTTGTTTGTAACCGAGAAAATGCATTTTTACTATTGGTTTGAAACTCTTGTACATCAATATATTCGGAGCATAAAGCAATAGGTTCTTCTGGAGGAGAAAGTTGGGGATTAACGCGTTGCATCATCATTGATAATGTTTCTTGAAAGTTACGACACGTTGCCATGGACATTACAAGTTGTGTTTTTCCAGTTGTAGCTTCTTTTGCTATATGTATATATAAAGAGTTAGTTTCTACACAAGATTATGCAGCTATTTATTTTTATTCTTTTTATTTGTTATTTTTGGTTTTTGCGTACAATTAGCTTGCCTTTATAAAGTGGTATGGCATTTTTTGAGAAAAGTTTGTTAGGATCAAAGAAAGCAGTTGTTAATTTTTGAGGCAAATCGCCACATGAGCTATACTGATTTATCCATGTATTTTGTACTGTTGTCCATTCAATATATTGTTGATTGCTCATTAAGATGGTTTAAGAAATGTTATAGGCTAGTGAGAAAAAGAGTTGTTTGTCGCCCCTGAAATTAATTTTATTTTTATTTTTTTTTGGCATTATGGTTGAAAATAGATAAGTATGTATAGTTTATTATATTGTTTAATACAAAGTGTTATCAATAAAGGAAGAAGATTAAGTGTATATATATATATATATATATGTGTGTGTGTGTGTAGGTGTGTGAAAGAGAGAAAGAGACAAGAATATCATTAATTTCTTTGTTCTTTTGGTACATTAGTATCATATTCATGATAAGCATTCTCAAAGAATCCCTTTTCCAGGAACAAATGAGCTCCTACCATAGCCAAACTTTTACTAGCAATCATAGCTCCATCGTGAGCCTTTGGAGTCTCAGCTGCTTTAGCAAATCCTTGATTATGTGGGAATTCATTGGTGTAGATTTCAAACAAAGGGTGAAGTCCAGGAACTATATAAAATTTATAATGTTAATAACTTGTTATTATTACTCTTCTTATGTTTGTTTATACGAACCTAATGCTGATACATTGCCAAAGTCAGTGGATGCACCTACTTCTTGTGCTTCTTGTTCGGCACGAGTTGGAAGATCGTTACCCGTATTTTCTTTATAATACTTTGCATACAATTCAGCCAAGACCGAATTTTGAATAACATCTAATATTAATATTATTAATATCATTTAAGTAGCAAAATAAAATAAAAGCTAGAATAGGTGAAGTTTAATACATACTTTTACATATACCAACATCACGCCATTTAATATTAACTGTACAACCAGTAGCCAAAGCTGCTGCATTAAAACAATTATTAACCTTGGTCATTAGTTCTTCAACTCGTGCAGTAGTCTTTGCACGAACACCAAGTGACGCTGATGTATAATCAGGAATGATATTTGGCTAGTGTGTAATATGTATGTATATCTTTTTATCAGTTTTTGAACCTCTCCTCCCTCTTTGTTTTATTTTATTTTCTATTTGATCAACTATAATAAACTTACAGCTTTACCACCATCCGTAATGACACCATGAATTCTGTCGGTACCCAGTAATTGTTGACGAAGTAAACCAATGCTTACCCAAGCTTGACATACCTACAGATGTTTAATTTTATATAATTATGCAAAAAAAAATCAGTTAAAAGAATTTTTATGATGACATATATATATTATTATCATTTGGCTTCACCTCCCCCCTCCTCACTTACCGCATCAAGCGCGTTTACACCTACACGTAATAAATATCATGGTATGAGACATGATTGTCCTCTCTTATAGTTAATAATTTTTGTTATTCTTACATATGTTCTTATATAACTATATATAATAGTGGTGTTATATTAACATGTAAAGTAAGAAAAAAAAACTTGATATTAAAACTTACCACTCCAAGGTGAACCACCAGCATGACTAGGCTAAACCATTAACATATATATTATAGACGATTCAATTTTATTTTAATTTTATATTTTTATATATATAGAACAAAAAGAGAGAAAAAGAAATTGAATTATTACCTTTCCTCGATATTCAATAGTTGCATAATTACAAGCGGTAGCTCCCCAATAATTCATATTAGAAGGTCCAGGGTGAAGCATACTACAAACATCAACATTATCTTGAAATGCTCCTTTTTGTGCCATTAAAATTTTGCCTTCCAATCTTTCTAAATTAATGGAAATTGTTATTATTATCCATATAATTATGTTTTCCGATACCTATTCATTTATGTATATTTATTTACCTTCATTTGGTGTACCAAATAATACAACAGTTCCGGATGCAATTCCTTTTTCTAATAATGCCTTCATAGCCATAGCATTAGCAATACCTGTCACTATATTATATATTAAAAAGAAACGGATAGAAGAATGTTTAGACCAAAATAAGTTACATGACAATGATAATATATAGAATGAACTTTTTTTATTATTTGCTTCTTTTATATTACCAGCAATAAGGTTATGACCACAAGCATGACCAATGCCTGGAAGAGCATCATATTCAGAACAAAAACCTACACGTAATCCTGATCCTTTGGTATATTTTGCCATAAATGCAGTTTCAATATCAAAAGCACCACGTGTCACTTCAAAGCCATTCTTTTCTAAATAGTTTGTCAAAATTTCATGTGCATGATGCTCTTCCAATCCAAGTTCAGGATGTTTATGCATCTGTTATATAGTATAATATGTTTGGTGATTATTATTAACTGTTTGTATTATGTTTATGTTTATGTTTATTTTTTATATATACGTTACATCTAAACTAAGCTCTCGTAATTCAGGTGTGATACGATCAATTTCTGCATAAATCACATTTTGAGCTTCGTTAATAAGGGTCTATATATTTATAAATTAATGTCATGTAATATATATATCTATATATATGCTACGTATAATTATAGGAAATAACTTTTCACAAGCAACTAAGCAACTCACATTAGTTTCTTCAGTAGTAGCCATTTTTTTGTTATATTTAATTATTTAAAAACAAGGTAGGGAAACAGAGAGAAATGAAAAAAGAAAAGAAAAATGTTTCATATAAAAATAAAGTATTCCTCTACCCGAGCACTCGGAAAAATACCAAGAGAAGAATGTATATCCGTTTTTTTTTTACTCGGTGGAGATAAGAAACAAAAAGTTAATAAAAGAAAAAGGTTAAGGGGTTTTTCTAAAAAATGGAAAATTGGCAACTTTAGAAATAGAAACTCGCAAGCTGTAAGTTTTTCTTTTCTAGAATACTTCAGCATTATTTTGTAAGATGGAGTAATTTTCAAAACCAGAAATTTACAGTAATAGGTTATTAACTATTGTTTACAGAAAGATTAATCTTTGCTGTTATATAATAGTTTTATTTTTACGTATTTTCGTTTCAAGTCATACGTAGTGTAACTATGAATGTCTTTGAACTTTTCGTGCTACCGAGTTAAAATCCTGGTCTCTCACAGGATTGTTTGGATGGTGGGAAAGTTTAGCAGGATCAAAGAGTTGTTTTGTTTCGGATTTACTAGATTTTCATTTCATACATATATATTACTATATATGGACACTTGCTACTTAGCAAACAAATAATATCTTGACAAATATATAGTCTAAAATGTTTACAAGTAAAATAAATATATAGCATATTATTAAAGCTGGCAATAAAATGATTCTTTGGATCATGTAATTAGAGTTACAGTATTATTTGTATCACAATAGCTCTTGATAGTTTATCCTGAATTAACCAAATTACCATCGATCCCCATATTTTTTTAAACTGACAGCTTGTTAATTCTGATTAAAGTTTACTCAAGGAAAATAAAAATAAGGGAGATACCTTTAAGTGTATAATATACAATATCTCTTATATTTTAAATATATTTATTTTCAATATGTGAATTATTTTATTTGTAATGATTAGCCCCCGTCTGAGAGAATCTTATTCTTCTATATAATTTCGGTTGGTCCCGAAACCTTTTCTCGGTTTTCAAAAAAAAAAAAAAACAAAAACTATTGTACTTTGATAGATTACAGTAATCCTATATACATGTCTTGTCTAATACTTTAATTACGCTACTTTCTTTTACGACTATGTATTATATAAATGAATTGGATAACTAGTATTTCACAATCCAGCCCAGCACCACCAAGAGAGTATATCCATTTTAAACAGATCCAGTAATTTTTTAGCAATGTTTTTTTTTTATTAAAAAAAGTAGTTTGCAATAATATAATAATAAAAAGGGGACGAGATAATCTATATAATACCCACAATTATACACACATAAAACCATTTACTACAATAAACTCTAATTATTCTTGAATTCTCTTTTCTTTTGGTAAAACATTTTCAAACTCTTCATATGCTTTTTCAAAAAATCCTTTTTCAAGGAACATGTGAGTACCTACCATTGCTAAACTTTTACTAGCAATGATAGCATCTTCATGTGCTTCAACTGTTCCTACAACTTTTGCAAATTCATGGGTATGAGGAAATGAATCTGTTGGAACAGCAAAAAATGGATGTAGTGAAGGAACTAATACTGATACATTTCCAAAATCTGTGGAACCACCTAATTGAAGAGCTTCTTGTTCTTGACGGGAAGCAATGGGTTCGGCTCTACCAAATTCATTATAATAGCGTGTATATGTTTCTGCCATAATGGAATTTTGTGTAACATCTATAATAGGTAGTTGTTAGTTTATAGCATCATGTTTGTTGTTGTTATAAGTTATTACCGTGTATAATAATTTAATTGTATATTAAAAAAAACAGCCATACTTACTTTTACACATGCCAGCATCACGCCATTTCATTTCAACTGTACATCCAGTAGCCAAGGCTGCTGCTTTGAAGCAGTTTTCAACTTTTACCATCAGTTGTTCAACTCGGTCAGTACTTGTCGCTCGAACATAAAGATATGCTGCTGTTCGATCTGGAATAATATTTGGCTACATTATATATATATATATATAAAACATCATTTAGTTTCTTTACTTCTATTTTTAATTGTTTTTCTTCCTCTTGTTTGTTTGATTATTAAACTTACTGCTTTACCACCATCCGTAATAATACCATGAACTCTGTCAGTACCTAATAATTGTTGACGAAGTAAACCAATACTGACCCAAGCTTGACATACCTACATAAGATGAAGAAATTTAGCTTGAAATCATCTTTTTTTCCATGCTGGACATATAAAATTAAATAATCTCGATCTACTTACTGCGTCAAGTGCGTTTACACCTATAAATGATAAATGGTATAGTACATAGTTTCATGTTCATGTTAATTAATAGGCTTATCATTTATTCCTTAACTTCATATCTAAAACAAAAGCAAACCGCCCTGTAAAACATACCTTGCCAAGGAGCACCACCTGCATGACTGGGCTATATACATATATATTACGTAGTCTTTAATTAAAATCATGTTTCTATAATGTTACAAAAAAACAATCTATTATTATACCTTTCCAATAAATTCAACTTTAACATCTTGAATAGCTGTTCCAGACCAATAGGTCATATTTCCATGATTAGGATGAAGCATACTACATACATCGACATGATCTTGAAATGCTCTTTTTTTAGCCATATAGATTTTACCATTCAATGGTTCTATTGAAAAAAAAATATTTATAATTGTTTATATTTTGAAGTTTTTTTTTTTTTTTTAATTCTGTATAGTTAAAGTGAAAAATGTGCTATTTATTTACCTTCACTTGGTGTACCAAATAACACAACTGTTCCAGATGCAATTCCTTTTTCCAATAATGCTTTCATAGCCATAGCATTAGCAACACCAGTCACTATATTATATATTAAAAAGAAATAGATAGAAGAACGTTTAGACAAAATAAAAAGTAAATTGTCATGATACTATTTCCTCTGTATATATATATATATATATATATATTACCAGCAATTAAATTATGTCCACAAGCATGACCAAGACTTGGAAGAGCATCGTATTCAGAACAAAAACCTACACGAATTCCAGACCCATTTGTATATTTTGCCATAAATGCTGTTTTCATATCAAATGCATGACGAGTAACAGTAAATCCATTTTTTTCCAAATAGTTTGTTAAAATTTCATGAGCATGATCTTCTTGCATACCAACTTCAGGATTTTTGTGTAACTATAATATGGTAGTTATTAGTTTTTTTTTTTTTTTTTTTTGGTTTATAAAAGTTGATTCGGTTTTGAATAGAACTTAACTTTTTTTTAATGATAATCATCAATTAAACATAGATAGTAATTTTTTTTTTGAAAAAATAGAAGAAGAGAAGAGAGAGAAAGAGGAACAACAAAAGGTATAACTTACATCAATACTAAGGTCTCTTAATTCAGTAGAGATACGATCAATTTCGGCATAAACGACGCTTTTTGCCTCAGTTATTTTCTAAAATAAATAATTTGATAAATATACATATATACTTTAGTCAACATCTTTTGATACACTTCATAGTTTTTGTCATGTATCGATGCTATATCTATATGGTTTTCTCTTTACATTACTTACATCGGTATTTGTATCAGTGGTCATTTTTTTTATATCTAATAAAATCTTTTTGGTGGAGAAAATAAAAAGAAAGTTATAAAGAAGAGAACGTTTTTAAGGTCGTTATAATAGATAATATATATTTTAATGTCTTTTTGTTCCTCCGCGGCAACGGCCGAGTGAAAAAAAAAAAGACCTTAAACAGTATTTGACTCGGTGAAGATAATCTTTTCTAAAAGAGAATAATAGAAAAGTCTATACAAGAAAAACAAGGTGAAAAAAAAAAAAAAAACTCGCACGGTATATAAGCAATTATTCATGCTTTTAACGATTAAAATTGAATAACATCAATCATTTTTTTTTATTAAAATAACCAAGTCAGATAGCTTTTGACGTATATTTGAAAAGAAAGTTATATATTCAGTGTATTTAATTATATACGTACGCATTAAACTTTTACAAAATAAACAGACAAGATGGATGAAATTGCTAGAAGGTAAATATTATTACCGAGCTTTTATTTTCTGACTCAGATAGTTAAGATTATTTTTCCCAAACTTAAAAAGTTTAATTTCAAAAAAGCTGGATGAGAAGACAGGTACTAAAAGTCGTGCCATCCTGCAGTCTTGCCATCCTCCCATGGCTAAGTTTGCTTTTATTCCACTGTGTTTGGTCAGCGATCCTGTCTTACTATCTTGTTCTACAAATGGATCTTTGCGTAAATAATATTTTCTGACATACACTAACGTTAATAAAAAACAACGCTTTTGTTTTGCTTCAAATAATTTTTATATTTATTTTAATATTATAATAAGGAATCAACTAATCCAACTTTTAAAAATTACATGACAAATCAAATAATTGAGTTTACTTATGCATCCATAAACACTGTTATTGATTGATGGCAACTCCATTCAGTATAAAAAGTTACAGTAGTAATAAAAAAGTACTTTTGTTGGGCTGAACACGTCGCTAGTATGATGTCAAGCTGAACGTAATAATTAGATTTGTGTATAAGATACGTAGCAGTTTCATTAGAATGATTGTCATAATTACGTAACGAATTTGGCAAGAATAATACGTACTAAATCAGCTTCTTTTATAGATTCTATATATCATGGAAAGATTTATACTTTTTTGGCTTTAAGGTGATGATTTCTTCACCACTAATATATTTCATTTATGTGATGAATAGAATAACACAGTACAAGATTAAGAAAATAAAATAATTAGAATAAATATTATATAGAATATAACATAATAACAAATAATATAATAAAGAATATACATGTTTATAAGAAATTATATCTTGGCCATCACTCAAAAAAGAGTAATATTTCCGAGGGAGATCATAAAGAGATGTCACAAAAGTGACCCTCGATTTCTCTCAAAAAATTACTGGCCTTGGTAGAAACTCTCAATTTCGCCCTGGGACAAAATCGATTGTTTCTTGAAGTACTATCAGTGGGCACGGAAGCAATTTCGATAGCACTTCTTGTTGCCTTTACCTATAACGTACTAAGTGGCCATGGATTAGTACTTGGTCTTCACAAGACTTCAAAGTAGTGGCTGGGTCGGGAATACTCAGTTATGCCCTCGGGCAAAGTCGATTTGTTCCCTAAAGTACTATCAGTGGGCACGGAAGCAATTTCGATAGCACTTTGTTGCCTTGTTACCTATAGCGCACTAAACGGCCATCATTAGCACTCGGTAAATCACAAGACTGAAAAAGTAGTGGCCGGGTGTTCGGAAGGCTCAGTTTTGCCACGCCAAGCAGGGTTGATCCGTCCCTAAAGAAACTATCAGTGGGCACAAAAGCAATATCGATAGCACTTTGTTACCTCGCTACCTAGAACGCACCAAGTGGGCATGCAATAGTACTCGGTAAACACAAGGCCAAAAAATTCAAAAGTTCTCTGGGAAATCGTCCCAGTCGAGCTTGCCAGAACTTTATACCGGACAGGCAGTACCCATTCCTCCTGATGGTCCTACAATCCAACTTTGGCCCAAAGGCGTGAAACAATAATACCATTCTTTCAATAATACTACTTACCTTTAAGAACTTTACCGAAGAGGCGGTAAAGCATCCACTTGATAGATCTATAATCCTACTCTGGCCCAAAAGACATGTGTAGTATCATAATATAAATATATTTTTATAAACAGCATCACGTACCTTTAAGACCTTCACCGAGAAGACGCCAAAGAAACCGCTTGATGGACCTATAATTCAACTCTGGCCTAAAGGCGTATGGTAATATAAATATGCTTTTCAACAATACGACGGCGTACCTTTTTGTCCCACACCCGCCCCAACTCCCAGCCAGTTCGTTTAAGCTATATATACATATAAAGAACAGAGTTTAATTTATACAACTTCCTTTCTTTTCCTTTCTCTCCTTTCTCATTTAACCCCATCCACGCACACAAACACAAGCATGCTACAATGCATATGTCGTTGTCATGTGTTTATGTACAGTGATTTAACAACAATGGGTCCCAGGGCTTTTTATAGATATTTTGACAGAAAATGGAGTTAGGAATCAAGAAATGTGAAAAGCAATGACTTGAAAGAAACAAAACGTACTCTGTCACTATAGTACAGTAAATGAAAATCAAGTTAGAAACAAAATAAAGAAGGAGAGAGGGAAAAAGGGTTGTCAAGGAAAAAGAAGTAAAAGAAATAATCTTTCTTTTGTTACCATAGATAAACCCCATAAAAAATAAATGCGCGTTCTTCATTTCTAAAAAAAAAAAAAAAAAAAAAAAAAAGCAAGAAGAAAGACTGATTAGCACGAAATAAAAAAAGTAGAAAGTAATGGGAAGAAGAAAATGGGGGGCATGAAGCATAAAACTTGAAAAGTAAAGCGTTGCTACCCTATAAGAACCCCGCCTTCATAACTACACTGTCAAAATTCATTGATGGGATTTATTTCTATGTACAAAATCATAAATAAAAGTAATAAAATCAATTATTTGAATTTTTTTTTTAAAAAATAACCCATACAGTATATGTGTAGTTTTTTGCGATCAAAGTCAAAGAATTGACCATTGAGGGTAATGTAATTGCGTGTCTTTAAAAGATTTAATTAGCTAAAAACTTGAAACTGTCAAAAATAATGCTACAGACAATTAGTTGCCAAAGTAATAGTTAATATAAAAATAACTGCTGTTTATTAACAGTTTTGTAAACCAATTTTGTTTTAAATAAAGTATTGTTTTAGTAGGTTACCATGGTTTTGAAAGGTTTTTGTAACCAATTTTTTCCATAGTACCTTTGAAGGAGGCCCGTGCGTATGGCGATCTTGTTAGTGACTGAGAGTGAATGTAGCCGTAAATAGTAATGTAATTTTCAATATTATGCTTGTTACTCAATAATATACGTATGACAACACCAATACTTCAAGTAGCCTCTGATAAGCTTAATGCTAACCTTGTGATGACCGAATTAAAAGAAAGAATTTTAACCTGCATTTTTTGTTGCTTCAGATAAACAAAAACGCACCATGATGTATTAAATACATCACCTGCCCCTGTAGATACAACAAAAAAAAAACTATATCCCTTCTCTTTATTACTTTTATCATGAAAAAGAAATGTTTACTTATTAAAAAAAAATTATTTTATTTAATCAACCTTGTCTATATACATGACAAGATACCTCGGACAAACAATAGATTGTTAAATTTCGTTTTTGTCCGTATGATAGAAAAATGCGAATAATAATAATAGTAATTGCGTTACTAAAGGTATCCTTGTTTCGTGAACAGGTTTGACGCCCATATTTCTGTATTTGTAATTATATATAATTATTATGACCCAACTAAATTTTGTTTTTTTATCTGGTTGTAATAATCTACGTAATAATCGAGTACGCATTCCGTAAATATTAAATAATGAGCTTGCTGGCAAATAGGAATGAAAGCAGCTATATATGTATATCATCTTGTTATTATAAAACCCTTATATTATATTACGGGGAATCTATCGAAAGAAAAAAAAAACATTTTTAAATATGTATATGTTGTTGGAATGGATGATATATTAAAAAGAAGATGTGATATAGCTATATATATATATAAGAGGACAATGTTTTTTTTTTACAAAAAGATGTTTGTTGAAACAGTATGATCATAAATTTATCTTCTATTCCATTGAGCCCAGTCAGCTGAATCAGATGAATGCTGTGAATCATTTCGACTTGGATGTTGACCATTAATAGACATATTAGAAAATCCTAATGATAATTGTCTATACGTTCCATTCATTTAATTAATTATATGTATATCAAAACATCTTTCTTATGATATATATTTCCAATGACTTACTCTACAAGTTGATCTGCTTGTGCACTTCGATGATAACAGTATTTTAAACAATTTTCACGTAAAGTAACTAAACCTCTTGCATGATCCGTATAAAACTAACATCCATATCAAATCAGTATCACTTATATAATCCTTTTAATTCATTCTTCACACTTTGTTTACATATATATACCTTTAATCCATCCTGTAAATTCATTTTAATTTCCTTAAATTTCAAATACGCTTGACTCAAATTTTGTAATGCTCGTTCTCGTTTTGCTGTTGCAGATCCACTTTCTCTTGATCTAGAATATTCTTGATGAACTCTTGCCATTTCTCTCAACACTTGTCCTTGTCGTTCATCTTGTCGATCAATTTCCATTAATATATCATCATATTTACGTAATTCATCTACAAATAATTCTTCAAATTGAGCCGGATCAATTTTGACAACGGGTGATTTCGCTGTAATTTGTGCAGCCTTTTTTAATAATACAGGAGAAATATCATCGGCATTGGATAATTTTCTTGCTCTGTCAGCAATTTGTCTTCTTGCAATTAAATGATCATCCATTTCATCCAATAGATTTCGTAATTGCTCAATGGCTTCTTTACCACTTTGAGCTTCATCATCATTATTAGCACCGGGAACAGATTGTTCTAATTCTTGTTCTGGAAGAGCTAATACATCAATAATTTTGGCCCATGTTTCTAATTTTCCAAATACAGTTTGATCCGCTTTTTGTGCTGACATTAAAGTAGATCGATGTTGTTGACCTTGTGATACTAATTGGGATGTGAATGCATGAGATTCTGGACGATTCCATTCTATAAATAAATATAGTTTAAATATAAATAAATATACAAGTAAAGAGAGCGTTTATCGAATCAAATCATTTCTTTACTTACGTTCTCGATATTGTGATCTATATGATTCATCATTCTCTTGTTCCTCATCTAATGCATTAAATGCATCTTCTAATAATCCTGTATTCTTACTGGATGCTTGTTGAACTTTCTCCCACATATCATAAAGAGCTTGTGATCCACCTTCATTTCGTACTTCAGATGCTTGATTACGTAATGGTCCTGGTAATCCAGCTGTTTGTTCAAATCCTGCTAATGTTGCTGATAAATTCAGTGATTGTATTGAACTTTTTTTTTTTCAAGAATAAGGATATTAATAATAATAAAAAGGCATTTCTCTTTGATATGTTTTTGAAATTTGGAAACCAAAAAATCATATATATATTGGAATATATATATACCTATGATACACTGCTGATAATTCTTCTAATCGTGCAATAATATCTTCTTTAATAACTCTTTCTTTTCGATCCACATAAACACTTGCAGCTTGATGTACAGCAAATGGAACCAATTTCTGAAATAATGGTAATCCAATCACTGGATGAGGAGGTGTATCTACTCTTCTTTCATTGGATAACATTAATGCTACTGGATCAGATATTTCTTGTGGTGCAACAGGTTTAACCATTTCTGATTTTTGAATAGCAGGTAATGCAGAAGGAGAAGGTATTGCTTCTAAATAAATCACATCATTATCTTTTTCTGCACGTGCTAAATTAGTTTGAATAATTTGTTGTAAAGATTTCAAATCACTGACTACTGCAGGACTTATATAAGTAGATCCAGAACTTGCTGAAGAAGAGAAAGGGAAATAAGATTTAAGTAAATCAAATCCACGTTTCACAAGACTGTGAGCAATTTGTAAACGAGCTACTTCTTCACCATACTTGTTTTGTGATATACATTCACATGCTTTACGAAATTGAGAAGCAGCATTAAAATGAAGTGCTTTGACTTGCATGTGTGTTAACCATTGTTTAGGAAATACATTTTGAGTAGATGAATTGGTAGCTAATTCATAAGCAGCATCATAAAATTCAGCGATTTTTATAGCAAGTCGAGCAATTGTACCATCCCGTAATTGATCCATAGCAGCACGTTGCCATACACATTCTTGAGCTTGAGCAAGCATAAGATTAATTAAAGTTTGTAAAGCAGCAGTTGACATATCCGATGTGGGTGGTATTCTCATTTCAGGTATTACAATATCTTGTAAATGTTTAAAACATCCAGCTGCATTCTATAAGTTTTTAACATGAATGTCAATGAAAAGGTTTAATTACTTTATTTTATTTTATTTTACCTGAAAATAATTACATGCACGTTTGACACCTTCAGCTGTTAATCGATTCTCAGCATTTCCAAGTTGTGTATACGTTGCTCCAATACAATATAAAATACATGCTTTTTCATAATTCATATTTCGATGGGATACTATTCTATAATAATTAATATCTTATTATTTTCCATAGTAGTAATGATTGGATAAATATTTACCAGGATTACTATTATTTCCATTTGAAAAAGCAGGATACCATGGAAATTCTACACCTGTCTAACAATGTTTTTTTTTAAAAAAAAAATGAGTACAAAGTATAATAGATATAAATTATTGCATGAAATATATAAATATATATATACATACATCGATAGGAAATTTGGATCCTATAAAGGCTAATTGTGCATAATACCTGGTAAAACAAAAACAAACAAACATACCCCCAAATCATTTTCACACATAAATATAAAAAACACCATATAGCATAATATAAATTTATCCCCCCCATACGATAATAATAATAATGTTAGGTACCGAAAAAAAAAAGTTATATATATATCCCCAACTCTACACCAAATACATAAATAAAACAGAAACTCACTTTATTAAGCGATTTAAAGCCTTTTCACTTGCTTCCATATAAATACAATCGTTACGTAATTCATCCAAAACACGAAAATCGTCAGTATAAAGGTCAGGATGTTCAGCATAACCATTAGAAATATACTTTCGTAGATGAGGAGTCCAAGTTAATCGTTCAGTTTGTTTTGTTTTATTTGAAAGCATATTACTTTCAATAACTTTTTTATTATTATTGTTTATCGGTGAAGAATTCATTTTATGCCAAGAAAGCTTATTTTTTTTTATTTGAGGGAGCAAAAAGAAAAAAAGAAGAAAGAAACCCGAACTTTGGCCTTTAGTTGGTACCTCAGGGTTTTTGGAGCAATCACAACCAGTCGTTAAAGTGCGGATGTGAAAGTTAATGGGCTATTACCATTGGCTGAAGTTGCTAGTTATAATTTGCAGACAAGTACTTTGGTACCTTTTTTCTTGTCACCTGTCCAGTTCGCTGTTCAATTTGGACTCGCACATGGGCACCATCTTTTATTGTGAGCCTGAAGGGAATAACCTTTTTCGGGTTATTATGGATCTTTGCTGAAACCTGATACCCCCACATTCTTTCACCGAATACACTGATGTGATCGAGGCACTATACTTGCATTATGGCGATCCTACTGGAATCTGGTATTCAACAATCATCCTTTTGTTCCAGAACAAGTATTTTGCTCTGCTTTAAAAATAATTCATTCTTTACAACATCCACCTGATGATTAATTGCTTTGAGTTATTATATATATATATATAGATAGATAGATATTCCTCAATACATATTTCCAAAGAAATAACAAAAGAAAGACTTTCCATTTGTTTACTTTCTGATTCTTTCTTTACGTAGCTAATAATCTTTTAATCTTATATTCGACTTTTGAGTATTGTTTTCTTTTTTGATGTTACATCCCTTTGTTCCATTTTCATACACGTATCTTCCATAATAAAATCTTTGACCTCAACCGATTATTTATATAAAAAAAGAACGTCGGTACCTCTGTGACATTATGAAGTTATAATTTACATAAGGTAAGAAGCACCAGGCAACATCTTCGGTCAAAGCTTGGAAATGGATTATTTATTGTGCAACCGATTACCGACCGTACCGTTACGACAAGGATAACAGAACAGTTCAATTTGATAGAGCAATAATTGGCCAGTACAACATTCAAAATCTGCCAACTAATTCTCTGGCATTGGTTGCTTATCTTGGTGACGAAAAAACAATACGTAAAAGGTCTATCATATATTATGCGTGAAAATACAGAGCTCCGAAGTACTATTTCATATGTACGACAATTATGGTTTGCAGGATATAATGACCAGAATATCCCATGGTTACCATCATCAAGGCTTCGTATAGGAGTTTTGGATGATACTGCAGAAGACATCGATACTCACTTCCGACAAACAATCGTTTCACACTTTGTTGATAACTTTTCCAAATATATTCCGTCAGACTCAAGGAACAAGCACAAGTTGCACTCGATTGGCCAAGCGATGACAAATTTCGACGTTATGTTCTCCATCGATGGCAAAAAGAAGCACTGGATCCTACTGATCATCAAGTCGAGAAGAATATGAAAGACAAAAGTGACGTTATCAACAACAGTGTTCAAAACTGGATTAAATCAACATGGGCACATATTTGTCGAACGGGCAAGAAGGCAACCATGGTATTAGTTGATCAGCAGTTGGAACGCAAAGCAACAGCGTCTCGTGGTTGGACAACTGAAGAAGGTTTCTCCGAATATTTAACAGCACAAAATTTGGGAAATCCCTCTTGAAGTCGATGCTCGACATTCATCCATGATAAATGGCGAAAAATGTAAAGAGGCTAGCGCTGCTCTTCGAAAAGCAACACGAAAAGTTTAAACAGATGTCGATGCATTTATCAAACAAGAAAAAAATAAGTGGCAGCGATTTGTTGGAAGACCCATTGGAGCTCGAGCATCTCAGGTTGATATAAATTCTAACCAAGCGCCAGTTGACTTATTTGATTGTTTTGGTATGAAACGGGCTAATCAACCAACGACTGGTTCACTACGACAGCGTGATGCTAATTCTGATGAAGCGTCAAATCAAGGACAAAATAAAATGATAGTCAAGACGAAGCTGGATCCACTGAGCATACTTATATTTTACCATCTATATTGGCTCGGATTCTTGAAGATTATCCAGAAAAGATTTCATTTTCTATTTGTCCAACGGTACCAAGCAAGAACGTATTTATTCCATTATATGGCTCATATACCAGAAATATACTTACTCATATGGGCGACTTTGTCAAATATACCAAGGATTATATTCATCATAAACTTCAGCGAGCAGAAGCACATCAAGATATTTTGACAATTAAAAGTGAGATATATTTGTGATTAACAGTACCCTATCTAACTTTTTTTTCAATCAATCTCTTTTTTATGTTAATTATAGAACAAACATTACTATTCGATGCTCTTGAAAATAATGCTCTCGAAACACTCAAGCAAGATGTCGCCCGATCTGTACATAGTGCTGAAGAAACATTATCATTTATTGTTGATTTAGGAAAAAGTGCTGTAATTGACTTGCCAAATATTGTCAATATCAAACGATCCAACTTGCCACTGACTTGCGCAAGATGCCTGAAAATGAACGCCAAATCTCACGATACACAATACGCATGCTTCGAACAAATGGTGTCTGTTTACAAGCTGTCATGACTGATTGGGCCCACCCACGTCGAAAACAACAGCAACGTCAATTCAAATACCTTCCCGAAACCCGTAAATTTGCATTTAGAAAATGCGAAGAGCTTGGGCAACATGATGCAAATCTTCTCGACGAATACGAAGGTGTTTTTGGAATTGATCTGGGTGAAACATGGACTGCCGGTGCCTTTTATCTTCCTACCAATACAGAACATCAGCCTGGTGTACAACATAACATTAGACGAGATGAACTTTATGGTCATGAACCTATTAATAGAAAGTGGTTAGAAAATCGAAACGAACAGACTTCAATCCACAACATTCAATGTGATTTAGCAAAAAGTGGTGGCAGCAAAACATCCAATGTGGTTAAATTTTTGACTTTTATCCATACCTGGCAAGCCGGAGACCGGAGCTTTAGATTGCATGATGCGCACTCAAGCAAAGCAGAACTTCATCGTTCCTGGGTACAAAAATGTCAATGCGCTCAGAAATTGATAAGGCATGTGAACGGATCATTAATATGGCCGACGCATCTCGTCAACATGCAATTAAAGAAGGTGCCCTTTTAGAACTGTATACAAGAAAGAACAAATTCTTGATTGGTATGGGGTTGGATGGAATGGATACAGGTAATCGAAAGGGCGCCAAGCCAGGACTTGCTCGACAATTTGCCGATAAACTTTATGACCACGCCAAGGCACGGCAAGAGCCTGTTCAAATCGACTTGCCACGTATTGACGAATACTGTAGTAGTAAACTATGCTATCATTGTTTTATGGAAGGTGAAATATTGTATGTGGAGTATTTACGCCGGCCCCCTGCTCCTAGTCGACAAGTCAATAAAGATAATTTGGATAATCAAGGCAAAGAAAAAGTCATTCGTGTCCTTGTTGCGAAAATTGCTACAAGAGATTTCATCGTGATGGAAGTGCAGGAAATGTGCAAGCATCAATAGCCACTTCCATCCTTGAACATGGACAAAGACCTTAAACAATGATCCGCAAGTCTCGTCGTATTAATTCCCAATAAAACACAAGGGGATCAACAAACTTCAAGATAGAATTTATAAAAGATTGACGTGGTCTGAAGTTTGTGTCAATAAGACAAGCACAAAAATATGATTCTACGACTACGAGAACGAAAACAAAAAAAAACAAAAGGGGAGATAGTATATAAGAGGGGAAATGGAATATGATTATAATGTATAGAAGGATCTACTTAATACTATTTTTTTTTTCTATGAGCTATTTTGTTAGGTAATCAAGGAATCAAAGCACTTTGTTTGACAAATGTGTTGATGTTGAAATATTTCGTGGAGTGCAAGTATATGCATATTTAAAATATAATTTTAGCTGACCTACAGATATAGTCACACTCCCCAAACTTTCCTATTAATCATTGTGTAAAAAAAAAATCATTACTTCTTTACTGTCTCTTTTTTTTTATTGACACCAAGAGTGTTTTATTATTCTTTCAAATATAAATATATATTATATACGGCAACCCTTATGAAATGAGCCTTTCGAAACAGGCTACTGATAAGCCAACTAATCCCAATGCAACTCATGCTGCAATAAAATGGAATGATTTTGCTGCAAAAGAGTTTGAAGAGCATTATAAAAGTCGAACAAGACACCGTAATCATATACCACAACAACGTTATCAACAACAATCACAACAACAACAACGACCATCCGTACTTTATTTACCACCTTTACCACCTTCACCAAAACCATTATCACCTACCAATTCTTCTCCTAGTATACCTTCAACTACACCACCCATTCAAAAACAACAATTACCTTCTCAACAACAAAAACCAACAAACGATTCAGTTCAATCCTGGCAAAACTTTGCACTTGAAGCAAGTAAAACGACACCAAATAATAATAATAATAATATGAACAATGATAATGGTATTACAACAACAACAACAAGACAACGACAAAATAATAATAACACTTATTTTGCAACACCAAGAAAAAGTCTCAGTGAAAATGTACAAAGAAATCGTTACCATTATGACATCAATAATAATACTACTACTAATACCCAATACAATAATAATATTAATACAATAAAAACAAAGATAAAAATGATTACATCATCTATTCCTTCTCCTCGAACTAATAAGTCAACATCATCCATACCAGCACGTCGTTTTCAATCCACATTAAATGATCCACCTTTATGTTTTTGTAATGAATTAGCCAATGAAAGAAAAACATCACATGAAGGAACCATTTATGAATGTCATTGGCTACAAAATAATATAGATGATAAACAACAAGTATCATCGCCAACAACAACAACAACGCCTGTGACAAAAGAGAGATTGTTGTGCGCATTTCACGTTCACAAAGAATTCTGGAATACATGTCGACAAAATTTACGTGAAAAAAAATCGATTGACAAATTGGATGGATCACTTGCTTCTTGTCCAGAATTTAATTTGACATTTAGTATTGTACTACCTCAGCAACGTAATAATACATTTACAAAACGTATTCCCTATACACCCCCCAATTGTTTCTGTAATCGACCCGCAAGATTATTTGATGATCCCAATCGATATCACAAAGAACGTCCATTTTTTGCATGCAAACAATTAGATGGAAGTGATCCACCTATTCGTTGTGGGTTTTTCTTATCCATTGAAAATGCTCGATTTAAACCGACAGAAAGAGAAGGATTAGAATTACCTATTCCAGTATCATCACCTACAACCTCTTTTTCATCTACTTCTGATCATTCAACTTGTTCACGTCAACAAAAACATCGACGTAATCAATATCAACATTATAATAATAATAATAATCCCGATTGGCCACCATCACCTCATGGATCTGTTTGTTCAATAGCTACAACTACTTCTTTTCGTATTAATCCTGATGAAGATGAAACGATTTATAATTCGCAGCAACAACAACAACAACAATCATCAGATCCATTGGATACATTATTAAAAACATCAGCAAATCGAAAATCAATGAATCATTTACCTTTTATTAAAACAAATGAGGAAAATGAATCTATTCTTTCTAATAATAATAATCATTATAATAATGAAGAGGAATTAAAAGGAGAAAATATTAATAATTATAATACAAGAGCAACAAATAATGCCCATTTTATTCAATTACTACGTGGAGCTAAGATATCACCTTTTTTACGTACATTATCATCTAAAGATAATAATGAAGATAATAATAATTTATTATCATTTATTATGCAAGGAAATAATGATTTGGCAACACCAACGACGACGACAACACCAAAAATGAATTATTCTTATAATGGAGCAAGTAATTATGGATCATTAATACCAAGTGCAGTTTATGCAAGATATGCTATTAATAAGAAAACAGTCATGGATAATCAATTATTATCGGATGAACACAAAATACAACAACAAATACAAGAATTGGAAGAGATTATATTTCAATTAAAACAAGAAAATGATCAACAACGTCAAATGAATATCATCAAACAAAAAGAAGTATCTAAATTACAAATAGAACAAAAAGAACAAAGGACCAAAAGTAAACTATTAATACAACAAGCGGAACAACTATTAATTGAAAAAGAAGAACTTGTGGATCATATGGATGAAATAAGACATATTTTAAAAGAAGAAATGGAAATTCGACAAAAGAGTCAAATACGACAGAATGAATTAGAAGTAATGACAGAAGAAGTATTAAATATGAATCAAATATTAAAACATGAAATTGAAGATAAAGAAGATAAATTGAATATGAAAGATTTAAAATGTCGAGTTTGTTTTCAAGAGAATATCGAATTCGCTTTAGTACCTTGTTATCATTGTTGTAAGTATATATCTCTATTTCACTTGTATATACATATTATATATTAGATACTAATAATTGTTATAGCTTATTGTAGGACATGTGCTGAAAAGTTAACAGAATGTGCTATCTGTCGTGAAGCTAAATATGCCATTCAAAAAGTTTATCTTAGTTAATTTCTTTATATAATTCATTCATCTTTTTGTATATACAAAAAAAAAGCCCATGCATTTTTATTCATATTCATATTCATTTTTAATTATTCTCTTGTACTTAGCTCTTTTTTATATTATTTTATTATATATCCCTTATATATCATAATAAACGCACACACACACCACATCACCGACTTTTATAGTTTTAATTTGATCCATTTAGGTACGGCTTAACTTTATTTTAGAACCAATAAAAAAATGACGTTTCTCTTTTGTTGATCCATCCCCGCTAAAAAAAATAAAGAGGGAAAATTTAAAAAAAAAAAAATTCTTTCTTGACTTCCCTCTTTTTTTTTATTGTTATTTATTACTATTTTTTTTTTTTTTTTTTTTTTTTTGGTTGGCTGCTCCGTGTACTTACTCTGGAACTCTTTTTTTTTTTTTTTTTTTATTCTTTTGCGAAACATGGTAAGTGAGCCTTCTAAATAACCTTCTCCCTCCCCTCCTCTCCCCCCTTTTTTTTCATATAGACTTAAATAACTTGACAGCTTCATTTACAAAAATGAACAACTGTCAATTATTATTATTTTTTATTATACATTGACAACAACCAATTCTTTTATTACTACTTCTTTTTGTTTTCCTTCTTAACTCTTCTATTGTATAATCTAAATAATTATAATACGATCAATGATGCACAAAGAAGCAAAAAAAAAAAACCATGTGACTTTATTCAAAATTTAACATTGGTTTTCATATATGTGTATATAAATGTATTTTAGTATTCACATTTATATACTTATGGACATCCGCAACCATCACCACCACAAGACGAATTTCAAAGTTTACATGATGTTGATTTTAAACCATTAGTACATAGTGATCGGTCTTCACCTCAACAACAACAACAACAAACATATCAATCGCCGTCATTATCTGTAGTACATGGAACTTCCGGGTCCTTATCAGGAACTATACCCACGTTCACATTTATGCCACCTCATCAACAACATAATTCAAATCAATTATCATCAGCTACTCAATTACAATTATCTGTAAGTTATTTTTACTATTTTTTTTACTTTGAGAAAGAGTATAAATAATTAATGATAATAATATATAGGTTCATCCATTAATTAAGGGACATCAAGAAAATCAACAACAGTCATCCACTTGTTCAGTATCACAGCAACAACAACAACAACATAATCAAGGATCAAACAATAACAGCAATAATAATGATAACCAACAAAATCATCAACAATACCATCATGATACGTTGAATACTCATACTTCTATAACTAATCGATCCGAAAATCTTAGTCATCATTTTGGAAGCTTCCCACCTGTAAGTAATTGTTTCTCTCTCTCTCTCTCTCTTACCGAGATAGAAAAGAAAAGATACATACATATTATATATACTTTTTTTTTCACATGATAAATTATATATTAAATTTATAAATAATATTTGTTCAGGATATGGTATTTGCAAATTCATTTAATGTTCAGCACGTATACCATCCAGTCGACACTAATAGTATTGTACATACATCTGGTATGACAGTAAATGATTTATCTGCAAGATTACCTCCGTTGAATCCCGAGGTTGTTAATACTCAGCCAAATGTCACACTAGCTCGTACATCCGTTTTATCTGAATTTGATCTTCAACAACGACAACAACAATCATCGTCTCCTTCTCATCATCATCATCAACAACAACATCATCAGTTTCGTCAACAAGATCATGTAAATCTTAATCCTGATAATCAAAGTACAAACAACTATAACAATCCTAATAATAATAATAATAATGTACATACTAATAAACGAGTTAAATTAAATCATCATCCACAACAACAACAACAACAACCGAAAGTGAGCCGAGAACGTGCACCTTGGACACCCGAAGAAGATAATCTTTTACGTTTAGCTGTTCAGCTTTATGGTGATAAAACCGAAAAATGGGCTAAAATTGCAGCATGTGTACCTGGGCGAACCAATAAAAATTGTCGTAAACGATGGTTTCATTCCCTAGATCCTTCTTTAAGAAAAGGGGCATGGACAGATGAAGAAGATCAATTATTACGAGAAGGTGTGATGCGTTTTCCAAATCAATGGAGTAAAATTGCAGACATGTTAGAAGGACGTACGGATGATCAATGTGCAAAAAGATGGCGTGAAAGTTTAGATCCAACCATTGATCGATCCGATTGGACACCTAGTGAAGATCAACGTTTAATGGAAAAATATGAAGAATATAGTTCTCAATGGCAAAAAATTGCACAATTTTTTGATGGAAGACCTGGATTACATTGTCGTAATCGTTGGAGAAAATTACAAAGAATGATGCAAATGAAAAAGGAAAAAGAAAATGCTGCGGCTGCAGCAGTTGCAGCATTACCTACAACCACTTCTTTTATTAATGGATTGGCAGATGAACAAATTTCAAGATATCAACAACATAATTCAACTTTTCAACAAAGTCCTCAACAAGGACAAAAACCATCCATATCTTCTTCTATTTCTTCATCGTCAGATTCATCTTCTTTATCAACGAATAATATAATATCCATAACAAATAATAATAATACACATACGACAGAAATACAACATCATCAACAACAACAACAATTTGGTGAAGATGGAAATGAACCTTATAGTGATTTAAATCCTTACGGATGTGATATACCCGGTTGCTATACAAGTTTCCCACAATCGAGTGGTTTATTTTATCATATGAAAAGTGCTCATCCAAATTTAGATGGTTATGATAAACCTTATCGATGTGCCATGCCTCATTGCTCTAAACGATATAAAAATATTAATGGATTACAATATCATTTACGTGAAGCAAAAGGTTCATCAGGTCACGGTGTCTATTCTAATCGACCAAGAACTATCATTAATAATAAACCACCACAACAACAATCACCATCACAACAGCAACAACAGGAGCAGCAGCAGCAGCAGCAACAACAACAACAACAACAACAACAACAACAACAACAACAGCAGCAGCAGCAGTTGCAACAACACGCAATGACACTATTACAACAACAACAAAATCAACATTTGCAACATTTGCAACAATCATTGACATTACCTCGGTGATGAATCTTTTATTTTTATCTTTTTGTATTTTTATTTTCCTTTTATAAACGCACCAAAATATATATCTCCACCTTTCTTTGTTTCTTCTTCTTATTATTATACTATTATTATCCCATTATACATATTTTTTCTTTTACAAAGATATAAATCTATATATATATATATATATATATTGAAACATTTGCTTCCTTAATTATTATAGTTCCGGGGAGGGAGAGAAGCCTCAAAAAAAAAAAACTTGCATGATAAGAGGAGATATTTGACTTTAAAAAAAAGAATGTTCATGCTCAAACAACTTGTTTTAAGCCTTAATGTTGTTTTTTGTTGTTGCACTAAAAAAATATTTTATCTCCCCAACTGATGGTGGTTGGCAGAGTTTCTATGTAACTGTTTTACAGTAAAAGTTTCTTTTGATTGTTCAACTCCTTGTTTATAATTATAAACATTACGTGTTTCCAACAAAAAAAAATTATGTATACACGTGTATTATATAAAAATCCACGCGCAGTTTTCGGGAATAGGGATCATGCAGCATTGTTGTTGTTGTTTGTTCTTTTTTTAATAATGTGGAACCCCACTTTTTTTTTGCCTTCAAAACAACCCAAACTTTGTTATCAATATTTTTTTTCTTTGTTATTTTCAATATAAATTTATATATGATTTGTAATAGTAAAAAAAGAGATTGTTACTAAGGGAAACATATTTTATTCAAAGAAAAATTTTTCTCTTAAGAAAAAATAAAATAAAAAATGGAAACTTAAAGAACTGACGAGATCGTTGCAGAAATGTTACACAAAGCATTCCAAATCTGTTTCATTTTCCGAATTACTTGTAAAGAAAAAAAGCTCAGTCCTCGTTCTTATATAATATATATATATATATATCTCAATTTTTCAGAGTCTTTTTTTTTTCTCTCTTCACCTTTCTCCTCTCGTTTTTTTTTTTCCTTCTCATCTTTTACTCTTTTGTGATGGATCTTTCTTGGTGCATTGTTTGTGACAATCGTATTCATTCCAACTTGGTAAGTCTTTTATTAGTTTAAAAAAAGCTTTTATATATTTATATTCTTCGTACTTTCGGATCTCGGATCCCGGATCTCGAAATTATATAATGATCTAAAAAAAACAATCAAACTAAAATGTCATCGATCTCTTCTTTTTTTTAGAATGAATCCGATTTATATTGTTCAGACGTGTGTAAGGTAAAAGATCTTTCCACATCTACTAGTACTTCTTCAGCTTCTAGTAGCAGCACAGCATTGTTTGGTACAAGTCCACCCAAACGATTAAGCAAGAGTTTAAGTTTGCTGCGGAATAAACAGCAACGATCTACTGCGCCATCGACTTCCTATCCATGGATTCCATTGTATCGCAGAAGACCTGTTGTTTCAAGACGTCCAATGACTCCAATGACTACTTCTACTTCACCGTCATTGATGCTTTGTCGTAAACCAAGTACTACTGCATCTTTATATCGACCTAACGTCACCGCAGTCTAATGATACTTTTTCTACCTTCCTTCCTTCCCTCTTTCTTTTTTTCACGTTCCTTTTTATCTGTCTAAAAAAATTCTCTCATAAAGCATTTCTGTATATAATATATCTTATCCCAAATCAACCAAAAAAAACATTAAACTCATATCTCATTCTAGCTTAGTATATCCCCCCTCCTCCTCCTTTATTTCTTTCAATGACATATAACAAATCATATTAAAAACAAACAAAAACCACCCCAAAAAAAACAAAAAACAAAATATTCACTACATTTAGTTTTAGCATTCAGATTTTTATCCCTTCATCATTTCATATAAGCATTTTTCAACAATTCATAAAAAAATATATATCAATTCTGGTTTTCCCCTTCTTTTTTTTTCAACCATAAAAATACTATCTTGTCTTTTTTTTTTTATTGTTAAAGTGTTTGTTTATAATAAAATCCAAGTCATTTATATAATATCATTAATTGACCATGGAATAATAATTGGATTGAGTGTAAAACGACTCTTGTATTTTTTCCTATTGGTATCTATATTAGTATATATGGTAATATGGATTCGTCAACTATGTCATTTTTGACATATTGATCACCATAGTGATCACCATGCAAATAAGTTACAATGGCACTCTATTTATTTTTTACGGTGATATTCAATGTTACACAACAATGATACCATTTTCTTGTCAAGTGGGGAAACCATTAAATGAACACCAAAAAAAAAAAATGAGTGGTGAAGTTGTTGGTTTCGCTTACTTCACTATATTTTCGTTTTTGTCGTTGATGGTATTTTGTGCCTACTTCGGCATATATTTGTAATGCTTTTGTATAGTGGAATCCCTCCAGTATGGATTTGTTTCACTTTTACCAGCTCTAATTTGAGATATTAGATAAATATGTTGCAAACCTTGACACACCCTATCTGCTGATCTACAGATAATTTCTAGGTGTTTTCTTTTTTTTTTTGGCTACAGAGTAAATAACTTTATTAGGTTTACATTCGTCGAACTTTGAATCTATCGTATAAGCGTTGGTGGTGATTCTGATGAGATATTAAAATGACCAAGGGTAGATTGTCACGAGTAAGGTATTTTACCTTTCTTTCTTTTTTATAACTGTTTTACTATTCTCTACACATAATATCAAGTAGTTTATTGGCATGTGGAACAACATTAAATAAATAATAAAGTGATAAATTAAATATGAGTCATAACTATAAATCATATAAAAGTACTAGTAAAATAAATGAATTGATATAACAAACCTTTATTTTAGTGTAATCCAAAGTTGCAGAAGAAAGCAAAAATACAATGTTGTGCTCAGAAATCGCACTTGGCCTCCTTCGCAAACAGAAACTTTAGAAGGTCCACAAAGGTAGAAAAAGTAATCATTCTCTCGTACAGGGAGCGATGGGTCTTGACTCTTTTCCATTGGTTGGATAACTTTATTATTAAGCTCTTCTTTGTGCTTCATTAGAATCTTTTTCTGGACGCCTTACATTAATGGTAAGCTGAACACAATTATACTGCGTTTCTTCTTCTAAAAGTCGATCATAAGTATGCTGTCTAGCACCTTGTTATTGAAGCGGTCATTGTGGCATGTTAGTAAATTCAGCTAAAAAGAGCTCACAACTGGGTTAATAAAGATACTAATTGTTCTACTGCACGTTGCCATATCCTCATCTAAAAATTTCAACACGCTGTTGACCTGACTCAAGTTGTAGTTGGCGGCGACGATTTTCAAAAAAGTCAGCCGCTATGTCATCACGATATGTGTCCCAATGACAAAAAAAAATATGAAGTCGTGAAGCAAATGTAATGATTTATACAGCCTCAACAAGGCATCTATCCCATCCATTGTCATCTTGTAATAACCCACGGACTCGTGCTGCAGCTTTAAAGTCTGGATACTCTACATCAATTTTAAGTACGCGAACTCTTTAAAGCTAGTAGCGCTAGAAACATGTAATAATAATAGCCTTAAGCTTTATTTTTCTGAATCCCTTGTCTGAATAAAGTGCATGCGGGATATTGAAAAAATACCATGATTGTGAGATTTACCGCGGTGATAGACCAACCTTCTTTCTGTCTATTATATACATATATGCTGAATGTATATCGTTATATAGATATTGTCGAGAGCTTGAAAATCACATCGATTCGAAGAAGAACCAATCAGTTTATGTTGGTCGTCTGTTGCGAGAGCTGAAAGTTGAATGAACATCCGCATCAAAGTATACAGACTCTTCTAATGATAAATGTATATCCAGTCGTTTGATTAAAGGAAAATGGTCTTGTATAACCTTTTCAAAAAGTTTTCCAACAAGTTTCTGCTACTGATACATATCGAACGTTAAGTGAAACGACTCGATTTCATTTTGATTTTCATTTCTTGCATTTTGAGCTACGTTATTTTGAGTGGCGGCGGTATTTTGAGTAGTTCCAATAGTAACATGAGCCCGACCAGATCCTTTGTAAACATATTTGTACAAATATTTTACTGTCTTATTGCTTGCACAGATTTTAATATTTATATGTGAATTGTACTTGGTCGTTAGATAAAGATGATAGGGTAACTACCCATTGATTGTTCAATTTAATAACTTGCTGTATTAATTGTGCGATGGGGGATATTCCGTCAAGTTTCCATTTTCATCAAAGCGTGTTTCATTTGCATATCTTTTTGAACATAAAACATTTTATCATGCATCCGAGCTGCTTGATTATTGAGATTTGCTCCATAAGGATATGTGTGAATCATAAATTATATGTAACTGAATTTGGTGACTACGTTTCGCACAGAAAAGGGATCAGGAGTGGGTTTATTGCACTTTTGAGCAACAAATTATTAAGTAGTAAATAACACGTAGTATAAACTTGTCGCGTCTATACTTTTCTCTGGATTTCGAATATAATAGGTGGGATAATTGGTTTTGTTAAAGGTAGTATATAAATACGGTTACAGGACCGCCCATTGAAGTCAAATTGTCCAGCAATGGAAGTATCTACATTCGGTGCGCCCGTTAGCTTCTTCTTCTCGCCATAAGGCTTATGACGCGCTAATCCTTCAATTCAATCTTGCTAAGTAGATCAGTATTCGGATCGATAGAATTGAGGAATAAAAAAAGAGAAAAAGAAAACTATAAACATTTTTTTTTCAAATGCTTATACTGCAAACTTGATTTTGTAATGTTGGAGTGTACAGTTCTGATTATATTATTGTATGGCGGAGTTGTTATTGATTAAAAAAGGGGAATTGGCTTGTTTTTATTTACACCATAATCTAAAAAACTCTTGCTATCCTTTTATTCACAACTTACAACTTGGAATGGGTAAGAAAAAACTAGCATTAGTAACATTCCTTGACTTTTCCTTATTCTCAAAATCACCTCACTATTCTTGGTGGAATAAGGTTAAAGAATTAATAATAATACGTCAATGCCATTCTTCGGATCTTTTATTTTTAATAGATACGATTGATTTAGATCCAGATACTCTCTTGTCATTCAAAGGCCCTTTTGATCCACCATACTTCCGTCGTGTATTATATAATAATTACTCAGATCTGAAAAAAGGGCCCAAGATTCAGTTAATCAAGCCTATTGAACTTCTACAAGAATTAGTAGAAGAAAATAACATACCAGAAGATATATTATCTAGTAGCACTATCAATTTATCTTGTATACCAGGCATTATAAATGATATTGATAGTAGAAACGAAGAAGTAAATATTTTAGTCCCTGACATAATTGATGAAATTAGATCTCAATTGGCAACAATTGAGCTCTCTAATAATGATTCTGCATGTATTTTATTGACATGGATATCCTATTATGAATTTACGCAACAAACATGTAATGCTTTTATAAAAGCAATGTGTAAAGACCTTTGGGAACGTGTTTTATACATTGATACCAGCCAGCGTAAAGCTCATATCAGCCGCCTTCTTGATAGTGTTGATATAAGAAACCTGGGATATGAGACTTTTTGTAAAATTCAAATACTATTTTTAAGGTAACTAAAATGAGTTTACTTTATATATCAGAATTAACTTTATTAACTAATTCTATATAATAGAGCGGTACCTATAAAGTAAAAAGTGCATATAAAAGCAGACCAGTAGAATACTACTTTCGGGAATATTTATTCCAATCAGTCTCTAACACCTCAAAAATGGATTTGCGAGATATACAAAAGAAACCGTATGGATATATGCCTACATATAGGTTATATAAGCTTATCATTAACTTCTTGTATCATAAGCATCAGGAACCTACTATAGATATGATGGCAAATTTTTACCATGGTATCTATACCTCCCCTTTAATTCATAAAATAAAATATTTACCATACCTACAAGGTAATAAACTACATAAAGTAGATAATGGGATGTGGATCCGTACCTTTTCAAACCAATAACTACCCCTTTTAAAACATATAACATATATCTTACTCTTTTATTTTTTATACATATATATTATATTATCTTACATTACTCTATAACTATCCTTTCTTTTTACTTTTCAATTCTCCTTTTCTTCTTTTGTATTTAACACTTATCTTCCTTCTATATATACTTCATTTTTTATTTTTTTTTATTTTCTGATCCTTGTTTTTATTTCTTTTCATAAATATCTTATTGAAGATATAGGAATATAGCTTGATGTTCTTTATATTAATATAAAGAAGGTAGGTTTGAATCCTAATATCTTCTTCCAAGTGAGAGTTTAATTAGTAGTTATTTATGCTAAGCTGATTTTAATATGTCAGCTGTGTACAACACTGAAGTTTGAATCTAAATTTCAGTAGAAATATATACTTTTCTCACATATTTATATAATATAATTAGGTATGGAAAAAAAAAAGATCCCTATTTTATCCACCAGTAACTTCAAAAATAGGGTTGATATCATGTCTTTGATCGGAAAATAATTATTATCAATATAGTTGAAAATTTTTGTTTATTTATTATGGAAGACTAAGTGACATTCGTCTATAGACATACAGTCGCTTCCTTGCGGTACAAAGGGATAAGAATATATATAAAAAATAAATAGTAAGAGCGTTGGTACCATAACTAAAAAAAAACCCTTAATGGGAAAAAAGTTTGGTGGAGGAGTAGTTGGTATTATCAATATACTTACCCAATATTTTATTATTATGATTATTATTACTAACTAATGAAAATGGTATATATTTACAATATGATAGATATACAAAGGATAGTAAATAAATAAGGTCAAAAGGGGTTATATAAATGTGTATGAATGTGCACGATTGTAAAATAAAAAATACCTATTATCCAAGTAATCTAATAAATGTTATTAGTAGTTTCATTATTAATGTGTGTGATGAATCTTGCCTCTTTTTTTTTTTGTTTTTTTTTTTGTATATAAGATAATATTAGTGTATAATAAGATTGCTGTTGTTGTTTTGGTTATCATAATAGAGTGATGTGTGTGAACGAGAGAGAACAAAAGAGCTGCTGTTGATATTGATGATTCGTATTTCAATGGATGATCTTTTGTTGTCGATGATTTATATTGACTTTTACTCGATACAGAGAATTATTGATGGATGGTATGCTTTTTTTTTGTTATTGCTGCTCTTGACAACAGTAACTGTTGGAATTGATTTTGTGTGATAGTATGATATGCTTTTCTAATTATTGCTCTTTTGATATTGAATAGGAGTTGGGCATATGTATTGATTTTGTTGCTTAAAGTGGAATTATATTTGTATTTACCGACAGTGATTATTTAGTTGGTTATTTTGATTTTGAGTATTGCTTCTTATTTTTCAGATTGTTGTAACCGATGGGTTGTAGCATATTTGTCATTGGTTTGATTGGACATTTTTGGTCTTGATTGTAGTGCTGGATCTTGAGTTTTTTTTTTTTTTTTTTTGATCCTTGACATGATAGATTTTTTATGTTTAGAAATAGATGGACTTGTTTACTGCTTTTGATTTTATCTTTTTTGAAGAATATCCATTGATATAGAATATCTTTTCTATATATCGGAAGCTCTTTTGCTTCTCTGGTTGCCTGTTGATTTTAGATTTCCTTTGTGGTGTGTTTGTGTCTTTGTGTAGAGAAGGATGTATGAGGGGTATGAGGGGTATGAGGGAATATTTGGATAGTAATAATAAAGGTTAATAGTATTTTTTGTATTTTTTTTTGTATATCTTTTTTCATATATCTTTTTTTTTTGTATCTTTTTTTTGGCAATCATCATCACACACACAAATAACAACATTACCATTTACATTTCTTAAGAATACTGGAATTTCAGTATTAATATTTCACAACGTACCTTTCTTTTTTCTTTTTGGAATAAGAGGGAATAGACTTGGGTATATTGATGTTGGATTGAGGCAAGACTGGAATATTCATCCACTGTTATTTTCGAATATGGTGGCAGGAATTTGCGTGTGTGCATATTCGTCCACGTGTGTATGTATGTGTGTTTGTGTGTGTAACCTCCATATCCAAAAATAACAGTGAATAGAATAAATACATCATGACCTTCTTGAAGTGATAATTTAGATTATTGTTCTTGAAATAACTTGAGAAATGATCGTCTTGATATGCAATAATAGTACACGTATGCATAGAAGCGTCGAAAGTCATATTCCAGTCTTGCCAACACCGAAAATAAATACGAAGAAACAAAAATCTTGATAATTAAAAGGTTTTTTGTTGTGTTTCTTGATAAATATAGTTCACCTTCTTGACTAGATCGTAATGGATCGTAATGGATGCGCCATAATAGATAGTTCACCATGATAATCTAAATAGATGTGTACCTCGTGTAATACGAGAGCGAAACCAAATCCCACATTTTGTTGCTGTCTACCACATGTAATATTATTATGACACTCATCTGGTCTGTGTCATAATAACAAATTGCCCACCTTTTTCTTTATTCTTCTTGATGTTACTTATGCACTTCATCATATGGATTGATGTATGTTGTTTCTTGAATAACACGGGTTCATACATCACCAAATGATTTGCTACTTGACTGGTTATTGTTTTTATTCACTGGATGAATACGTAATAAAACTTGAGATTGATTTGATGATGGTTTATCAAATACATCTTGAATGTGGGATTTGGTTTCTTGTGTGTATATGTACTCCTTATTTCAAAAGTAAATGACAATAGAACAACTATGCTTGATGGATAGCATGTTGTTTCTTGAATAATGAATAAATCATCTGAAATAATTTATCAACGCCAGATAAATATAAAGCACCATGAAATAAGATATAAAGTCGGTTGAAGGAGGTACACACCAAGTAGGAGCATATACACACATGAATCCTTCCTATCTCGTTAATTCCCATCAAAATGTTGCGGTCATAATATGGTTCCAATAAAAAACAAGTAGTAAAGAGTTACAAGTTTCGTTTAAGATTGATCAAAAAGTTGATAAAGTAAGGCACCGAATTGTGAAACCAAATAGTGACCGCATCAAATAGCTGAATAATAAATATTGCTCCCTTTTTTTTTAGACTAGCAATTATATATAATTTTTACCAGAATAGTTCCATTATCACCCAATATAATACACACCAAAGTACCAACTATGAGTCTTAATAATAAAAACAATAGTAACAGGTAAATCGGCTCAATCAATGTAAGAAGAAAGAAACAAAGATTGTATCATAAAGGTAAACATTCCCAAAGGAAATGAATATGTGAAGATGAATGAAAAAAGGTTTTTCAGTATCAGAGCCACCAAGAACTAATATCAAAGCACAATAAATTCCATTCAAGCCAAAGACGGGATTCTCTTTTTTTTGTTTCTCTCTTATACACAGATGTATAATAATGGCCTGCTTTCACAAATTAATTTACGAAAACAATTGGATTAACTTTCTAATCACCAAAATCAAATACCAAAAATGACAATAGCTAGCCATAGTTAGGGTCAAAGTCAGTCGTTACCACGACATCATTAACAAAAAACCACGGGAGCCTTGAATTGCCAAAGCATTGAATAGGGTCAAAGTCAGTCGTCACCAAAAACGACCATTCACATCGCGTACACTCCATGTTTCTTTTCCATATACCCACCAAGGAAATAGAAACAACGCTTTCTTCCACCTTGGAAAGCCCGATTAGAACACATAGTACACCTTCCCACAATGTACCACGATTCCCGACACAGCTGCAATAAGCCCCCTCTTGACAGGAAGACGATCCCAGCTTCAAAATCTCAACGGGAGGTAAGAAGAAGAAGGAAAAACAGAAACAATAACACAGAGTCTATGCCATAACCGGTGGGAGATCGAGGTACCCATATACACAACAGCCTAGGATGACCAGAGACTATCTGGAATGAGGCGTCGTTATTGCAGTTGAGCTACTTCGAACGAACTCTTGTATCCACGGCTACCACCTCATTAGTCCCGACGAGCACAGAATAAGGTCATAATGGTACTTTTGACAAGATCTTTGCGACTTGAAAACAGTAACTTGAAACAATGACAACAACTTGTTTTGACCTTGATAATTTTTCTAACAGATTTCTTTTCATAACAAATTTATTCCCGTAGATAGAAAAAAAATTGTTATTAAAAAGAAACCAATAAAAAATATATGAAAAACTTTCAATATTTAGTAACTTACACTTTTAAAGTATATAAAAATATATAAAACAAAAAATGATAATGAAAATGATAACTTACAGTAAAATAATATAAATTAAATGAGTCTTGTTGTCATTAAGAAACAAAAACCGGCGGCTGCAAAAGATCTGTTGGTGTTCCAAATATGCCTCATCTTGCTCACCAAGACTAACAAGGAATGACGTAGGGGTATACAAAAGCTCGTCCTTTTCACCCTACCACAATAACGAACATCCCCACCCCAAATAGTCTAAGGCCAGAGCCTAGACCGAGCATATACAGATACCCCTTTACTCCCGGTGGTTATGACACAGGACATCCATGCCGCGTCCTATTCCCCCAACCCCTTCTTACCTTGATCCCAATGAGACCATCCACCGAAATGCCTCCCTGCCAACCCGTTTCAAAAGGCAAATTGCCGCAGTGCCGACACCAAGCCAACCAAACCTTTAGAAGCGCACACACACGCAGCATAACAACGTCTATATATTCCGTTAAAAACAATTAAATGATTAGTTCCCAGCGATTATTATCTCTTTTTTTTTTGAAGTTATTTTGTTATGATAGAAAACTTACCATGACATTGTTTGTATCATTGACTTCAAAAAGCCAAAGCGCCCAAAACGGACACCCCATTATATGTCTACTCGACATACGAAAAGCACAAACAGAGTTCATGCCTAATATAATTTTAAATATACAAAAGAAAATTATTAGTAATTGTTATTAAATTATTTTGTGGAAACTTGTTTTAAAGATAAGTTGTCAATGTATATTAACTTACCATGACCGTTGCATGCACAAAAGCACACATAAAAAAAGCGCCAAAAGAGCGCAGAAAAGACTCACACACCGGGCTGCCGCACAACAGCTATAAGAAAGAAATAAGAATAAAATTATATCGTTAATTAGTTTTTATGAACATGAGAGATTGTTTTTATATATAAATGTTTTTTTTTATCTTTACACTTACCAGAAATGCCGAAGGCGTCGTAAAAGAAAAGAAAAAAAAGTGCCAAAGGACGCACAAAAGGACACACACACCGGGCTGCCGCGCATCAGCTACGTATAAGAAAAAATAAATAAAGATATAGTGTCAATTAGTTTTTATGCACATGAGAAATTATTTTTCATATATGATTTTTTTTATCTTTTAAATAAACTTACCAAAATGCCGAAGGCGTCGAAAAGAAAATAAGAAAAAAAAAGCCGTACACACACGGACGTAAGAGCAATCATCAACAGAGGTGCACACACAAACACATGTTGGGAAAGAGAGAGAGAAAGAAAAAAAAATAAAAAAAGAGTAAAAAAAAATAAAAAGAACGCGAGAATTCCTTCAAACCAACAAACGAACACAGTTACCCGTCGTCTATAAATAAAAGAATAAAAAAAGAGTAAAAAAAAAAGTTAATATTTATGACAAGTAGGGTGAAAAAAAATATGAATATAAAAAAAAATAATACTTACGAATGATCTGCTTCAATCATCATCATCATCGTCCCCAAGGATCTCAGCAAGAATATCATCAACTTCAGGAAGTGGTGCAGCTTGTGGTGGTGGGAGGGCAGGAGCTTCATCGTCATTCATATGACCGTCGACACCTACACGGTCTTCTTCACTACGGCCATGATTTATAGAAATATTGGTATCACCCTCATCTACTCGTCGACGTCTAACTGAGACATACTCAGCTTCATCCGTTGAAAAAGTGTCCTCTGTGGTATCAAGACCACGCTTTACACCCCGGACAGAAGGAGCTGCAACAGAAGGGCCTGGCACGGTGGTATTTTGATCCTGGATTGGCACAGTGGCTTCACCATTTTCTTCACTTTGACCATCTTGACTGTCAAGACTCTTGGAATCACCCTCATGCACACGTCGACGTACAACTGGAGCATACTCAGCCTCATCCGTGGAAAAAGTGCTATCATCAGTGGTATCAAGACCACGTTTAACACCCCGAACAGAAGGAGCTGCAACAGAAGAGTCTGGTTCAACAGCGGGATCTTGATAGGCAGGGATCAGCTCAGAGGCATCACCTTCTGCAAGTTCATCGGCACCTACATGAACTTCTTCATCTTCACTATAAGTGTCATCTTCTTCTTCAATAATCGGCAAGCTAGCCACAAAAGTAGCACAACGCTGTTTAACAGGTTGGAAAATAGCTGCCTTTGAAAAGTCTAACTTAAAAGATAGAGCTTTTCCTTCATCATTGGCATCCTCAACCAAAGTGGAAGCATTTGTCATAGTAGAGAAGTCCGAAGACATATCTACAGAACTAGCATTACCAACAGTAGTATTGTTGGATTGGTCCAAAGACGGTAACATGTTGGTTGCAAGTGCATCAGATGCTGTGGAATCACCCACATCTTGCTCATGTTCAGAGGCCTCAGCTACAGCAGCATCAGCAATTATTTCAGGACTAAAGTCGTCCGAATAATTATCAGTGCCATTTGTAGGAGTTTTTTCCTCTGGCATTGACTGCTCTTGTGCTGGTGGCATAAAAGCCAACGCAGCAGCAGTATGCATAGCATCAGTGATATTAAAACCAACTGTGCTTTCTTGTTGTACATGTTGATGTTCAAGTTCTTGTACGCGGCTATCCATGGATAGGGAATCACCACCAATATCCATGGCAACAGGACCAATCTCTCCAGCAGCTGCAGAAGGGATTTCATTGGAATCATCTACAAAAGAATCATCCATTTCCACATCACAATCAGGGAAAGGTGTTCCTGTTGGAGAAGAAGACAAAGTACCATTAAGTGCCAAGGAATCAGCGTCAGCTTCATTTTCCCATGATTGCACAACAGCATCGCGATTAATATCAACAGGCATCGAAGATGAAGGCTCATCTTGATGTTGAACAGGAGCCGAAGCTTGGGCACTAGGACCTAAGTCCATGGCCGCGAACTGTTCGCACAAGAGATCAACTGCATCAGGGAGCACAGTTGGCGATCTGTTTGAATGTGACTTTTTACGGTCATCATTACGACGGTGAGGAAAGATACCACGCAAGAGATCTTCCAATGTTTCATACACCTCCACATCAACAGGGTAGAAGTTCTTGGCACCACCATTAGGTGTGTGAAATCTAATCCAATCATCGTGATTATACTTGAAATATGGAATAGGAGACTTTGGTTCTTCTCGGGTTTTGCCCACAACAGGCGGTTCACACAGCACACGCCGCAAACGAGAAACCTCCTCATAACGAGAAGCAACAAATGCATAGTCGAGACTTGGCGGCAACGGCGAAACGAAAAATGGTCCCAATGACAAGCATTGTTCAACAATAAATGTGCGCAAAGGATTGCAACACGACGAAAAAGAGATGAATGCCACAAGGGCAAGAAATGCATAACTGCAAAACCACAGGAAGTGGAACAAATAGTAGTAGTAGACAACGTTCAACGCAATGAGAGCGAAATAGCAGGCAAAAACAGCCAAACCGAAAGTAACGAAAGGTTCGTAACGGAAGGATTCTTCAAGTAGCCGGAACATAAGTAACAAAGTAAAAAAAAAGAGGCTCTGAGGGGTAAAGAAGAAGAAAAAAGAAAACGAGAGAACGGGATATATTTTGATTCAGAAAAAAAAAACCATGTGATTCCTCATTAGGCAATTTTTTTTTTTACTTTTTAACATATTTTTCGGGTCATGGTACTATGTAAGCGTATAAAGCGTGAATGTGTTTAATAAAAGTAAAAAAGTTGCAGTAGCAACATTGTTATTGAGATGGAATGACGCGACCTAATCTTTGTTTGTTCCAGAATGCTCAGTTCCTGTAGAATTTACAGCCAAGTCTATTTTTTTTTACTTTAAGGAATGAACTTTTTTTTTTCTTTTTCCCAATTTCCTTTTTTGTTCATATTTTTTCGCGTCATGCTACTATGAGCGTGTAAAAAACATGAGTGTTCATAATAAAGGTGAAGAAGTGGCAGTGGGAACATTGTTGTAGAGATGGAATGACACAACTTAATCTTTATTTGTCAGTTTTTGTAGAATTTACACTTGTGTCTAATTTTTTTATTCTAAGGAATGGCCGTTTTCTTTTTTTTTTATATTTTTTGTGTCATGGTATTATGGGTCTGTCAGAGCGTGAATGCCTTTAATAAAAGCTACGGTAGCATGAATTAATACAACTTAATTTTAGTTTCCCACGCATTGTGTTCATTCCGATAAATTTTATACCCGTGGCCCCTCTTTTTTAAGCTATGCAAGCAGTTTTATATATGTTCCTCCTATTTACGTGTTGAAGTTTTACAAGTGTATATTACTACTACGTACTCTCTTCTTTTTATTAATAAAAATGTTGTATTTTACGTATCATGAGCGAATAATTTTTGTTTTGTGGTATAGATAATAATCATGATAATGCGGGTAAAAAAAATTAGTGGTAATGATAAAAAGTTACATTAAATTCAATAATCAGCGCAAGCTTATATTCTTGACAGGAAATTATTCATTTTCATATGTGTGAATAACACCCTTCCAAGAAAATACAAAAAGACCATTGTTTGAAGCATAATTCACTTTTAATCACTCAATCCAAATCCCTTGATGTAGATATATAAAAAGAAGAAAGTCAAGCCAAATATTTAAATAAAAAACATTTATAGTCATCTTGCTACTACTTAATTAGAGACAAAATGAAAAGCATAAACACTTACAAACTAAATGTATAAATCCCATTTATTTTGAAGTTCCTTTGACAAGCGATGAAGAAAAGCTATCTTCGTTTTTTTTGCCTTGGCTGATTTTGATTAGTATCTGGATTGCCACAGCTAGTCACAGCAGTAACTGTTAGAAAGAGGGTCAACAGACTACAAAAACTTGTGCAAACATTTTATTGAAATAATTAAAAAAATTAGGATGGTACGTAGAACAATTAGCTACGAAAAAACAAATGGATCTCTTACTTTTTTTTATACATAGAAAATGAACCATATCATCTCGAAAATATGTTCGTTTGGAAGAATTTACTGGAGAGCATCGGTATATATGCATAATGAGTTCATGGGAGTGCTTTGTAGTATATACAATTGATATGTAACAGTAACAGAATGAGTTACTGTATTAGTGATATAAAAACATTTCGTGGGTTTCTCACTTGATGTATTTCTCTAGTATATGACGCATAAGAAGAATTGTCGTAAGCTTATATTATGGCATACATATAATGAAAAAATTATTATGGATCGACAGAATGGCATGTTACGCATTCATTCTTAGATGTGTTGTATTTATGGCCTGGTAGGTTGGTTTGTGTTGTAGATTTATGTATAGATTAAAAGATAAAACAACAAAAAATGTTGGTCGTGGCATAGATCTATACGTAATAAAAAAACACAATTAACATTTTTTTATAAGTAGAGCAATACCAACATAAGTTGACTTACATATTAAATAAGTTAATATCAATGTAAAGCAGAAATCATCTGTTGTGAGAATCAAAGAAAGTAAAAGACAAATAATTTATCTTCTCTTTCTTAGTGCTGAAAAAAAAGCTATATATTCTTAAGATGCACCACTTATCATAATAAGTATTATACCTTTTTACTTTTTGCAATAATAATTGTAATAAAGATCTTTACGTATTAATCTATTTCCAGTAAATAAGTTCTCATTTTAGACATACGTACGTAACACTAGTTCATGATCACGATAAGATTTCTTTTTACAAGTTTTCTATTACTTACGTATTTAACAATTCAAATGAATTATAAACATTCATGTATCAAGAGTTTACTTTTGTTCCTACGTATTGAAATTATGTACAGTAACGACGACATAGGAAGTCGTCTACAACATTACACGACAAAGGGGACCTTGGCTGTGGATCAATTCTTTCTTTATTTAAATCGAAACATTTCACTACTGAGAACTAATTATGTAATATAAAAAGAAATATTTTCTAAGTCTATAATCTCTATCTTCTTGAATGAGAACAGTAATAATAAATAATAAAATAAAATAAATAAATAAATAAAGGGAAGGGAGGGTGGGGACAGCCAAGGTCCCCTTTGTCGTGTAATGTTGTAGACGACTTCCTATGTCGTCGTTACTGTACATTACACATCCTTGTCGGGGACCTTGGCTGTGTATCCAGAGTACTTAAAGTAAAATTCTCTTTAGTTTGGACGGAAATGCGGTAAAATTGTTCAAACATTTTCCTTGACGACCAGTTGCCTTGTACCACAAGATTTTCAACGGACACGCCTGCTTGTGCTGCCAGAGTAGCGCCTAAAGCTCTTGCCTTGGGAAGAGGTGCTCCAGGTGGACGGCCAACAAACTTCATGATTTGATTAATGTATTTGCTGATACGCTGACTTGATAAGCCTTGATCATGATGGTTGACATAGCGTAATAGCGGTACTAATGATACTTGAGGAAAGACCGGATGGGGAACAGAAACAAGAGTAGAAGCAACTCGAGAACAATACACCTTGTAAGTGTTGACAGGACAAACCAGGTGATCAGAATGGGGATGTATAGCGACGGTTTTTGTAATACGTATACCACTGCGTTTTTCTTTGGGAGCGACAATCACAAGCGAGAGAATATTTTCAGAAGAAATAGAACATTGATTGAGGTCGATACGTTCAAGGTCAGAAGGACGTAGGAAACCAACCATTGCTAGTAACCATGCTAATTTGGCGGTTAAGAGTTCGATCGTCATACCCGTATTGTCACCCAATGAGATGATATAATTTAATGCTGGTTGTAAGTCGTATTCATATGATTTTTGTGGAAGGACTATGCCTTGACGTAAGCCTTTTTGGAAGTCTTGGAAGTGCTGATGATTACGTATCTGGTTGCTTTGATCAGTAGGAAAAAGAGCGAGAATAGAAGATTGATAGGCGAAGACCGTACTAATTTTCCAATGCTTGGTTTCATACTGCGAAGCAAGAAAGCTGGTCAAATGAAAAACATTTGGTTCCATAAAGTTTAAGTCTGTAAATTCACACCAACGCTGGTACACATCTTGTCTGATTTTTGTTGATGGATTAACCATTTTGGTTTTATTGGCAATCGCTATTGCGGCCCCAGAAGCTGATTTGAGCGTTTTGCACCTAGGTTCCATGCTAGTAAGGTCCAAGTGGGATTCTTGTTCAACAGATCTTGGTCGTTTGTTGTGGTGCTGATGACAATCGGTGGCTGTAAGGCGAGTTGGGTTGCGAGCGGATACCAAGGGGCTGAGGGCCAATTCGGTGTAATCAATGTTGCTGAGAGTGGGTGTTGGATTAGCCGTTGTAGACACTGTAATATCAGATTCCATGGTGGGGCTAGATATAAGCGGCCCATCGTGTGCGTCCATTGTTTGCTGAATGCATTGGTCCAAAGTGCTTGTGGGTGATGATTCCAGCTGACGAATTGTTTGGTCTGTCGATTTGCTGCTGAGGCGAAGAGGTCGAGCTGGTGGGGACCCCAAAGTTGATTTAATTGGTGATATACTGTTACTGGTAATTTCCATTCGTTTTGTGTCGTCATGGCACGTGATGGCGAGTCGGCTGGGTTTTGTGCTGATGGGACATATAGCGTGGTGAGTGTTATATTGTGTTGAAAACAAAATTTCCATATCCTCATGGCTAAGGAGTTGAGCATTTTTGATTTGGTTCCGCCAAAATGACGGATATATGCTATCGCACTGATGTTGTCCATGCACAGTTGTATGTGCGGTGTATTGATTAAGTTGGGAGTTTGTAAGGCTTTCCAGACTGTCAGAAGTTCCAAATAGTTGATATGGTAATGCCGTTCTTGTGCAGTCCACTTGCCAGATAGGTATATATTGTTCTGAACTATACCATAGCCGCTGGTCGAAGCATCGGTGAAGAGTTGGGTTGTTGGTTGGTGTTGTATGATATGGGATCCATTCCAAGCTTGAAGTTGGGAAATCCACCATACCAGTTCTTGTTGCATAGGTGCTGTGATTGTAGCTATTTGTTTCTGACGAGTTTGATTCAATCGGGTCAACAAATGCCGAGTACGAAATCTTGCTTGCTGATTCCCCAATTGAGTTGCTACGGCTGAGCCGATGAACTGTGCTAACTTCAGCCATGGGATCATCTTCATATAGAGCAGTTGATATGCTAGCCGTCGAATTGTTCGAATTTTCTTGCCGGGAATTGAAATCATCATTGTTGTTGTATTGATGCTCATGCCCAAATGATTGATATTTTGTGTTGGAATTAATTGAGACTTCTCTATGTTGAGAAGCCAGCCGAGTTCTTGTAATTTTTGTGATATCATTTGAGTATGTTTTTGGGCTTTCGGAGCTGATTTGGCCATGATCAAAAGGTCGTCCATATAGGCTGTCAATCGAATACCTTGGCGCCGAGCCCATTTCAGAAGTGGTTTTAATGTTTTCGTGAAAACGATAGGTGACAGGCTGAGGCCAAACGGCAGCACCTTGTATTGATAAAGTTTCTGTCTCCATTGGAATTGTAGGAGATGACGATGTTGAGGATGAATTGGAATGTGATGAAAAGCATCTTTTAGATCGATCGATGTGAGGTAATCGCCTGGTTGTAGCATGTTGGTGATGGTTGGCCAAGATTCCATTTTGAAGTGTATTTTTGGTAGATATTGATTCAGTGGTCTGAGGTTGAGTACAGGACGAAGGCCCCCATCCTTTTTCGGGAGTAAGAAAAGGCGAGATCGGAAGCCCGGAGTACAAGGGGAGATGGGTTCGATAGCCTCTTTCGCCAATAAGGTCTTGATTTCTTGATCGATTATTGAAGTGGAGTCTACTGAGGAGTGCGGAAAAAGTTGGTGGTTTGTAAGTGGCGGTGGAGACCTTAGCGGTAAGCGGTAACCGTTTCTGAGAATTGTTCGGAGCCATGGTGAAACTTGAAAGCCAAGAGAATGAGACCAGGTAGAGCAAAAAAGAGAGAGTCGACCACCTACGCTTTTTATTGTGTTCTCTGGTGAGACTGGCGAGGGTGAAAATCCCGCTGCTGAGATTGTTGGTAGGGTCTTGAACCCCCATTGTTAATTGTAGTAAATGAAGACGATTGGTGTTGATTATGATTATCAGCGGAGCGACGCTGAGCTTGTTCAATAGCTGGTTTTTCATGGTCTGGTTTCTGATACGTATAGGATCGAGGTCCCTTGTTTTTCTTCGAGCGACGTTGAGTGGCGAGCTGAATGGATTGCTGAAGTTTAATATGGTCCAACATGTCTTGGGTGTTGACCAAAAATTTTTCTTGTTGAGAACTAGGCGCCTCAAGATGGTTTGGGAGACCCTTGTACAAATTATCAGTACGTAAAGTGGTGATATATGAAGCCAAATCAGATAAAAGTTCGTGCATCGCCTGTGCAAAGTCACTGCCTTGTTGTCGAATATTGGTGTCATTGATATTACCATGTAGATTTTGGTACAAAAACCAATCCAATGGTCTGGTAAGACCTGATAGACGATACTGAATATTATGAAGAGCTGAATCAAAGTGTTTTGCAGATGCAGAAATGGTGACTTTATTGAGTTTTGGTGGATCATAATTGCGTATGGCATTTTTAGGACAATCGAAGAGGAATTGTCGACGCTGTGAATCATCCAAAGGTCGTTTGAAAAAATCTTCTTGAATGAAGGGATATTGCGCCAGCATTTCTTCAGTGGGATGAAAGTCGGCACCGGGATTGCGTACAGTGACGTTGGGGTCATTGTTGGTATTGGCAGTGGTCGCCAATTGTTGTTCAACGGCTTGTAAGCGTTGAAGTAGGGCAGTAGCCCAAGCGGGGGCGGCATCATCATTATTCATAAGCTACGACGGTGAGTTCCAGGAGCGTAGTAAAATGTTCGAATAAAAAGAAGATAGAGATTATAGACTTAGAAAATATTTCTTTTTATATTACATAATTAGTTCTCAGTAGTGAAATGTTTCGATTTAAATAAAGAAAGAATTGATCCACAGCCAAGGTCCCCGACAAGGATGTGTAATATAATATTATTATTTTTTGTATGTAGTCATAAACCTAGTGAAGTTTCTGCCTACTAGTTGGCAAATCTACATTGTTGCTGCTCTCTTTTGTAAACCATCTTTTTTTTTCTAAATAATATAATTTACGGTTTATTTTGATATTACATATTTAGTTTATAATAATAGTAATGACAGTCAAAGTTACTCTAATAAACATAATTTTTTTTATGTACGTACGTATATTATGGCCTAGTAAATAAAAATATTTAAATTAAACAGCTGTAGTAACTAGAAACCCCAAATAACAGTGAAAATATAATCATAAATAGTTAGTTAATATGTTGATCTTTTCGTTTATATATAGTTATTATTCGTAAATAGTTTGTTCCTACTATAATACATAGAAGATAGTAAAAGTTGAATAGGATTTATATCTGTTTAATTCAATATAAGAAACACTATTCATTGAAGTGTATAATTTCCTAATATGGAACCAGCCAATGACATCACTTTATTCAGAAAAAGAATTGAATTGCGTGTGCACTTAAGACTCACTTCTCCGAACCTTACTCTCCCTTTGACGCGTCGCCCTTTTTTTTCTTTTGGTCCTTTTTATATTATTACATCTTTCTTTTCACACATACATTCACAAATTCATCATGTCAACCAAAGAAACGAAACCAGAAAAAGAAACACAACCAGAAGAAATGGAGATTGAAGAAGATGAGGAAACAAAACAACTTCGATTAGAAAAAGAAACAACTGCTTCTGTTATTGCAGGTAAATGCCATTTTTCTTATTATCAACTCTCTCTCATACACACACATAATGTATATACAACTGATTGTGTGGGATCCCTTAATTATATTGAGTAGCATAATTATTATTTGTTATTATTATTGTTTATTTATAAAGAGTAAAAAAAAAAAAAAGAAAAAGACTTAACTAATGAAGTTGTTTAAATATGAATATAACATTATTATATATTAGAATTAAAACGTAACTTCTCATTGTTGGAACGTGCTGTTGATACAATCGAATCTCGTTTTACAACTCGTGTTTTACGAACACTCCCTTCTATAAGACGTCGACTTACTTCTTCTATTCTTTCTCAAGTAATCTCGGAATACTATAGTTCTGGTAAAACGATATATGCATTTATTTTTTTATTAACAAAGAAATTAAGAATACTAATCAATTAAAAATAATATTATATTATTAATAATAGATGAACAACGTTCTTTCCTTTTACAGTATCTTGGAGAAGAAAATACTTCAATGGAAGTGGATAGTGGAAAAGAAAAAAGCAATGAATTGCCAGAAGTTGATATGTATCTTCATTTACTTACATTGATTTATTTATTGGATCAAAATCAGTTGGAAAAGGTATAAAGAACTACACAATAATGATAATAATAGGGATTTACCTAAACGATATCGAATGGAACAGGATGAATAGGATATTAATAAATATTGATGATAATAGGGTATTACACTTGCTGATAAAACTCTTGAGAAATTATTACAACTTAACCGACGTACACTTGATCAACTTGCTGCTCGTGTACACTTTTATCATGCTCGTTTCTATGAATTATCCGATCGTCTTGCTGAAATTCGACCGTAAGTAGTTTTATTCATTCACCTTTTATAAAAGATAACATAGGACCTGGTAAACCGATAATAACAACATATAATAATAATATTAATATAGATTGCAACTTGCATCATTACGAACAGCTACTCTGAGACGTGATGATGAAACACAGGTAAATTTACTATTACTTGTTTTTTTTTCTGGAGGAGAAAGTAGAGTATATAGGGAGGATAAATGATAGAAAAAAATTAGGTGCTAAGACACTATATTTTAAATCTTTTTTTAGGCAACACTTTTGAACTTGTTGTTAAGAAACTATTTTGTTCATAACTTGTATGATCAAGCTGATAAATTAGTATCGAAGAGTGCATTCCCTGAAAATGCTGGTAATAATCAAGCTGCTCGTTATGCTTATTATCTTGGTCGTATTAAGGCTCTTCAACTTGCTTATACTTCAGCACATACTTACTTGACTCAAGCTATTCGAAAAGCTCCTCAAAATACCGTTACTGCTGGATTCCAACAAACTGTAAGTTATTTTTTTAAAAACATTCTCCATTTTACAAGTGTTATCTTCAACCCCTTAAAGAAAAGCAGGAACCAGTGATACTGATATGTTGGCTGTTTTTTTTTCAGGTTCATAAATTCTTTATCGTTGTTCAACTTTTGCTTGGTGAAATTCCAGAACGATCATTGTTCCGTCAACCCATGTTGAAAAAGGCACTTGTGCCTTATCTTCATATCACTCAAGGTAAAGTAAATAAAAAAAACTATTATTTATAACAACAATAACCCATGATTCTTATATATATTCTATTTTGTAATACTGTATTATATTAGCTGTTCGTATTGGTGATTTGAATAAATTCCAAGAAGGTTTGGCCAAATTTGAAGCAGTTTTCAAAAAGGACAAAACATATACTCTTATTTTACGTCTTCGTCATAACGTTATCAAGACAGGCATTCGAATGATCAGTCTTTCTTATTCCAAGATTTCATTGAGAGATATTTGTATCAAGCTTCATTTGGATAGTGAAGAAGATGCTGAATTTATTGTTTCCAAAGCTATCAGAGATGGTGTAATTGATGCTACATTGGATCATAATGGTGGATTTATGAAGAGCAAAGTAAATATTCTCACTTTTATATAAATATGCATTTTTATATGGTTTTAGTAACTAAACGATGGAAATTTTTTTTTAGGAAATTGTTGATATTTATTCCACCAATGAACCTCAACATGCATTTAATCAACGTATTACTTTCTGTATGAACCTTCATAATGATGCTATCAAGGCAATGCGTTTCCCATTGGATGCTCATAGAAAGGAATTGGCTAATGCTGAAGCTGCTCGTGAAAGAGAACGAGAATTGGCTCAAGAGATTGCAGAAGGTGATTTAGATGATGATGGAGGTGATCACCTTGGTGATTTCTAAGTAAAAACGAATAAATAAATAACACATCTATATATCAAATATCTTTCTCCCCCCGTCCCCCGTCTCCCTCATCCTCCTTCCTATTTTTTCTTTGAAATAACAAAAACAACAACAACAAAAATAAATACAGTGATTTGTGATTATTTAAAAAAAATCGATAATGATATACGCGATTTTTTTCTAATCTTAACAGTTAATGAACTTTATTAGCAAGGTGACCACAACAACATAAAAGAGCACCGTAGCAACACTGAGTAAAGCTCTTTTTTTTTTTGTAAAAGAAACCCCTCCCAGAAGCATGAAGAAGGTTCTTAAAAAGAAATGGTATGATAATACCTATGCCACTTATGCATGGCGTTTTTTTATCCGATATTGCTGCAAGTGGTTGAAAAATGTACGTAGTAACAACAGTAGCCATTAATAACTTCTTTTTTTTTTACTTGCTTAATATCTTGAACAAAAAGTGTCGTTTAGACGATGACCAGAGGTAAATCAAAAATATTGTTTCAGTAGAAATAATTTGTGTGTTTATATACCTACTATACCTAATAAAACCTGTATTTCAACATCTTTCTTGTTGAAAGATAGTGTTGATTCGCATAGTAACAAAGCTCATTAAATAGACTCGTTCTGATATGCAAAAGATAGGTTTAATAGACATATAAAATAAAGATGGTTTCTTTTTCGTTATTTTTTTTGACCCTCAAGTCGTGAAAGAAGCAAGTGAGCAAAGCTGTCCGAACAATAAGCCAGTGGCAGTTTTGATGATTATTCTTTATATGAATTCTTTAAAAAAATAATTTTTTTATTATTATTTTATTTATTTGAACACACTAACATATAATATAAAAAGAATGATGGAATGGTTTTTTTTGGGGGGGGACAAGGGATGTTGAGGGTTGAAGAAGAGGTTATATATAAAATATATAATGTATTTACAACTATAATTTAACTAAAAAAATTATTTTGAATTCTTGGTTGTTTGTTGCTTTTGTTGTACTTTAGGTTCGGATTTGTTCTTTCTAATAGTCAAGCATCCAATATTCATATATGTACAGATTTCATTAATGACACCAAAGACAAGACTGCCATATTGAATCGCTGCAACGATAATGAATGCTTTCAATGTTGCTGATTGGGTGATCGACAAAGGACTATGTATAATTATAAATGAGTATTCATATTATAAAATGATCATAAAAATTATCAACTATTACTTACGTTTCCAATGACTTATCCAAATAGGCAAGACAACAACCGGCAGCCAAAATAAGATTGACAGATGAGTTCCAATAAGGGAAATCCAATTTGGCAACGTGGGAGATAATCATTAAGCCGACTTGATGACCAAACAAGAGACCAACAAGGGGAATGAACAAATTCAAATGTTCATGAACAATTTCAGGCCAAAGACTCAACCAAGTATAACATCCACCTACCATGAAAATGAATGGGAATAAACCAACAAGAGCCTTTCGAATGGAACCATCTGGATGGGAGAAATCGGTTGGATTTCGTTTAATTTGAACCACATTTATAAGACTATTATTATTATTATTTGTTTGTTTGTTTAGTTGGCACTTCCATTGCATATATATCGATAAACCCCGTTTTACTCCATGCTTATACATAACAACTTTACCCAGTGACAATATTCAATAACAAAACCAATGATCCAATGACAATTAACACGTGATTCAATTGTAATCCACCAGCAATTCTTGTTAATGGATGATCTTCCCAAGTCAACACAGGACCTAATAATTCACTCACGCGCAATGTCCAAAATGCAGGACCTGATGATAATAGTTATGATGAAAGAGAGGGATCGATTGAATAGTATTAGTATTTTGCACGTGTTTATTTTTCGTATTAGTCATTTTAATAATAATAAAAACAACAAAGTATTATGGGGAGGAAAAAACCTTACCAAAATAACCAGAAATCAAATGAACACCAACAAGCATCAAGACTCCTTCAACAGGACCACTGAAATATCCCAAAAACAAAATTCCAGTATGATATTCTTCCCATGTTGATAAATAAAAGTTTCCAAGACTGGCCATTAAAGATACAACAGTCCACCAACTTTGTCCAAGAGATGTAGCTGATGCCCATGTAAGTACTCCCAATGTTGTATTAAGTGCATCGCAACCTACATATTGTTGTTTATTATTATATATCCATTCTTACTCTCCCTCTTTCTCTCGCTTTCCATCCTTCCCCTCCACTTTTTTTCGATAAATTATATTATTACCATGATCGAACAATTCACCCAATGGACCTGATGTACCAGTACGTCTTGCTTGTTTACCATCAATAGCGTCTAAAGATTGGTAAATAAAAAGACAAATACCGAATCTATATATAGAAGTTCCATAAGTATAAAATTATAGATAGTTCTATAAACAAATTAAAATTAAAAAAAAATACGTACGAAGTATATACCCAGTTCGGACAAGGACCTAAGTCAGGGGCATAATAATATAAAGTTCCAACGTTACAAATAATACATAATAATCCAAGAAGTGTAATAAGATTGGGTCTGCATGGAAGAAGAAAAGTATAATCAGTGAAAACGAAAATTGTATAAATATTGATGGGGGAGATCTAAAATATAAAAAAAAAATTGACACATACGCGACCCATAAAGGAAAGATCTTTACAAGGTTATTCCAATATACTGATAAAATATATGTTGAAACAAAAGACTTATCAACACCTCCATACTTGTAACGATGTAAATTCGGTAATGCCTCTTTAGGTATATAAGTCATTGGAGTCCGTTATTAAGACCAACGTTACAAAATGACAGAGCCAAGAAAGAAAAAAAAATGAAGAGTATCCGGAAAAGAAACAAGTTACCAGGATACAGATCGTTTTTATTTTTGAAGTGTGTAAACTTCCCCATTTTTTTTCCGGAGTTAAAATCTTTTTTTTTTTTTTTGGCACAAACTCGATTTTTTATTGTGTAATTTTTTTATTCCCAAATCTTTCATACTATTTACCAGAGGTGACCCAGTACTCAAAAAAAAAAAGATGTTCGTGCACTATAAATACCCAGTAGTCAGTGCGTTTTTAAGACGCCCTCTTATTCCTGTTGTTCACAATAATAAATATTATCGATTTCAACAAAAAAAAATGTTATCGACTACTACTTTTACAAAAGAACGCGTATGCTTAATAGGATCCGGTAACTGGTAAATACTCTTTCTTTTTCTTTTTTTTTTTCATCTTTTTATTATATAAAATATATACAAATAATAATATATTACTTGTTATTAAAATAGGGGGTCTGTTGTATGTAAGATTATCGGTCAAAATGTTTTAAAACATTCAAACCAGTTCGAACCTGAAGTACGTTTATGGGTATTTGAAGAAATATTTAATGGTGAAAAGTTGACAACTTTGATTAATAGAGAACAAGAGAACCCAAAGTAAGTCTATTATCTATTTGGTTTTTCTTCTATCTCCTTCTCTCTTCTTCTTTCTTTTTTATTTTCTTCTTCTTGTAGATATTTACTCATATGTATAATAATAATAAAGATTGCTAAGTAACACATGATAAAAAAAAAAGATATCTTCCAGGTCATAAACTAGGTCCCAATATTAAGGCTACACCTGATCTTTTAGAAGCTTGTCAAGACGCGACTGTTTTGGTATTTGTTTTACCTCATCAGTTTGTTCCAAGCGTATGTGACAAAATGACGGGTCACATTGCATCTAATGCAAAAGCCATTTCACTTATTAAAGGATTAGAAATTAATGCAGAAGGAGTAACATTATTTTCAGAAGAGATCTCACGACGTTTAGGAATTAACGTGGCTTCATTAAGTGGAGCCAATATTGCAAACGAAGTTGCAGAAGAAAAGTTTTGTGAAACAACTATTGGTTGTAAAGGAGAAGAAAAAGAAGGTGAAATGTTTTTTAACTTGTTTAATACACCTTATTTCCGTGTTAATGTCATCCGTGATTCAGCTGGTGTTGAGTTATGTGGTGCATTAAAAAATGTAGTTGCTGTAGGCGCTGGTCTTTCAGATGGTCTAGGGTAAAAACAATTTATTTTTTGTTGGGTTCACCTTTTATGATTACTTGTATTTAATCTTCAATTATTTTGTTTATTTTGTTGGGGAAATCTATTATTTATATTATAGTTATGGAAGTAATACAAAAGCTGCTATTGTTCGTCGAGGATTATTAGAGATGCGTAAATTTGGACAAACCTTTTTTGGTGATGTTGTTCAAACAGAAACTTTCTTTGGTAAAATATAATTAGAAATGTAATTAAGATTTGTAGAAGCTGATTATTTATAATATTCATATATTTATTCTATTTTCAATTTGCATAAATAGAATCATGCGGTGTTGCGGACCTTTTGACTACTTGTATGGGAGGACGTAACCGAAAAGTTTCTGAAGCATTTATTAAAACTGGTAAACCAATTGATGTTTTAGAAAAAGAATTATTAAATGGTCAGAAACTTCAAGGTACCTTAACTGCTAAAGAAGTAAATGAATTCTTGACTGCAAGAAATATGGTCAAAGATTTCCCACTTTTTACTACTGTTTATCGTATTATTTATCAAGGTTTAGAACCTGAAGCCATTGTTCGTGATATCTAAATTCTATTATATTGAATAATTTATCATCACTACCTTTCTTTCTCTTGATTTATATACATATTTCTAGATATATATATTTCATTTTTCTATCACCCTGCTCTCATTTCTTTCTTTTTCGTCTATATAGAAATCTGTTGATACAATATTACGTTATGAAAATATCAAAAATAAAAAATCTTACATGTGCATTATTATAATATTATTTATATATGGCATCATCTTTCTTACAAATTATTTAGTGATTATAAAGTTGTTAAGAATTTATTACGTTGATTTAGATTTGATATATACTGTCCTACCTAATATCATGACTATTACTATTATTATAATTATTATCAATACGTGATAGTAATAACAATAATTTACATATGAATATTATTATAGTACTTACATATTTAAAAGGCGTGTTCTGTTCCAAGTGAATGTAAACGATTTTTGAAACCTTGATTATTCAAAACCTCATGAAAGTATAATGATTATTTATTTTAACTATTAATAGATAGGTAAATAGGCAAAAAAAAATAACGTATGTTTTTTTTTCAGTGATTATATATTCATCTTAATTATTAGGATAAAAAGGCACCATCACATTGTAACTAGGTTATAGGGTCAGGGTACATCATTATTATCTATATATTATTATATGGTACTGTAACATGAATTGATATTTTACATAGTTATACCTCGATTTGGTTTGCATAATTTGTCGTGCAAATAGGCACTTAAAGATAGTAATCGTTCGTGTGTTAGATTGATATAAGATTATTTACATATAAACATGATAATAATAAAGTACGTAGTTTCAAAAACAATATTCATAATGGTTCATTTCTAAAAAGATATCTCTCACTACTTGAGGCTTTATCAAAAGTAATGGTTCGATTCGTGATCTCTTTAAAACAGTTGTTAAAATTGATATCATATACAACTGTATATTTAGGTAAATGTCTTTCAGAAATATGATAGTTCTTTTCAGCTAGTAGTTTTACAAGTAGTTTTACAAGTGTACTAGAATATTGACTACAGATATTAAAAAATTTAGAAACAGCGGGACAATAATAGTAATTATTTATAAGTCTACTTGATCAACAACGTAGTAACACTTTTTTTTTTACCATCATAATATTTGAGCTCATCAAATATTTAAAATATCCTAACGAAAATTATATATAATACTATATATCTACATAGTGTTGTGCAATCCATTCTGAATGAGAAAATACAGAATATGGTGCAGCTCAACTTAAATAGCCAATTTTTTATTTTGTAGCATCTTTTTCTTGGTTCAACACCACTAAGTAGTAATAAATATATATATAATACGTAGTATTATACTTTATAGTAATTTCATGAACCATGATAGTAAAAGAAGTTTTTTTAATTGTGTCGTCATGCAGTAGTAGCTGATTATAAAATTTATTAATTCACCTGTTAGTTTTACTATTAATTAATAAAAATATAATACCACAAAGATTTATAAAGCTATTATAGATTAAGTACAAAAAACAGACAGTAATCTGTCTTTTCACATATCTATAAAGGAATAATCCAAAATCAACAAAGAAATTACTCCCATATAGGGTTAGTATATTACCATAATAGGTGGTTATAATCATTTCTGGCTGTAACATTCTTGCTTTTCACTAACTAGTTTTCCAATTCAAAAGACGTTCCTATTGTTTTCTTGGTTTTAATTTTGCTTTTACTCATTTTTGGACGACTAGATATCGTTTGAGTTTGGGCTATTAAGCTGAGCTACACCATATAATAGCTCACACAACATCTTGAAAAACTAAATAAACGTATACAAAAAAAAACAAATAAAAACAAGGAATGATTTTCTTGAAGAAGATATAGTTTTATTCTGGGTATATATGTAGTAAGATTAAGCTCAATGTGCATTTACAACGTAATAAGTATGTTGATATCAATATTTTACTTTTTATATATTTAATAGACTAAATTGATCAGAAAGTTCTTTTTCTTGACGTTGTCTTTTTTCCACTACATTTCTTACATATGCAAAATACCCGATAAATTGTTGTTTAAGTCGATATAACTGTTCTAAAGTCATGATGTATTTGTTTAGTTTCAGAAATTCGACTTGATCATGAAACATATGCTTCAAAATAATCAAACGTTCGGTTGCCGCCTTGTTTTGAGTGATACAAAGAAAAATAGGTATAAGTTCATGCAAACGTTCGTATAATGGTTTTGATGATTTAATCAATTCATAAAATTTGACTTTTTCGTCATTGCTCATTCTTTCAGCTGGGGTGAGTTCTTGGGGAAAACCTACACATACATTACGTATCAAGAAGAAAAAATACATATCAATTTATTAATTAATTTCAGTTTTAAGAGAAACACAATAGTTAAAGAAAAGAAACAATAATATATATAATAATATAGTTTAAAATTTATTTATATAATAATATATACCTCGGCTTGTTCTAATATAATACTCGAGGTGATTTACATATTCTGTTGTATAAGTAATGTCTGAAAATTGTGGTTGGTCGTGTTCGGTTGACATTATATTCTTTTTTTATATAGTGTAATATATTGAAATAAAAGGTGACAATAAATGTATAATTATAATAAGGTATATATAAAAAGAAAGTAGCTAAAAAAAAAGACATCTTTTTATATAACCTGATATGGATAAAATGTGATCTTCACGGATTTAAGACCTAGAAAGGCAAAAGAAAAAGCTAATGTGTATTACATAGTACACATAATAGTTGTCTTTATTATTTTATTGCTAAGGGGAAGGATCAAAGAATTTTCTTTTATATATTTAATGTTTGTCATTCATAGATTTTTTCTTTTATTGCGGCCCCTACAAAAAAGTGAACGCGCCATCAAAATAATGCAAAAACGTGCTTTCTATTTATCGGAGGTTAAAATGTGCTAAAGAACAAAAATCAACTTACTGATTCAGCTATACACCAACCAACAATTAAAAGAAACTATTTGTGTTTAAACACATATAGCTCACAGGGCCATGAAAATGTTTTATAATATACATAATCAAAAACCATATATCTTGTACTATATTTAAACTCTAAGTATATTAGCTTTATGCATACATACGCCGTACGTACAGAACAAAAATAAAAGATAAAAGCGATCTTTTCTTCCAAAATGTCTATATTTGTATACACGCTAGAATGCATTTGGATACCCCCTTCTGTAAGTGATGCATTTCGAATAGATACGTAATGCGCTACCATATTTAAAGAAATAAATTATACGTATTCAAAGACAAGTTTGTATTCGAGTGGGGAATATTTTCAATCCAATAAGTGGCTATTTTCTTAAAAAATGAGGCTGTATTTTGTTATATCTGAGCAAACTGGACTCGGAAAAACATAATGTTTTCGTTATAATGACTCTATAATAATTCGTAATCGGCATCTATAGATTCTAATATTGAAATCATATAGATTTTTATTTTCGGGTTGACTAATTTTCGTCATCAACAAGTGTATATTTGTTTCTCATCTTTCTGCTCTGGTCTGTTCTTTTTTTTATTGGTTCTGAGTGGAACCATTAAAGTATAAAGCTTCAATGTTTGTGAAGAACAATTTATTCAGGCGTAAGTTTAACTTTTATGAATTCTTTCCCACGCCCCGTCACTTTAAAATAAATACCCTTGATTTTATTTTTCTCCAGCAACGTCTATTAATTAGTATTTAAAGAACAAAACGAGCTCACACAAAGGCTTATAGCAGTATTGTCAGGTTTACAAAACAACAGGGGTATACTCGGTCATTTAATACAAATTAGTTTACATAAAAAGGATTAACTATTTGTTTTGAAAAACTTCTATGCATTTGTTACATCGGTTTTATAAATTATTTTTCTTTATAGCATTATACTAAGCCATTCTATTTAATCAGTGCTGAAAACAATGATCAATATGATTTCTGATGGTGGCATAAAAATTAGGATTGATAAGGTCAACAGACCAATAAATAAAAATAAAGACGCCTAAATTATTATGCATGAACCCACGACTATGTTAGAAAACCCCTATCTTGCCGACAATGATTGGTGGTATAACATTAACCCAAGCCTCTAATAACCATAAAATGAATACTTTATACGAGTTTCGATGATTGTACTAATAAATTTGTTCTAAGCGGCAGAATTACATTATTTTACAGGTCTCTTTGGATACGCATACCATTTTTAGTTTATTAATATAAATAGTGTGCTACCACATGAGACCATGTTTAGTTGAATATTGATCAAAATAAACAATAAAATTTATGTTTTACTTTTTATGCGATTTGACTCAGAAACTGTTGACAACATCACTCAGCTAGTCTCTTTCTCCCAATATGAAAATTAACAAACAAAACTTGTGTATCTTTTAATTGAATAGCATATCATGTCAACAGAAAACATACATAGATATTATAATGTCGCGGGAAACCAAAAAAAGAGATACCGAGCTTCATATAAACAGAGGGCAGAAACGATGGCGCAACACCTGGACTGATTATTAGAACTCAGTTCTCAAATACGCTGGTTAGCTGCTCATGCACAAGAAATAAATGTTGAAAATGTAACAAGTGCGTTTGGAAACGTCACAACAGTATTACGTGTTACAGCCATTAATAATAATCCCTCGCGTCAGGTATACATTGACATATTATAGATCGATCTTGTAACAATAAATAGATAAAAATCAAGAAATGCTTCGAGTATCTGCCATTGGATTTAAAGAGTGTTCGCTTGAAGCAATCATAATCAGTTAAGTATGTTTTTCTTATAATTTTTTATACCATCAGTAAGTATAATCAAAGCAGATTATTTACAGAATCAATATTTTAAGTGATTGTAGAATGAGAGTTGTTTTAAGCCAGGATGAAGCCACATTAACAAAAATACGATTGCATTAAATGAAATGACGATACGAAAAGCACAAGAAATAATATAAATATATGTCAAGGTTCTAGTACGACATCAAGTATATGAATCAACCTTTAAAAATAAGAATTGATAAATTTTCTCAGTTCATTAAATTGTTACAGCGATTTTAGCTGTTATCAAAGAAGTTGATGAAAGCTACGCACAAAAAAAGATACCTCTGCAAATATATTTTTCTTTTACGTACAAGCACAGCAAAAAACACACTCAAATCATACTTGATTATTTACTTTAAACGGTGCATAAATATAAACACAAGCTCTTTGCATAAGTTAATTATTTTCTGTGCTACGTAACACTTATGATATAATACAAATATTCCACTCTCTTGATCACAATTACGTACCAATTGTTATTACAGTTCAATAATTATTTCCTCAGTCGTATTAGACATATCACCCAGGAACAAAATTCAGTGATTTCTTCATTCCAAGCATACATATACAGTAGTATATAAACACCATTACAGCACTATTAATCAATATGATAGCTGCTGTTAATCACAACATGGGTGCATTAAATGAATTATTAAACGTGTTTCTTTTTTATTAATTTATTTAATAATAAATGAATTGTACAGTAGTATACAGCATGAGTATTCTATAGTAAAATGTACACGTCTCATACTGATGGTAAGAATACGGATGTATATAATATGAAGTTTATAGAAATGAAATAAGGCACGTGTATTATTTAAAGAAAGAGAAAGAGAATATGAAAAGAAAGATTCTTTTATTTTTTTTCTTTTGTAACGATTCCCCTTTGGGATTTATCCAAAGCCATTTGCTCATTTATTAACTTTGGATGTTATTGTTTACTAGCGAAACATCTATTCTTTCTGATAAACAAGGCTGAAATTGACCGAAAAAATCCCAGGTACCATGTTTATACAACTAGGGGCTTTGTATCACCATGACCATAAGTGTATCCATGTACAAATAGGACATCCATCTTGAAATTATATCCAACCATTATTCCAAACGAGTACATATCCAAAATATCGATCCTAGCCCTATCTATGTAATGTTGAAAAAAATAGTCCATATATACCGCCACATCCACTCCCAGTTATGACACAACCACAACACATAATTGAGTCGATATCTGTTGCTAAAATGGACCCTTATAATTTACCGCAGGCTGCCGCCGTTGGTAGATTATTCATAAAAAATGTCATAACTATAGCTGTCTCACCCATGTTTATATCCACAAATCTATCCCCACTGTCATCGTCAGCAAAAGTATATTCATCAAAAATCTCGTGAGTGCGTTTTTTTTATCCACTCTAACACATAAAAGTCGGCGGTATTAGGTTTGACAATCGTGATGCATGAATGTGTTTGGATCAGTACAGTCTGTATGGTGACGTTATTTTCTACTTCATTCCTATCCACAATAACAATCGTTTTTGTCCATGCGTCAATCCAGGTTCACGGGTAGATCAAATAATCAATAAAGTCTTTCTTTATGAAAAACAAGCCATATTTTGATTGTTAACAGATATCAATTGATCAGACGTATATTATTATTATATGGATGATGTTGTTATTTGAATTTGCCCATGTTGTTGCTTCTTAATTATTCTAGAAATTCAAAAGAACAAAAAAAATTCAAGGGGTTTATTAGAGAAAATAAGTAACAGGGTGCACTTATAGCCACGTGTCACAAACACAGTGTAACAAAAAAAAAATACGAGTCAGGATGTACCATCAATAATTTATAGTGGACGAACAAGTATCTGGTACCAATAAACCATGTTTTTATTATTATTATCCAAATTCTACAAGTCCATAATAGCACTAAGCTACCAACAGTAGCAAAAATACTACAGGTATATTACTGAAGGCACACAAAGAAAGACAGTGGGGTTATTTGTAATAAATAAAAACATAGCATCAGCCAAAGAAAAGTGGATCATTCAAATGGAATACGCAATACATATTAATAAAATAATAATACAGTATACTTATTATTCCAATCATTCTATGCTGTATACTGAATGAGCATCTTTTTTTCTGTATATTTGTCCCAAGACATTTGTCTGAGACATGCTATTTTTTTTAATTGCTCTTTTACTTAGACCATTACACATACAAGTTAAGAAATATGTATAAAATAGTAATCAATATACCCAGTATTTTATTATTACTACGTAACTAATGAAAATGGTATATATTTACAATATGATAGATATACAAAGGATAGTAAATAAATAAGGTCAAAAGGGGTTATATAAATGTGTATGAATGTGCACGATTGTAAAATAAAAAATACCTATTATCCAAGTAATCTAATAAATGTTATTAGTAGTTTCATTATTAATGTGTGTGATGAATCTTGCCTCTTTTTTTTTTTTGTTTTTTTTTTGTATATAAGATAATATTAGTGTATAATAAGATTGCTGTTGTTGTTTTGGTTATCATAATAGAGTGATGTGTGTGAACGAGAGAGAACAAAAGAGCTGCTGTTGATATTGATGATTCGTATTTCAATGGATGATCTTTTGTTGTCGATGATTTATATTGACTTTTACTCGATACAGAGAATTATTGATGGATGGTATGCTTTTTTTTTGTTATTGCTGCTCTTGACAACAGTAACTGTTGGAATTGATTTTGTGTGATAGTATGATATGCTTTTCTGATTATTGCTCTTTTGATATTGAATAGGAGTTGGGCATATGTATTGATTTTGTTGCTTAAAGTGGAATTATATTTGTATTTACCGACAGTGATTATTTAGTTGGTTATTTTGATTTTGAGTATTGCTTCTTATTTTTCAGATTGTTGTAACCGATGGGTTGTAGCATATTTGTCATTGGTTTGATTGGACATTTTTGGTCTTGATTGTAGTGCTGGATCTTGAGTTTTTTTTTTTTTTTTTTGATCCTTGACATGATAGATTTTTTTATGTTTAGAAATAGATGGACTTGTTTACTGCTTTTGATTTTATCTTTTTTGAAGAATATCCATTGATATAGAATATCTTTTCTATATATCGGAAGCTCTTTTGCTTCTCTGGTTGCCTGTTGATTTTAGATTTCCTTTGTGGTGTGTTTGTGTCTTTGTGTAGAGAAGGATGTATGAGGGGTATGAGGGGTATGAGGGAATATTTGGATAGTAATAATAAAGGTTAATAGTATTTTTTGTATTTTTTTTTGTATATCTTTTTTCATATATCTTTTTTTTTTGTATCTTTTTTTTGGCAATCATCATCACACACACAAATAACAACATTACCATTTACATTTCTTAAGAATACTGGAATTTCAGTATTAATATTTCACAACGTACCTTTCTTTTTTCTTTTTGGAATAAGAGGGAATAGACTTGGGTATATTGATGTTGGATTGAGGCAAGACTGGAATATTCATCCACTGTTATTTTCGAATATGGTGGCAGGAATTTGCGTGTGTGCATATTCGTCCACGTGTGTATGTATGTGTGTTTGTGTGTGTAACCTCCATATCCAAAAATAACAGTGAATAGAATAAATACATCATGACCTTCTTGAAGTGATAATTTAGATTATTGTTCTTGAAATAACTTGAGAAATGATCGTCTTGATATGCAATAATAGTACACGTATGCATAGAAGCGTCGAAAGTCATATTCCAGTCTTGCCAACACCGAAAATAAATACGAAGAAACAAAAATCTTGATAATTAAAAGGTTTTTTGTTGTGTTTCTTGATAAATATAGTTCACCTTCTTGACTAGATCGTAATGGATCGTAATGGATGCGCCATAATAGATAGTTCACCATGATAATCTAAATAGATGTGTACCTCGTGTAATACGAGAGCGAAACCAAATCCCACATTTTGTTGCTGTCTACCACATGTAATATTATTATGACACTCATCTGGTCTGTGTCATAATAACAAATTGCCCACCTTTTTCTTTATTATTCTTGATGTTACTTATGCACTTCATCATATGGATTGATGTATGTTGTTTCTTGAATAACACGGGTTCATACATCACCAAATGATTTGCTACTTGACTGGTTATTGTTTTTATTCACTGGATGAATACGTAATAAAACTTGAGATTGATTTGATGATGGTTTATCAAATACATCTTGAATGTGGGATTTGGTTTCTTGTGTGTATATGTACTCCTTATTTCAAAAGTAAATGACAATAGAACAACTATGCTTGATGGATAGCATGTTGTTTCTTGAATAATGAATAAATCATCTGAAATAATTTATCAACGCCAGATAAATATAAAGCACCATGAAATAAGATATAAAGTCGGTTGAAGGAGGTACACACCAAGTAGGAGCATATACACACATGAATCCTTCCTATCTCGTTAATTCCCATCAAAATGTTGCGGTCATAATATGGTTCCAATAAAAAACAAGTAGTAAAGAGTTACAAGTTTCGTTTAAGATTGATCAAAAAGTTGATAAAGTAAGGCACCGAATTGTGAAACCAAATAGTGACCGCATCAAATAGCTGAATAATAAATATTGCTCCCTTTTTTTTTAGACTAGCAATTATATATAATTTTTACCAGAATAGTTCCATTATCACCCAATATAATACACACCAAAGTACCAACTATGAGTCTTAATAATAAAAACAATAGTAACAGGTAAATCGGCTCAATCAATGTAAGAAGAAAGAAACAAAGATTGTATCATAAAGGTAAACATTCCCAAAGGAAATGAATATGTGAAGATGAATGAAAAAAGGTTTTTCAGTATCAGAGCCACCAAGAACTAATATCAAAGCACAATAAATTCCATTCAAGCCAAAGACGGGATTCTCTTTTTTTTGTTTCTCTCTTATACACAGATGTATAATAATGGCCTGCTTTCACAAATTAATTTACGAAAACAATTGGATTAACTTTCTAATCACCAAAATCAAATACCAAAAAATGACAATAGCTAGCCATAGTTAGGGTCAAAGTCAGTCGTTACCACGACATCATTAACAAAAAACCACGGGAGCCTTGAATTGCCAAAGCATTGAATAGGGTCAAAGTCAGTCGTCACCAAAAACGACCATTCACATCGCGTACACTCCATGTTTCTTTTCCATATACCCACCAAGGAAATAGAAACAACGCTTTCTTCCACCTTGGAAAGCCCGATTAGAACACATAGTACACCTTCCCACAATGTACCACGATTCCCGACACAGCTGCAATAAGCCCCCTCTTGACAGGAAGACGATCCCAGCTTCAAAATCTCAACGGGAGGTAAGAAGAAGAAGGAAAAACAGAAACAATAACACAGAGTCTATGCCATAACCGGTGGGAGATCGAGGTACCCATATACACAACAGCCTAGGATGACCAGAGACTATCTGGAATGAGGCGTCGTTATTGCAGTTGAGCTACTTCGAACGAACTCTTGTATCCACGGCTACCACCTCATTAGTCCCGACGAGCACAGAATAAGGTCATAATGGTACTTTTGACAAGATCTTTGCGACTTGAAAACAGTAACTTGAAACAATGACAACAACTTGTTTTGACCTTGATAATTTTTCTAACAGATTTCTTTTCATAACAAATTTATTCCCGTAGATAGAAAAAAAATTGTTATTAAAAAGAAACCAATAAAAAATATATGAAAAACTTTCAATATTTAGTAACTTACACTTTTAAAGTATATAAAAATATATAAAACAAAAAATGATAATGAAAATGATAACTTACAGTAAAATAATATAAAATTAAATGAGTCTTGTTGTCATTAAGAAACAAAAACCGGCGGCTGCAAAAGATCTGTTGGTGTTCCAAATATGCCTCATCTTGCTCACCAAGACTAACAAGGAATGACGTAGGGGTATACAAAAGCTCGTCCTTTTCACCCTACCACAATAACGAACATCCCCACCCCAAATAGTCTAAGGCCAGAGCCTAGACCGAGCATATACAGATACCCCTTTACTCCCGGTGGTTATGACACAGGACATCCATGCCGCGTCCTATTCCCCCAACCCCTTCTTACCTTGATCCCAATGAGACCATCCACCGAAATGCCTCCCTGCCAACCCGTTTCAAAAGGCAAATTGCCGCAGTGCCGACACCAAGCCAACCAAACCTTCAGAAGCGCACACACACGCAGCATAACAACGTCTATATATTCCGTTAAAAACAATTAAATGATTAGTTCCCAGCGATTATTAATCTCTTTTTTTGAAGTTATTTTGTTATGATAGAAAACTTACCATGACATTGTTTGTATCATTGACTTCAAAAAGCCAAAGCGCCCAAAACGGACACCCCATTATATGTCTACTCGACATACGAAAAGCACAAACAGAGTTCATGCCTAATATAATTTTAAATATACAAAAGAAAATTGTTAGTAACTGTTGTTAAATTATTTTAGTGGAAACTTGTTTTAAAGATAAGTTGTCAATGTATATCAACTAACCATGACCATTGCATGCACAAAAGCACACATAAAAAAAAGCGCCAAAAGAGCGCAGAAAAGACTCACACACCGGGCTGCCGCACAACAGCTATAAGAAAGAAATAAGAATAAAATTATATCGTTAATTAGTTTTTATGAACATGAGAGATTGTTTTTTTATATATAAATGTTTTTTTTTATCTTTACACTTACCAGAAATGCCGAAGGCGTCGAAAAAGAAAAAAAAGTGCCAAAGAAGACACGGAAAGAGCACACACACCGGGCTGCCGCACAACAGCTATAAGAAAAAATAAATAAAGATATATTGTTAATTAATTTTTATGCACATGAGAAATTATTTTTCATATATGATTTTTTTTATCTTTTAAATAAACTTACCAAAATGCCGAAGGCGTCGAAAAGAAAATAAGAAAAAAAAAGCCGTACACACACGGACGTAAGAGCAATCATCAACAGAGGTGCACACACAAACACATGTTGGGAAAGAGAGAGAGAGAAGAAAAAATAAAATAAAAAAAAGAGTAAAAAAAATGTAAAGAATGCGAGAATTCCTTCAAGCCAACAAACGAACACAGTTACCCGTCGTCTATATATAAAAGAAAAAAAAAAGAATAAAAAAAAAGTTAATATTTATGAAAAGTAAGGTGAAAAAAAAGTATGAATATAAAAAAAAATAATACTTACGAATTATCTGCTTCAATCATCATCATCATCGTCCCCAAAGATCTCAGCAAGAATATCTTCAACTTCAGGAAGTCGTGCAGCTTGTGGTGATGGGAGGGCAGGAGCTTCATCGTCATTCATATGACCGTCGACACCTACACGGTCTTCTTCATCGGCAGGGATCAGCACTGAGGCGTCACCTTCTGCAAGTTCGTCGACACCTACACGAACTTCTTCATCATTGAATTCTTCCTCAACTAAAGCGGCAAGGTTTGTCATAGTAGGAAGGTCCGAAAACACATCCACAAGACTACCATAACCATCAGCAGTCATATTGGCTTGATCCAAAGATGGTAACATGTCGGCTAAAATAGCCAAAGCAAGTGCATCAACTGATGCTATGGCATCACCCATATCTTGCACATGTTCGGAGTCCTCGACTGCAGCAGCATCAGCGATTACTCCAAGACCAAAGTCCAAATAATCATCAGCGCTGAATACAGGAGCGTGTTCCTCCGGCATTGACTGCTCTTGTGCTGGAAGCATGAATGCCAATTCAGCAGCAGTTTGCATAGCACTGGGTGCTTCTCTTTCAACAAATTCGTCGACACCAACACGAACTTCTTCACCATTGAATTCCTCAACCAAAGCAGTAGCATTTGTCATTGTAGGAAAATCCGAAGACACATCTACGCGACTAGCATTACCAGCAGTAGTAGTATTGGATTGCTCCAAAGGTGGTAACATGTTGGCTGCAATAGCCAAAGCAAGTGCATCAACTGATGCTGTGGAATCACCCACATCTTGCGCATGTTCAGAGGCCTCAACTGCAGCAGTATCAGAGATTACTTCAGGACTAAAGTCGTCCGAATCATCATCAGTACCATCCATAGGAGTATCTTCCTCTGGGATTGACTGCTCTTGTGCTGGTGACATTAATGTCAACTCAGCAGCAGTGTCCGTAGCAGCAGTGGCATCATAGCCAACTGAGCTTTCTTGTTGTTCTTGTTGTTGTTCTCGTTCTTGTACGCCGTTATCCATGGAAACGGAATCACCATCAATATCCATGGCAACAGGACCAATCTCTCCAGCAGCTGCAGAAGGGATTTCATAGGAATCATCTACGAAAGAATCTTCCATTTCCACATCGCAATCAGGGAAAGGAGTTCCTGCTGGAGAAGAAGACAAAGTACCTTCAAGTGCTAAGGAATCAGCGTCAGCTTCCTCTTCCCATGATTGCACTTGAACATCATCGCTAGAAATATCAACAAGCATCGGTGATCCAAGCTCATCTTGGTGTTGAACAGAAGCCGAAGCTTGGGCACTAGGACCTAAGTCCATGGCCGCGAACTGTTCGCACAAGAGATCAACTGCATCAGGGAGCACAGTTGGCGATGTGTTTGAATGTGACTTTTTACGGTCATCATTACGACGTCGAGGAAAGATACCACGCAAGAGATCTTCCAATGTTTCATACACCTCCACATCAACAGGGTAGAAGTTCTTGGCGCCACCATTAGGTGTGTGAAATCTAATCCAATCATCGTGATTCCATTTAAAATATGGAATAGGCGACTTTGCTTCTTCTCGGGGCTTGCCCACAACAGGCGGTTCACACAACACACGCCGCAAACGAGAAACCTCCTCATAATGAGAAGCAACAAATGCATAGTCGAGACTTGGCGGCAACGGCGAAACGAAAAAAAAGTCCCATTGACAAGCATTGTCCAACAATAAATGTGCGCAATGGATTGCAACACGATGAGAAAGAGATGAATGCCACAAGGGCAAGGAATGCATAAAAGCAAAACCATGAAAAATAGTACACGTAGTACAGGTAGACAATATTGGTCGCAAGCAAAGCGAAATAGCAGGCAAAAACAGCCAAACCGAAAGTAACGAAAGGTTCGTAACGGAAGGATTCTTCAAGTAGCCGGAACATAAGTAACAAAGTAAAAAAAAAGAGGCTCTGAGGGGTAAAGAAGAAGAAAAAAGAAAATGAGAGAACGGGATATATTTTGATTCAGAAAAAAAAAACCATGTGATTCCTCATTAGGCAATTTTTTTTTTACTTTTTAACATATTTTTCGAGTCATGGTACTATGTAAGCGTATAAAGCGTGAATGTGTTTAATAAAAGTAAAAAAGTTGCAGTAGCAACATTGTTATTGAGATGGAATGACGCGACCTAATCTTTGTTTGTTCCAGAATGCTCAGTTCCTGTAGAATTTACAGCCAAGTCTATTTTTTTTTACTTTAAGGAATGAACTTTTTTTTTTCTTTTTCCTTTTTTGTCGTATTTTCGCGTCATGCTACTATGAGCGTGTCAAAACCGTGAATGTCTATAATTAAAGTAAAAAAGCTCCAGTGCCAACATTGTCGTAGAGATGGAGTGGCACGACTTAATCTTTATTTGACACCAATTGCTCAGTTCCTGTAGAATTGACACTTGTGTCTAGTTTAGGAATGAGGGTTTTTGTTTTATTCTTTTTCTATTTTCCTTTTTTGTTCGTATTTTTGACGTCATGGTGTTATGAGCCTGTCAAAGCGCTTTAATAAAAATTAAAGTGTTGCTACAGTAGCATTACCATGGAAATGAAACGACACAACTTCCCACGCATTCAAGTAGATGTTACACCCGTGGCCCCTTTTATTTTACTATAAGAAATAATGATTTTCTTTAAACTATGCAAATTCTCAAGCACTTAAATATATGTTCATCCTATTTATACATGTTGGACATTGGCAAGTGTATTTTATTACTATTGTCTTCTTTTTACTACGTATTTCTAAAAATGTTGCATTTTATCATGAGTGAATAATGATTTTCCCAGTGGTACTAGAAAGAACATTCAGGAACAAAATTACTGTTAGAAAAAGAGCTGCGCGTATAAACACAATTATCTATATTGTTCTATTAAAGTTTGCTATTATAGTCTAATTATCAGATATCTTCTTTTTTCTAGTTTATAATGATTTTGGTACATATCCAACTAAATTCAAAGTTGTTCTCCTTCAATCATAACATACATACATACATATAAATATATATTGAGCGTACAATACAATTTATAAAATGAAATGAGGATTGCTGATGATCAGATCATTGGCGCATTAAATTAACTATTAAATATGTTTCTTTTTTTTATTATACCTATTTTGATAGTAAACAAAATGTACAGTAGAATATACACAAGTAAGGACATTTTATAGTATAGCGCACAGCTTTTGCTAATGTTTAAAAGAATGTGATTGGAAAAAGTATATGCACTTTTTTTTTTTAGTTTTATAAGTAAATTTTTGAAACTTGATTGTTATTAAACATAAAAATCATTTCCCTGTGTAGCCGTCCAATACTGTAGCGCGTAAAAAAAAATAACAAACAGAAAAGAATAATTCATATGATTCTAAAAGTGGGAAACTATTTTTTTTTAATTGACAATCAAAGTCTTTACATTTCAGTATAAACAAAATGCTGTGCTCAAATATGTATATTAAACTGGTCACATACGGAAGTAAAAAATTCATTCATCATGGATTTAAAGAAAAGGTACTCTCATAAACGAAAAGCTTTACTGCTTCATATTTTAAAATTACTGCCTTTCTTTACTGAAAAAACCCTGTGTTGCAAATAAAAGTCTTTTATATCATCTTGTCTTTCATAAATGAAAATCTTTTTTCTTTATAGCTAAAAAACTGGACCTTTTTCTACGGGAAAAAATTCTTTCGTTGACACTTTTGAAAACAAATTATTGTACTTACTTATGCTATGGGATAGCGAAACTATCTCTTCTATTTTATAGTCTTAAATAACATTGTAAAATACTACTAAAATTAGAAAACCGAAAGGTAGAAAATGGATCGCCATCCAAATTCAATCCATGTGTTTAAATATAAAGGCATAACTAGCTTTATATGTAATTCTGACGTTGCTTTTTTATTCAAATTCCTTTTTGTATACTTAACTGTTAACACCTCTCTTTTTTACAATTCTTTTCTAAAGCGAACAAATTATCAAGCATAGTAATATGTATATCTAAGCAGCGACAAGATTCATTTGTGATTTTATTTTACATCGCCATTTCTAAAACCTTAATAGTTTACTTTTTTATTAATAAAGTTGTGAGAAAGGATGAATAGATATAAGGGAAGAAAGAGAGGGAGAGGGGAGGAGTAAAGGTGAAAGTCTAGATAAATGGTAGTGTTGTTTTGTTATCTGTACAATATAATATATGCTATTAAAAAAAAAAGAAAGAAATCTAATTATCTAAATCATCGGTATTACCACCAAATACACCCTTTCTATAATGTTCACGTTGCTTTCTTAACCAACTACGGTAATCATGTACAGATTGAATTTTTTCACCATAATAGTCAGGAACAGGGTTACGAATTGAATTCAATCTAGCATCAGCACGGTTTGCTTTAATATGTTCATAAAACTCTTTATCACGAGCATCCATAGCAGGAGCAATCTTATTGTTTATAGCTTTGAAAATCAAATTACCAACCATAGGACCGATCAAAAAACCACCAAAACCCTAAATATTTTGTTTACATTTATAATATTAGTTTTTACACCTTATATCCTCGTCCTCTCTTATAATTATCAATCCCTGTAAAGCTTTCTTATTTTTTTTTAGTTATAAATATATGTATAAAGAAAAACTTACAGCACCGACAGTAGCTACAGCAGAAGCCATGACAGGATCCAAACCGAAAAAGGTTGTAAATGGATCAATTTCAAGTTGTGCGAAATAAGAGATCGAACCAAAAGCCGGTGCAATAGTACTAGGTACACATGTAACTAATTCATAGACGCGACGCTTCTTTCTTAACTTGAAATAATCATCCCACGAAGTAATGTCATTGGAAGTTTTTTGTTGTTCACCTTCTTGTTCAGTTGTTTCAGTGGTTGTTTTTGTGGTATATCTTGAAGCAGAAATTGTTGTTGTTCCTTTATTAAGTACAATAGGACGCAATAAAGCGTTTTTTAATGGTGATCGAAGAGCGTAAAGTGACATTATTACAAAAGTGGCGTTTTGGTATATGTCAAAAAAAAAAGGAGCAAATTGTCTTATCCTTTTTTTAGTTTCATCTAACAAAAAACAAGTGTAAACAGATTCTAACCCAGTAAAATAAATTCCGAGTTTGGGCTTTTGGATAATTTTAGCCAATGACGACTTTTTATTTATTTTCTTAAAAAGTAATCTCAGCACTCTTTGTCGTCAAGGTACATTTTACATATGTTAGGTGAGTACTTCAATATATATGACAGAGTTTTAAATTATTTGGAATCGAGTTATAAGATACAATCATACTTATAGCCTAAGGTATACACGTAATCTTATATAATATAAAAGTATACATCTTTTTACAGCTAAAAAATCAATTGCTGCAAGTACGTATTCTCTGTCGTTGGATTATTCGAAATATGTTTCTGTACATAAAGTATAGTTTAAAGTTAACATAGGATTAGTACGTAATTAATTAATTCTCGATACAACATAATCAATATCATAAAGACGATACTCTTAAAAAGAAGAGCTGATGGTCAAGCTGTGTATAATAACAAAAGAGATATATACACCTGTTAAATAAATTACTTTTAATAATCATATTCTTTAGTATGTTGATTGTTGTTGACGAATTACATAAAAATTCTTGTTTTAATAACTGTGTAAACATACATGGACTTAATGTGCTATATATCATTCATTTTACCATTAGAATTACCATACAACTTTGAAATATTATCACAACAGTTCGTCGTTATTGTTAAATAGAAAACTTGTGGAGTTTTTCATACCTATAAAAGAATACTATACAAACAAGCTAACGTGATAACATGTGTCGTTGAGAATAAGGTTTTCTTTTTCTTTTTTTTAAGAAAAAAAAAAAAGAATGAAAAAGCCGGTCATTAATTAGAACATCATAGCTATTCATTTTTGAGCCCAAGAATATATATTGTATATAGCGCTTGTTTGTGAATACTAGAACAGTAAAACAACATTTATTTTGAAAAAGAACCAATGTTTTATTAACTAATTGTGGTAACTATATATAATAAAATACAGTAACAATATATTTACACTTACCACGGTATATTCTTGGTGAAGTCAAATTAGCTACAATATGATAAAAGTCATCTTACAATAACTGTTTGTTTTGTTCTATTACGTATCTATATACTCTTTTCTCTATTACATCAGCTCAACCTTGTATTCTCAATAAAAGAAGTTGATATGTCTAAAAAAAAGCCAAATTTGAAAAGACCCTAAAAAACTTACAGATACTCATAAATTATTATAGTTGCTCCCTTCAAATTGTATTTGCAAATCATTTCCTCCCCCCTATTTTGATGATAATAGGTACATATGAGTAATTATGACGTAGATCTTTGATATTAAAAGACAGGTAAAGTAGTCTGTCACTACTTTCATTTTTACCAACAATTAATATGTCTATTGGTTTTTAGTATGGTTTACGTACTGTATAGCTGAATGAAAACAGTACTTTTGATTTGTTCCTCGTTTTTGACACTATGTACTTATTCATAACCACCTACTACAAAATGTATTTAAAAGACGGAATATAACAAAAATAATATATTTCATCAATTGAAATTTGATTGATGCGGGGTCTTTTTAATGGGTTTTTTTATACACTGTTGCTAGAAATATAGAAATAATACCGAACAATGTAGAAAAAAGAATAAACTTGGACATATTATGAATATGATATGATGTTGAAAAGTGATTCCATATTAACTGAATAAATAGGTTATATAATACGCCCTACATATCAACGTTGTTGTTCTTTTTGTTTTATTGGTTGAATCCAGAATTGATTTTATCTTATATAATCTTTTTTACTTTTGAGTCAAATGATTTGACTAGGTATCAGAAGGAAATAGTTTATGACAACAAATAAGGAGTGCGTAATATAGCATTAAAATTGAATTTCTAGCTAATACATACGTAATACTCTTAGGAATTACGACAACAGTTTACTTTTGAAGTCCCTTTTTAATAAATTCATGCAATCTTTTTTAGTCTTGTGACTGATTGGAAAATAAAAAGTTCTTAGAAACAAATTATTGTCCCTTGTTCCTCAACAAACACAAAAAATTTTTCTAAATAAAGTAAAGCATAAATTTTTTCATTTTAAGTTTTGGGAGTCAAACATTTTTGGACTGTCATGTGTACTGTTGGTCTTATAGACGCGTCAAAAATTTCTGAAAAATTTTTCTAATCAGTTTACACTTTTTTTTTTCATGTTACTTTTTTGATAATAATCTTTTTTTTTTATCTTATAACAAGAAGTATAAGTCTTTTGTTTTTCTTTTTAATAATAAAAAAGAAGGTAAATGTTTATAGAATTTATTTTCTGAGGGGAGTTAATAACAACTTTTGATAAAAATGTTGTGTAACGTGAGTCTTTTTTGCTGGAATCAAAATCATTTCCCTGCAAATCCCTTTTTAGGGTTTCGCATGGAAATTAAATAAAAACCCAATAGGAACTGTAATTTTTTCTTAATATCTAATTCATCTTTCCCTCTCTTTCCCTTCCTCCTCCCCACAGGGCTATAACAAATAACAATGCAATACTCACTACATGCTTTCCTTTCAAATTATAACCTTGAACAATATTATGAAGCATTCGTCAAGTCTGGTGCAACTGATCAAGATCTGTTACAATTACTTAATTTCAACGATGAAGAGTTAAACGATGTACTTCAAGCAGTCAATATGCTTCCATTCCATGCTATCAAGTTTAAGCGAGGACTAAGAGAACTTCGAGTCCAAACAAATTTTAATGTGTATTCCAATGACTCGACTATGACTGCTACTGGGGATTCGTCAACTTCTTCTTGTATTACTGCTGCGGTAGAAACTCCTCGTTCGCCGCTTCCACTGCGACCGGGGCTTGATCATATTTTAAATACTCCAGATCAATATAATACTGTAAGTAATCAATTAATGATAGAGTTATTATTAAACTTGCTTATTGAAAAAGATGATGATGCTGATTATTCAAAAAATATACAGTGTCCTTCTTCATCTTCATCGCCGTTGTCTCAGCAACAACAACACTTTACAACATCTTCTGATACCTGCTATCAACAACAACAACAAGCACAATCACCACCTGAACAAACATCTCGAGAAGTCATTATATCCCATGCTACTATTTATGGAAAAAATAGCTCTCGACCATTGACTAGTTATGAATCTTCCATCAATGAAGCTGCTATTCAATTGGCACTTGATAACCCATCTTTACTTGTAAACAAAGGTAATTTATTTGAACTCGCCAAAAAGAAGCTATTAGACAGCGGATATCAATATAAACGAGGCAAAAGTCGATCTAAACTTACAAAAGGTCGTGCTCCTACAACGACACCTGAACAACAAAAAGAACAAAAAAATGCACGACGGAGTCAACTTCACGCCAAACGTAAATTGAACGCACAACGTATGTCGTATGAACGACAACAAAAGATTGAAGAGCTTCAATTCCAATTACAAAATGTTATTGAACGACAACGTCATTATCCAAAAGAATTTGGTGCTCTCGAAGAAACACGAACAGCATTGAATAAAGAAATAAGCAAAATCAAGGCTAAAGAACGAAAACATCAATGGTACGAACGACGCAAGACGGATCGTTTTGATGGTGAATTTTCTAATACTACTGAAGAAGAACAGCACCAACAAGAAGTCGATGATGACACAGGATCTATTGCTTCACTTAGTAGTGCTGGGAGTAGTAGTGTAACCTCATCTTGCTCAACAGCATCATCATCATCGTCAGAAGCAATAACAACATCAACATCAACATTAGCACATCATCATTCATCACCTATTCAACACTCTTCCATGAGTACTGCTGTATCTATGGGTCCAATGACTCTTAGTCGTGAAAGTGATGTACGTGCCAAAACGTTTCATGAACCTACCATTGCTCGTCCGGAACTTTTCTCCTCTGTATAGTTTTTCCTTTCTATGTATATTACTTAACTCTTTACCTCTCCTTATATCATTCATTCATCAATCCCCTCCTTTTTTATTTGCTTGTACATTTTTCTTTTCTTTTCGTTCTTTGTTCTTTTGTTTTCTTGATTTCTTAAATTTATATAAATAAAATTATTCTCAAATTAAATATATATATATTATTTATTTATTTCCGTAATATGTATGATAATAAAAAGTATATAATAATAATCAGAGTAGGGAAGGTGGAGGAGATGGAATTTGGGGATATCAAACTAACGTAAAAATGACAAGTACAATAGAGGGTATAATAAATAGAACAAAAAAAGAGATAAATAATAAGCAAAATAGTATTAGATTTTTTTTACATGATTGTACATGCTTGTTCTCGACGGTTATCTTGTAAACCACGATGTGAAGCTGATGTTGCATTTTCATGTTGCTTTAATGCAAAACTGGTCGACTGTAGACGCTCCTTTGCAGCATGATGACCTTTAGCAGCAGCTCGACGATAACATAATTGAGCTTGTTCTAAATTCCGGGGTGTCCCGAAACCTTGTTCGTTATACCATCTAAACAAATAAAGCGTAATGATAATAGTTCATAACATGAGTACATCATATGACGGACTAGATAGTGCCACAGAAGAAAAAAAAGAATATATAATATATAATATAAGCAATCTTACCCTAATAAGAATAATGCTTCATCAAGACCAAGCTCAGCAGCCCTGGAACACCAAAGATATGAAGCATCTTCATTTCGTCCGATCCCTATTAACCACTGAGACACATCGCGTTCCATTCTATCTTCTGTATCATCAGGTCCATGACGATCTTCATTATAAAGTCGACTTAAACCAAGCATACCCTCTGCGTCACCAAGATGTGCGGCGGATTCATAATAGTGGAAACTTTGGCTCATATCCACAGGCACGCCAAATAGACCGTGTTCATACATGTATCCCAGCTGACTGTGGCATTTGGCATGTCCAAATTCTGCACCTCGTTCAAACCATCCTTTTGCTGCATTTGCCCCTCCATAAGGTTGTACCAGTTCTGCAGGAATATCAGCTCTTGGATAGATATTAGCCAATACTTGTGCAAACACACATATTGGTTCTGGGTAACTTTTATTAGAGTTTTCTGCTGCTTGAGCAAGAAGTGCCAAACTGGTAATCATGTTTTGTCTTTGTGAAAGTTCTCCATGTAAATTCACCTGTGCTAATCGCTAATTTTTTTTTTTCATTTGTATAAATAGCATATTTCAGTAATGGTTTTTTTTATAAGGATCTAGTACTTTTTCTTTCCATCTTCTCTCTCTCTCTCTCCTTCCTTCTATTGATCCCATTATACCATTCAAATAAATTACTTACAAGAACAGAAGCAACAAGACCTTTTTCTGCTGCTGCCTTATAACTAGCCAAAGCTTCAGTTTCGTTTCCATGACGTTCATGATATTGTGCTACTGCATACATAGCTTCAGGCTTTCCTTTACGTGCCGCAATTTCATACAACTTGAAAGACTTGAGAGGATTGGATCGACAACCATATTTTTCTTCATCCATCCATGTAGCTAACATAAATGCTGCTTCACCTACTTCTTCTTTGGCTAATCGTTTAATCCATCGCACACCTTCTTCTTCAAGAATTCGTTTCTTTTCTTGATTATCCATAGAATTATCAGATTCCAAAGAAAGTAAGGGTCGAATATTTCGAATGGGTCCATTTAAACTGGCACGTCCTCGTTTCATCATATCATTTAATCGTCCATCCATGGTAATAGACGAGTCACGACTTTGACGTCGATTCATGCTGATACTCAACGAACCAGTACCACGATGATGTCCCCGTTGTTGTTGTTGTGATTGATTTTGATTCTGTTGTTGTTGCTGTTGTTGATCATTATGGTTTTTATCATACAGCTGAGAAATTTCTAACAAGTAGTTGGCATAGTTAAGTTGAACTTCCTTGTCATTTGTTTTTTCAGCCATTTCTCGATAGAGTTTGAGTGCTTCTCGATTGTTCGTTAAACTGTAAGATGCTTTACTATACTTTGACTGTGGAGCACGTGTCATTGTAGCAGTCTTTTTTTTTAAAAAAAAAAGAGTCATAAAAGTATAAAAAAAATATTAATCATAAGACCCAAAAATATAGATGATATTGTAAATGATCATATGAGAAAGAAAGAATAAAAAAAAATTAACTTACCAAAACACTTTCATTAGCTGTCGTTGCAATGGATCGATTACCATTTATTGATATTGATGGTAAAATACCACTTTCTCCAATACTCGGCGATAAATGGTTTCTCATATCTGATAAACTAGTAAAACCATACGCTCTAGAATCATTGTTATGTGGTGTAGCTACAAAGAGCGGCTGATTTTGAGATGGCGGCGGCATAAATTTGTTTGCGCTCGTACCACTATGGCGACGAGAACCAGTAGGCGAAGTTGTTTGAGGTGTAAGTGCCGCAGGTGAGGCTACTAATAATCCACCCTCTTCCAAAACAGCATTATTATTTTTATAATTATCCAATTCTTTTTCTTCTTCCTCGATAATAGGCGGAGGCCCCAAAACTACTTTTGGATAGGTGGTTGATGTATGTATAGTAGAAGATGGTTGTTGAGTTTCAACAGGTGGTAAATTCCAATCCAATGGGGACAAATCCAAAGGGGGTAATAATTCGACCTTACCATGTTCCTCTAGTGTTTTTGATTCTCGTCGAACCAATTCTGTTTGATTTTTATTATGAATAATATTATTATTATCGTCTCCTACACTTGTCCTTGAACCAGGGCCTTCAGATAGACCCTCACTACCCCCACGACTACTACTCGTTAATAACGACAATGACGATGCAGTGGGAGATGGTGCAGTAGATAAAAACGATGTCACAAATTGCCCAGTTGATTTAGACTTGCCATTAGAATCGTGCTGGGGCACTGGTAATGGTGGTTCACTAATTTCTAACTTCACGGGGCATGGCTCATGTTCTTGTTCAACTGGCGTTATCCTTAAAGTGGCTGAAGTTGTTTGTTGTTGTTGTTTTGATAGTGCTAAGGGTGGTTGCTGGGTTACAGTATGTTTCTGTAAAGCAGTAGAACTTGGAGATAGATTATTTTTTTGTTCTATTCTTTCTTTCTTTTCTTCTTCTTCTTCGTCTGATGATTCAGGATCAGGATTAATTACTCGAAGCGTATAACAGCCTTGACCAGGTTGAACAGTGCCATTATCTGAATAATCATCATCATCGTCTTCGTCATCTTCATGCTCTGAAGTGTCTGATCGTGGGTGGCGATTAGCTTGAGCTGTAGGTGTACTCAATTGTCGAGTTTGATTGTCATCGTCAGCCTCTTGATCTTTATTAAATCGAAATAACGAATTCTTCAATTTTCTATTCGGCTTTGGAATTCTTGGTGGACGTCCATTATTATTATTACTATTATTATTGATCATACTGGATGATGACAGTTGAGGTTCAGGAGCAGTACGTGAACGAAATGGAAATACATGCGAACGAGAGGTCGATGAAGTATCAGACGCTGTTGTTCGCGACATATTTTTTTAGGGGGAGGTTATTAAAAAAAATAGCGTGAAAGTAAGAAAAAAAAAAAAAAAGAAAAAAAAAATGTAAAGCAAAGAGAAATGAACTTATTCTATTTTTAAAGTTTTCTTGGTTGCTCAACGAAACTGTATTTAGTAATCATCGGCATCCAACCACTAATTAGAACGCCGTTTAGTACAAAAAGATTAGCGTGGCGCGCTACGCATTGTTGTTCCTCCTTTGGAGATGGTGGGGAGGCTTTTTTCCCTTCCATTTTTTTTTTCAATTGTTTTCAGTAATGATTTGTTTTATATTAAAACCATTTTTTTAATCTATTCAGCAGCTTATTATTGTGAACTATAAAAAATAAATTTTTCTGAGCAAAAAAAAAAAAAATATGCTTAGCCGAATTCCATTACAAACAAAACTGCTAAGTTGCCACTAAACTTTAAAAGTGAGGTCAACAAATAAAATCTTGTTTAAGCAGTAATAACTAATATTGATTTATATGAAAAACAAGGTTGCATACATGTACATAATTTAATGCGTAGATAATTTAGTTTACTTTGAACTGGTACATAATAGATGGTATAGCATTTAAACAGATTTGGCCTTGAATGATTTCTTTTTTTTTATTGTATTGTATCGACCCTACTCGTTCTTCTGTAATAGAATTTGTACTACTTTTATAATTTTCCAAGTCGTTTATAATTACTATTTTTATATCTTCTTATTACAAGATTAACAAAGACGACAATGAGTAATTGTGTTTTGTTTATACACCTAGGAACATAAAAGTGTTATGAGCAAATATATATATATTCCAGTGTTGGTCTTATTTAATACGTAATGTAAGAAAAAAAAAATCATTTGAGTGGAAGAAGCGCGTGAATTTGCCTGTTAGTAATTATACTTTTATATTTTTGTCATGTGGATAAGTTAGAACTTTTAGCTTTTTTTATAAAATCACGTATTCTTCGTCATTTTATATTATTTTGCGACACCTTGTATTTCATTTATATTAAGTACGACAAATAAAACATATGATACATACGTCTCCTATTATATTCACTGTATTTGATGTTGTCATTTCATTTTTTATAATTGACCATTCAATTACTATATGTCTTTTGTCTTTTTATATTTAGTTAAACAGCCGAACGATTTGGGACTGAAATATACATGTGAAAAGTTTAAAAATTCTATTAATCAGGTACATGAATAAGGGGGGGAGAAAGACAAGATACATCAGAAACACGACCACTAACAAAAAAGGAGGGCATTTCGAACACAGTTCATAAATCTAGCCCAAGTCTTTTTTATTATTATAATTTTTGGCTACAGGTAACACGGAAAAAATCAAAGGACAGTTTCAAAATAATTTATGCACGTCGCATCACCCACTCATTAGTTTACCCTTTTTTTTTCGATCATAAAATTTTCTAATTAACCCACCTAATACATTCGATATACGTATCTTTATGATAGTTATAATTCTTTATGTTATTAATTCTACTCCAGGTTGAGTTTTTTACGTATACGCAATTTCTTACCTAACTAAAGAGCTTTTGATAAACTGGATGCCTCGTTGTACGTACTTATAGAAACAATATTCAAGCTCACCTTCACCCTAATTCCATGTGTTGAAACAGTAGTACTTTGGAGTCAATTAACTTTCAAGGATAGAGAAAAAACAAAAAAAAATAGACATCATTTCTTGATTATACTAAGCGTGATCTTGATTTGGATAATAAACACTAGCTCTTAAGCTGGACATATAACTTCATTTTGTGACATTATTGTTTCAGCACAGGTTTGTTATACTATAACATAGCTGATAAGCTATTTTAGGCATTATCGAAAGAACAAAGATCATATTTTTTTTAAACCGTACTCGAATCACACTATTGTTCTTTCTAAAGATATTGTCAAACTTGACCAAGAATCTTAAATAATCTGTAATTGACATCATACTCTTATGACAGTAACACTGTATATATTATAGTATAGATCTAAATATGCAACCATTACTAAACTTATTATTATTATTTTGACTATGAGTTGGGTATTCGAGTTATACAACGCAAGTTGGTCAACCGTATGTTAAAAATCACATATAGACTTCGTTGGCGCCATAATTAAACTTGTTTGAGTTTTCAAGTTTATCTGGTGGAGATTGATTATCTGGAATTCATGTTTATATGTATTAGGTATTAAATGTATATTGAGTTTACTTTTATTTCGTATACTTGTTCAATTCAAGACAATAATTTAATAAAGATACGTTCTCAATTATTAGTTTATTCGGTTAGTAAATCAAAGTCTTATAATAACGCTGCTTTCTATTTACAGATACCATCTCTTCTGCTCCGAACAGTAAGTTGATTCTGTTTTATCTGTGGTATACTTACACAATCCTGTGCATATCAAATCTCCGAGTTCATATTGTACAGTAGACCCTTTTGATTTCATATCTATTAATTTCTTCAGATCTTACTAACTTCACGGAAATCAGAAAATACGTATAAAAAAATGACATATGTAATAAAGTTTTTACATTTTCTTCTATTTTATTTTCAAAAAGATCGACTTTGGAACCAGTAACAGTCATACAAGATCAATTAATAGGGATGCGTATTATAATGTATCTGTTTTTTGTTTGAATACATAATATAAATTACGTGAAGCATGAATGAAAAATATAATATACCCATCTATGAATAGATATAGATATATCTCAATATCTGATATCGAAATTTACTGTATTTATCCAGGATTATAAAACCAGTGACCAGTGGGCTAGGTTGGTCTGCCCCTGAAAAAACATTTAATTTGCCCTTGTATTTAATCATTTTCACACCCCCTCACCTTCCCAAAAATATATTACATTTACTAACAGAATACCAGTAACGATTTATCCAACACGAGTAACAGATAAATTTTTGGTATAAAAAAAATCAAGGGTTACATGATAAATTATTATTTGTCTAGAATATGAAATTGCTATTGTTTTTTGTGTTTTACATTGGTGATAACATTAAACTATTTGATCTTGAACGGCTTTGTAACTCAGTTAATTTTTCGATATGTTCCTCCATGCTGTTCACCTTTTGTAACAACATTTGTGCTACTTCTTCCAATTTTTCAAGTCGTTCATTTTCATCACTTTCGCCTTGTCGGAGACAAAGAGCTCTATTAACAGGAAAGAAACTATAATTAGATTCCTTAAGACATTCAGATACATAAGACTCTGGTCCCGTATATTCTGTTCTATCCTTGGTCTTTAGATGTACCAAAAAGAATAGATATTGCCTAATTATTATTATTTTTTGTCATCATAAAACTGTTAGTTTTTGGAATTCTAGATCGTTTATTGATTTATCGATTTTTTTTCTTCATTTTGTTATTAACTTACCAAATGTTATGATCATATTTAATGTGATCCTCAAACCCTTTCTTCGCTAAACGTTGAAATTCAACGGATGAAATACTACATATAAAACATGCTAAAAGTACACAAAAAATTACATATTTTGTTAGTTTCAGCATTTTTGATTATAATACTATAAAAATACTTACTGCTATTCATATCTTGCTGAATTGATGAACGCTCTAAAACACATTGGTAATAAAAATTAAAAATTAAAAATTAGTATTACAGGGACTTTTCTGCTGCTTAGGAGAACAAACAAAGTAAAAAAGCTTACTTACCATCACGTAGATGACCGAAAGTGTCAAAAATAATACCGAAAATGGCGTTTAACAGAAACACAACCACTAACAAAAAGAACGACATTTCGAATGCAGTTCGCCAACCTCGCAAATCTTCTGGCGAATCCGGTTCTAAAATATCACCTATACCTCCTCCAGATCGAACACTATACAAAAGAGACTTGCGTTTAATATTCAACTCAATCGAAAGAGCAAAAATAATTAAACAGAAATGGAGTATATGTTTATAATGCTTACCCGTGTGATAATGCAGTAACGAAACATTCAGTTAAACTAGAACAATGAAGACCTTTGGTCACGTCAAATTCACCACGGAAAAATATGTATGCAATAACGCTGTGGATATAAACAACAATTACACCTAGTATACCCTATAAGGCAATATTTTACATAGAATCTCGATTTAGAAAAGGTTTGATAATTTTTTTTAGTCGCACCAATGTAAAAAAAAACAAAAGAGAGAGAGAGAGAGAACAAATTTTACTTACTGTTCGGGTAATAGAGCTCACATTCAATGTAATACTAGCAATGACACCTTGTAAAATACGGTCTCGGAATGCAAAATCTAGTAAGTGTGCAGAATAAAAACCAGGATTATACAATCCAAGGATTGATAATACAAGCATGATGATATGATATAAAAAGGTTTGTTCCCATAAACTTGCCAAAATAAATCGAATATCCTAAAATGGGAATAAATTAGAAATGGTTTTTCCTAATTAACATGCATCTGCGTGTTACGTCAGGCGAGAAATGACTCTTACCTTTTGAGATAAGAACCGTGTTAGTGGCCGATTATCTGTAACTCTTCCCGTAGTATCTTGGCGGCGTATATCTGTTTCGTTCTGAACCGAATGCCTGTTGACGAGAATTGGCAATTGAATAAAATAAAACTCGGTGGTGGATAACAGCCAAAACAAAAGATGAAATAGGCCCAAAAAAATACGAGCAGCGTTTTTAAACCGATAACAATATCCAGTTTGAAGATTATCACCAACAAGCATGTATGATGAGCAGCTCAAAACCAACATGTTGAGTAATATAGTCATGGCATATGATGCACGCCACCATAATGCACTGTATTGTGAAAGCAATGATAAATATTGGTTTCGAGCAACTTTTGCATGATTCTCGATCCTATTTGTTTTTGTCCAACCAAACATGATAAATAAATAAAGCTTTTTTTTGTACTTATACGTCACTGTTGCCTAACAAGTAAGACTTACTCATAAATAATATTGCTGGAATGTTGAACAAAATCTTCAATCTTGCCAGAAGGAGAGTCTCTGCAGAATATAGTAACTTTAATTAGTAATTTTGTTTATAACCCCAAAAAAATGTATAAAAAAAATTGTTACCGTTTGACACTCCAAAGGAAACGTTGTTTTGTATCTTCACGTAAATATTTGCACACTTCTGGAATAGGAAATAATACTCTTGAAAGTTGCTTTTCTTGGTTATAATCCATTACCACTTCAATCTTGCCCGTATGACTTTGGAAAAACTCAAAAGCTCTATTTCCATCAAGCAGTGTATGCTATATTTAAATATGAGATGATCAATAAACTTAAAGCGTGTTCATTCACATCATGTTACTATTGTCTTTTTTATTATTTTACGTACCTGGTTTTCATCAAGGGCTGACCATAACGTCATTAATAGCATACAATATTGAAATCCACAATCCAACTTTTCATATACATCAGGCGATTCAAGTTGATCGACATTCTTGTCATATATAGCATTCATGTTTTGTATTACAACATTAAGATCTAAAGAGGCAGCCATTTCACGGAATATTGTATCACTATTATCGATACCACCTTCTAATAAACTAAGCAAACAGATAACAACTTTACTCTAAATGTTCAAAAGATTAGTATATAAAAGAATGGTTGATACCAATGTTCTTTCCAAAGCAGAGATACATATAGTTGCTGATATATACCTTGAGTTCATTGATGAGAGAAGTTGGACAATTGGTGTATCGTTCTCGAAGGATAGTGATGGCAGGATTTAGAATCTTGTTTGCAAAGATGGTTACTTGATTTTCAATGCAACCTTGAGCGAGTTCAGTAATAGTGTCCAGCACTTGAATAATGAGACGCACATTTTGAATGTTGCATATAGGAACAATAGCATGTAGATATTCCACTACATCTTGTACAATATTAAAACTTTTGATATTATCCGGCTGTCTGGCAAGATACGTTTGCAAATTGATGTTGTGACCTTCCACCATCAATTGGACCGCTCGCATGGTATCTGTCATGGCCTTGAAATCTTCGGATGCCGTACCAAATTCCGCCGTTTCGCTAGCCATCAAATTGGATATTTTTTGGTATACCATGGCAGAGTTTGCTTCTGCCTTTTTAGATTTAATAATACCAGGACCACTATTGCTTTGTCCACCATTCAGTAACATTCGTTTTCGAATATGTGATCGGGTTACATCCAGCGAGGACCTGTTTTTCTTTTTTTGTCGTGGATTATCTTTTTTAACCATGGATGAGGCCGGAGATAGATTGACATTCATAATGGATTGTTGTCGATTCATTTTGTATGCCGCACGTGATAGATGTAGTTGGGCTTCCTTGAGTGAAGCGATACCAGTTTGTAATCGGTGATGGAATGAATAAAAGAATCGTTCTTCACTGTGAAAAAAAAAGAACATTCGATAACAAGAATGAGTTAGCTCCACCTTTCATGCTTTTTAACCCCACATCAAACAAATAAAAAAAACTCTTTCTTACCGGATACTGTAAAAGTATTCCTCCAACTTATCTTGCACATTCTTATTTCCACCTTCTAAAAGTGAAATAAGCAACTTCAATGCAGCTTCAAAAATAGGTCTTCGTGGAGATGATAACAGATTTTGAGCAACCAAGGTACAACCCAGTCTGTTTAATGTATTTTGTGCATGTGTCTTTTTCTTCTCTAGAATTTCATATCGTATCGGATCATCGACGTGAATAATAGTTGACCGTTCTCGGATGTATTGTAAAGGAATTTCTTCGAGTAATTTGATAGTAGATACTTGGTATGCTTCACGACTATCTTGCCTCTTGATACTAGTAGTCATGGAAAGATAATCGATAAGGGATTTAACATCTTGATCCGAGCCTCTTACTGACAAATTAAAGTGAGAGCCTATGCCATTTTTACGATATAATTAGTATAAAAAAAGATATCTTCAAAGTGCATATATAACTGGATGTATATCATACCAAGTCGTTTAAATTCACTTTTCATCAAATGACTAACATCCTTATGTGCCATAACAGCTCTGATAAAACCCTGGAACTTTGTATTAATAGGATCCAATAATCGAAGTTTGACAGCAGTTTGATTTGGCTTGCTTTGTTCTACCATAGCTTCACGAAGTTTGCCCCGTAGCTCTGCAGGATCGACAGAGCCCCGAAAGCCAGCAACATTGATCATGCTATCTAAACATCCCAGTACGTGATTAAGAGCAGATCCTTTTGGTGCTGTTGCCATCAAATCGACAGTTAAATCTACTAGTTGAGGACAAAGCAAGTAGAGTGTTTCATCCACTGATGTTTCGACGCTCAGATGGTACTCAAAAATTGACCGTAAGAAGACAAGTAGTCCATTATAGACGTAATTCATGGTTTCAGAGTCGGAACTTTTGTGTCTTGCATCAATCATGTCACGGTAAGCTGTCTTCATCAATGTTCGGATGTTTGCTTCATCACTCACTGGAATATTGTTGGATAGAACTTCAGTATTGTCGAGATAAATCGATACGAAAAATCGAAGAATACCAGCTTTAAGACCTAGTGGTGCATCAGGACTTTCAATTACAGCCGTAATATCTCTTAATCCCAGAATAGTGCGGGCAAACTTGCGTACAGATAAACAAACAAAACGAAATTATTATTTTTAGAACAGTGCTAAAATTGTTCCTTCTTTACCATCATGAAAAAAAAATTTCGGTCCCTTCACTTACCGACTGGCCAAATGTATTCCCACCTTGACCACATATTGCCAAAAGATCCAATAAAGCAACACAATAATCTATACGGTCAATAATAGTAAGATCCATATATGATTCGAAAGGTACATATAATTGACGATTATCCATGATCAGTCGCATTACGCCGTCTTGATGCTTCTTAAGCAATTTTCCTTGAGCCTTCATAAAGCCCACAAGCAAATGAAGATATTCACTTTGAAATCCACGTGATAATTCTAAAATTCTTCCAAGGTGCTCTTCTCTGATACGAATACTTATATGTAGATTGTTTCGACAAATTGGAAGTAGAGCTGCTGCAAGTATTGGGCTGAATGCAGTAACATCAATCAATAAATCAATGTTTTCTAATACAAGTCGACTCTAAACACATAGAAGAATATGAGTACATACATATTTGATGATCCAAAAGTATAACTGGATATAATTCCTCTTTTTATCACTATTTACCTGCAAATCCTTATCATCTTTAACAAGTTCATCTAAAAATTCTAAACATGCCTTGATAGCTGTAATACATGCTGACTCTTCATCGGGAAAATCAAGGCTTCGTTCATCAGATGAAATAAGGCTTCCTCTTGATGAAGATGTCACGGCAGGAAGCTCTTTGAGTGCCCCCAAGAGCTGTATGATCATGGCATGAGCACTTAAATTAGTAAATATTTTACAATAAATGTTACGTTGGTCTTGTTGATGAGCTTCCAGATGAATTGCTTCATCGTTAAAGTCTATTGTCTTTCCTCGGAAAAGTCCGATCAATTCTCTAACAATCGCTTCTACTTGTGGTAAATGTGTAGGACCCAGACGATCTACTGAGAGAAACGATCCAAGTAATGCCAAGCGCTTTTTGACACCATGATAAACAAAGACTTGTTGTGGCTGACTAAGAAGCAAGACTTGCTGTGCCTTGTTAAAAAGATCTGATATATAACAGCATGATAAAAGTTAGATAACATAAAAAAAACAACGAAATGAATTAATGTCAAGCATACCCTCACTATCATTATAGATACGGTGCATAACAATTGCGGCAATACGCTTAAGAGGAGCATACTGATATTTTAAAATATCTTTGATAATTGGCATAAGAATATTCTCGCGCTGCCGCAAAAGTGTTTCAGCAAATATTGTACTTAGTACTGCATGAGGTGAATGTTGAAGTTCCATGTCCGCCTTACTATTAATTTTGTGAAAAAATAAAAATAAGTATGATTAAAGGCGCCATATTCTTCATTTGAATTTTTTGGAACAAAAATAATAACTTACGTTTCCATTGCTTTCCATTTTGAGGCCAACTTTTTCATACGGACATGCAACCGTAAGTTAAATATCATATCAAACACTTCTAGAATCAAAATCTTGGTATTCATTACTGGTTGGGTTTCTTCTGTCAAAGTAAATCGCTCCTTCCTATTTAAGTAATATAATTTATTCACATGAGTAAAAAGTAATAAGCCTTTTATATCGAGCTGTTATCTCATTTATTACCATCGTCTTGCAGAATCGGATTTAATTGATTTTAAATGTTCCTCGTTTCTATATAATTTGTCTATACATGAGTATCATTTCAATGCAACATATCATATTTCCCTTTTTTCTTTTTTTTTCTTTTTTTACCGTGCGTCACTTCTTCCGTCGAGAACAAGTATGAGTGCTCTAAATATCCGTTTGAGATCTTCAGCATCTGTGAAAAATCCTAATCGAAGTTGTGCATGCACCATTTTCAAAACAGAAGATAAGAATCCAACTTCATACTTGGCTGCGGTAAACTAATATATTCAAATACAAATATCAGATACGTCCCTCAAAGCCTCCATGTATTCGTCTTCTTAAAACTTCCTCTTCTTACCTGATGTCGTTTGTCATCCAGAAAAACAAGAGTCCAACGTTTTAATTGATCAAAAAATTCAGGTGATTTGCTCTCAAAATTACTAGTGCCTCCGCTAGGATATTCATTGGTTTCATCCAAGGTTTCATACTGCATGGTGAAATCTGATAAAACGACCTCAGTGAATGGTGGAACGTCGATATATAAAACTGTAAAAAAAGAAAAGAAAATAAGTCGACAATACTCTTTTACCCACTAATACAATACATTCTAATATAACATTTTTTACCTAACAAGAGATCACAGAATTTGCTTCGAATTTGATCTGGTAAACGGACGTCACCTAAACAAGTCAAGCAAACGTCTTTTCCAATACATCGTCGTATAGCTTCCAATGATTTGGCATTTGTTCCCCATGAAACGGAATATACCAAACGAAGTGCGCTTTCTATGAACACCGAGACCGATGCCTGACTTTCTGTCAAGAGAGTATCAAAGCTACGCCAAGCTCCATTGTCATGAAGAAAGTTGATTTCCACCGTTTTTGATGCTGCTGCTATGTAACTACTATCTGTATCCCCCCTAGATAACTGTTCTTGTGGAAATGATTCTCCCATCCGCATTTTGAGCAAACAGTTTTCTGCGGAGAACAAACGTGCCGATATATAATCACGGTGATACATCAGCGATCCTTGTTTATCAGTATGACAGAGTGTACTAAGTAAATCTAGCCCACTGGCTGCTTCATAATCTTGTTTTGTTTCACTGACATATCCATCATCACATCGTACTAGTCGTCGGACAAATGCACGTGTTTTTTCAATAGCCAGATTAACCAAAATCCCAACTGTATGTGGACGTGCTCCTGAAATGGATTCAATCACACCACTGTTGTTTTCAAGCAAACGAACAACCATGTCGGTGGCACCAACGCCACATGTTAAGTGACGCATAAATAGTTCAATCCCGGTATCACCTGCAACATGAATGACATGATACTGGTTGCGAGAAAGTTGGCTTTCATCTTCATGGGTACCAATCAAAAACACACGCAACACATTGTAACAAAGCGCAAGAATTTCTTTTAATCGCTCTTCACTCCCATCGTGCAAACTAACAATGGATACTGCATCTTCTTTTGCTCCTTCTTGTTTTGATGTTGTATCGTACCCTAATGAAGAACGTACTTCGTATCGTTTTGCAAGGTCAAAAGGAATTTGAACCATATTGATCACAGTTTCAATTAAACCAATATCACGTAATACAGCTTGGTGATCTATTTTCAAACACAACAAATAATATTAATAAGAAATCAATATAACCCTGCAAGAGAAATTACACAGTACAGCTTACATTCATTCGCTAGTCCAACCCGAAGAGATGGCTCTGATTCCTTGCTATCAGTGCAAAATTCAATTAAGGCATTCTAGATAATATATAATTAATACAAATTAATTGTTGAGTCAATAGAATATTTACTTATAGTATTGAAGAAAACGTATGGTACCAATATGTTGCTCATCAGCTGATATTCATCAGTGGATATTGGGAATCGGCTCGTACTTTCTGAAACAAATGATCGATCTTTGCATAAAAACCATCGCAGTTGGGGTAAAAATTCGTTGACGACATTGAAGGTATCTGTAAGTTTGTTGTGAACTAGAGTAATCGAGAAGCAGTCGTGATAATAGAAATCTTGTGAGGCGGAGACTTGAAATGTTGGTGTTGCAAGTCGACTTTGTTGTATCTGGTCCGCAATATTTGGGTCTGTGGTATAATAGCGATCTGCTGCTGATGATGTTGGATGATGTGTATTATCTGTAGGATCAACAGAGGTTGGAACCCCAGGAACCCCAGGTATTCCTCGTTCTAATGAATCTGGGGTCAATGTAAATGCCATAGGTACAGGTGATGTAGATGATCGAATCTCTTCTTCTGCTGCTGCATGCATCCAACATTTGGTCACTACATGTTGTATACGGACATAGGAACCAAATGGTACCCCAGAACGTTGAGAATCCGTTGAAACAGGTACAAACTTGAATAAAGTAGCATCATTGTTGGCTTCAACGCGCTTTGGATTTTTGACTAGACCAAATGAAAATGTAACCTTATGAGTAGTCATATCAATACTGACATTATTTGGATCAATGTACAAATATGCACGCGATGCTGCATGACGTATCCGAATGGATCGTTTCCATTGAACTTTAGAGCCGTCTGAGGGATCGGCATTCTCAATCTATATGTTATTTTTAATTTGTTTAGTTCAAAATAAAAGGTGTCCGTGCACACATCCATATATGGTAAATTTACCTCCCAAAACGCTAAAGGTGAATCTGTTTCTTTCGGATCGAGTGGATTAATAATATGTTTTGTCAATCGTACACCATTTTTATCGCTATGTTTTAAACATACTGTTAGTTTTCCTTGTCCCACTCCTCATTATCCATATTCTTTCAAAGTAATTTCCCCATTTACCGTTTTAGTACAGATGACTCCAAATAGCCTTCCATTTCTTTATGGTAAAAACGAATGTATTGCCCTGCGTTGATACACTTTGTATTACTTGGATTTGCAAGACTATGTGCGGATCGATGACACTTTAGCGTCCATGACGATATCTGTGTATGTGTAAACACTTCATAATAATCCGCATTGAACACATCCGAATGTAATGCCTTGGTGCCGACGTTCAAAAACCCTTCTGGTCGTAAACATTTGATTGCCACAGTATCACCTAGACGCACAGGTTCGCCATCGACACGAATACGATAACGTGGTACAATACGAAAGTAACCAATTATTTCCTTGGATAAGTTGACTTGGAGATGTGATACATCAGCTTTACAAGTCTGACCGGTTACTGTGAGATATTTTTTGAAGTGTGCATTATACAGTTGAATCACTTCGCCATATAATACAGGAATACCATGTAACCTCCGCCTTTCTGTTTGGTTTTGAGCTCGTTCTTTAGCTACTTTGGATTCCAGGACGCTCAGCTCAATCAGCTCATCTGGTGAACCCTCATAATAAAGAGATTCTCGTTCTTCTTCATCACCGATAAACTGTTCGAGCGTCCGTTGTTCGGAATAAGATTGCTGTGGTTCCACTCGAAAGATGCGTGTACCAATAGATTCAGCTTTAAGTGTTAGATCACCATTACCAGACACAGCTCGTCTTGCACAAGCTCGAGTTTCCAATGGATCCTCGGCGATCAGTTCATTGCCCTCTTCATCGTATAAACAGATCTCATCCCCAATGCAGAGAAACTGATCGCTATTTTTGGACATGAAAAATGATATATAAATATATACGTTACTCTAAATATATATATGTTGGAATATAGCTTTTTTCTTTCACAATTTACTTCACAAGCATATTTCTAAAAGCTCAGCTCGCTTTTTTGGCTCGGTGTGACGGAGGTATAGTTCCGTTGCCGCCGTTTAACCTATGTCTTTTCAACGTGGGGGGGGTGGAAGAAGTACGTATGTTCATAGCAAACCACGTAGTTTATGAACAGATATTATGTATAAAAGAAAATTATCTATAATTGAGAACAAAAGTTAGTTTGTTTGTTGTTCTAGGCGATGAAAATGCATTTTAAAGTATGTAGCAATTGTTTATCTTTCGGCACAATATTTACCCATCACTAAAACTTTTTTTAATTGGACGTATGCATAAATCTTCACTCAAAAGAAAAAAAAAACAAGCAGAATACTAAATTGACATCTTGGTAAGCAGGAAAAAGTACCTTGATGAAAATAACAATTTATGCTATAATCGCGTTTGAATAACCTTGCTATTTTGCTGAGTATTGGACTATAAAGTAAATTTCAATGTTACATTTTTATACTCTATTACCAACCGTTTACTCATAAAATGACATCATAAATATAGAATACATAAGTGATAGTTGCTTCTGAAATTATTCACCCTTCTTTATGACAGCTTGTTATAGTGGGGACTTTATTTTTAATTTAGTAGATTTTCCCAATTACAATTGTCCTCCAAACAAAATCCCAAACCAAAATAAGCAAAGGAAATCAGCAATAACTTCAGCTGAAATACGAAACTGGATTAACAGCTTTGCTATAGAAAGCTGCTATTCCGAATTTTGAATCGCGTAATGGGATATTGATCATTTGAAACAAAATTGAAAACGTCATTTTTTTGTGAAAAGCATCAAATTTAATGACTTTTCGTAGAGTACTACAAAGGATGAAGTAACTAAATGACGACGCTGTATTGAGCTCCCTCAAGAATAAAACATTAAATAAATTGGTGTAGCTGGCAGTAACGAAGCTCCTGATAATGAATTGTTGTTAGTCACTACAAACCAACCCACAACAAGAAAGTGCTGAAACCTTTAAAAAAATCAGTGTAAAATGTTTCGTTCTGAATATAATGCTGTCTTACTTATGCAATGTCAACTTTGAAATCAATCCATGTACGTAGAAGATATGCCCAATTTTAATTATCAGACTTCCTTTTTTTTCAAAGAGCTTTGTGACGAAGAGCCATGTGTGCTTTTTTTATTACTGTTTAAATAGACATGCTATGTGCCTTTTTTTTTGCCCCACGATATAACAACAATTAAAAGAATAACACGTAGAATTTTTTTTTTTTGCGGGCAGAAGACCATAGAAAAATAAAGGTTCCAAAAAGCTGGACTGACTATTGTTTAATTAACCAGTTGATAATTCCGTTCTATATAGACTACCATTTGTATAACAGGTTACTGTTGGTAGAAAGTGGTTTGTTGCCCAAGAAGGACATTTCTATAAACCGTTAAAATAATTCCTATTGTTAATAAAGTTTCAGGAACACTGTGTCACGGCAATCAAAACTTGAGATCGTGTATGATGTTATTTGTTTATGTTTTTTAATTACTTTGTTTGGGGAAAATTAAACACAACCAAATAAAAAAAAAGTAGAAGAATGAAGAAGATAACCATATTAATATATTTCATTTTTTTTTTTGAAGTACTTTAGCAAAGGTGCAAAAAGATGGTATATTTGTTTACTTAATTTAGTTTATCTTATATTTTTGTTTCTCTCCGAGCCTATCAACGCGTCAGCTGCCCTTTCTATCTAAGAAAACTTGCATTTAGTTTTCTTCTTTTCTCTTCCTTTTTCAGCTTATATCTTTTTGGAGGCGTGAGCTGTTTTAAACTGGTAGAAAAAGGATATCTTTTCTTTTTTACTCTTAGATAGCAGCTGTAACCATGGAAACTGAGAAACCGTTGCCATTTCGACAATTGTTCCTCATTTGTGCGGTGCGATTTGCGGTATGTCCTTTTTATTGTAATGATTTCAACAATGAGTAACGGACATGTGTTTTTTTTGTTTGTTTGTATATACTTGAAGACGGAACATGGAAAAAATAACATTTTGGTCTTTAATTTGTTGTGATATACAGGAACCTATTAGTTTTAGTATCCATATCCCATTTATCTACTTTGTAAGTCAAATGAAACTGACTTAACTCTCGTCATTTGATCGTTACACGCACGACTAACAATGATAAAAAAAAACAGATGGTACGCGACTTCCATATTGGCAAAGAGACTGATATCGGATATTATGTAAGTTTGATTACATCAAGTTTCGCCATTTCACAACTTGCGTCAGGTAAACAGAGAAAAAAAATAAAAAAATGAGTCTTTTGTGTATGATGACGACGATCACATGTGTTTATATGATATCTGCGTGTGAGAGTATAATGATAGATTATTATTTTTTAATACCTAATCTTATATCAAAAATTTGAATAGCTCTACCAATTGGAATGCTTTCAGACCGTATTGGCAGACGTCCAGTTGTTTTACTTGGTCTAGCTGTAGGGATTATTAGTATCCTTTCATTTGGTTTATCAAAATCATATCAATGGGCACTTTGTACCAAAGTTTTATCGGGATTATTGGTAAGTATATCTATAAATTACTTATGGAGTATACAATTTTTTTTATACTAAACGGAACCACTATTATGTATTATGGAACTTTCTTAGGATAATAATATCGCTGTGTTGAAAAGCATGGTATCAGAGTTAAGTATGGGATATTCAGAAACTCAAAGAGCACGTGCATTCTCCATGTTACAAGTTGTTTTTGGCTTGGGTGGCATCGTTGGGGCAAGTCTTGGAGGTGAGAAACAAAAAAAATCGTAGTTCCGTGTGGTGAATGCTGTGATAATATTGATAACTCAAAAATTTAATGGATGCATGATATGCAGGTTATTTGTCTGAGCCAGTACGTAAATATCCAAATGTGTTTGGACGGGGAGGTCCAATTACGGACTTTTTGACCGAATTCCCGTATTTTCTACCATGCTTTGCTGCATCATGTATCGCTACTATTGGTTGGATCGCAGGGTTTTTGTTTTTGGAAGAAACTTTAATTCGAAAAAAACAAATGCAAATAGCACAAAATGGAGAACAACAAGGTCTTTTGATCAACGGCGAAAACGAATCTGAAGACTATCAAACATTCGGCAGGCAATCGGGTGGTAATCAGTTTAATGAACCGCAGCCATCAGCTACGTTCCGTGATGTGTTAACACCTGCAGTGGTTGGAGTCTGTATCACATATGCATTGGCAGCCTATCAAAATGTCTTTTATGATGGTAAAGTGCTTATCATAGCTTACATGCTGTTCATGCTCAAAGAAAAGTTCTGATGGATGGAGGGGGGGCTATAAATATCTATATATGTGCAAATGAAAAAAACTTATTGTCACCATTGTTTTATATTTATTATTAGAATTATTTCCTACATGGTCAGCAAGTGACCGTGGCGTTGGTGGTCTCGGGCTCAATTCAAATGAAATTGGCACTGCGTTATCTTTTGCTGGAATGGTTACCCTTTTTGTTCAATTTTTCATATATCATCGCTTGACAGGGTGGTTAGGTACTATTCGTTTATTTCGAGCATCTTTGTTACTAAGCATTTTCGTGTTTGGATTACAAGGATGTGTACGCTATTTACAAAACGGTGACGACGATATCAAGTGGCTATTCTGGGTAGGCTTGTTGTTAAGCATTGGACTTAAAACGTTATGTCAAACCGTGGCAATGACAGGGTCTATCATTCTTATTAATAATGCAGCACCTCGCGTGGATGCACTGGGTACAATCAATGCTTTTTCACAATGTATGTATAAGTAACAACAACAAAAATTCATGGAGGGGATATGAATTGTGGGGTTGATTAGTGGTTTTTATGGAGGGGTTTGAAAATTAGATACTGATCCGATAGGATGGTGATATGGTGAATATATATGATATCACAGAAATTTAAATGATTTTTTTTTGCTCTTTCCTTTTAGGTTGTTCTAGTGCAATGCGTGCATTAGGACCTGCTTCGTCCGGCTTTATTTATTCTTCGTAAGTTATTACTAAATTTAATTGAGAAAACAAGAGTGTCTAGAAAGGAAATATTTAATAGACTTAATATTAACAATGATTTAAAGAACAATTGCTGCAGTTGGACTCCCCTTTACTGTTCGTGCACATCTTAGTTGGGTTATTTTGAGCTGTGTTGCTATAATAACATATACTGTTAGTATGCAGCTTAATCCAGCAAAGTATATCTCGAAACCAAAGGAGTAGAAAAAATTAATTGGTGCTTATATAGTTGTTTTCTTTTTATAAATGTAAATAAATATACCAATGATTCGCTATGATGTTATAATAATACTGAAAAAATAAACTAATACATATTTCTAAATGTATTCAAGTGAATAGGTTACAAAGAAAAAGGTAGACCTTTTTTTTGGGGAGAGGGGAAGGAAGTCTATATATATATATATATATAGAGAGAGAGAGAGAGAGGTGGGATGTATTGATAAGAGGTACATATTACTTTTTTATTTTTTTCCTTGCTTCATTTGTTGTTGTTGCTGGACATAAAAGTATCCCATAGTAGGTTGATACGTGACGAACATGGGGGGATTAACGTAATATGTTGGAGCAACCATCATGGTGGCAGGAACGTGTACTGCGACAGGTTCTTGAGCAGGAGCAGGTGTCTATAGAACAATCACAACATGTAAATATTATTCAAAAATGGCAGACAAGTTGGATGCAACTGATTATTAGTTTATAGATTACCTTCTTCTTGCTCTTGGAAAAGTGTAAACCGCAAGGATCAAGTCCAATATTACCCATAGCTTATTAAAATAGATGGAACAGTGTTTTGTATATGAAAGAAAAGGAATAAAAAATTCATTTGCTCGACAAGTGTCTTTTTATATCTTTTCTTTGCTGCGGTCAGGTCATACGCGTCTAGATATAAGAACAGGTGGTCCAGACAAAACTCCTTCCTTCTTATCATGAAACAAGCGAACGCGTGAACTTTATTCTTTTGCCTCTTTATTGCCAACGAAGTAATAAAGCGGCGCATCGTAAATACTAGTGTTGGTTTTTTTTATGAGATGTGGGGCGTGACAGGTGGGCGGCGCACAATTCTAGCCAACCAAGGCTTGGTTCGTGCTTTTTGTTTAACTATCCGGACAAGTAACATGACACCATTTCATTATACAAGTACCAAATCTAACCACCGCCTTTCTAAATACAGGGCCATGTGATAAAAAAATTAAGTCTCGATGTTTCAATTAAGAAAAAAGGCTGCAAACGAGCATAAAAGCCAATTGGATATTTGTATTTTTTTGTCACCAAAAGAAAAATATATATATATATGAATGGGAATTCTACAATTGAAAAGCGTACATGTTGTGTAATATATATGTTGGTACGTGATTTGTAGTGTGTGAGAAGGGGAAAAAGGAACTGTGAAAAGGGGAATTGAGGGAAGATTGTTTTTATAGGTAAAGAAAAATAATAGATGGGTGCAAATATATGAGGGGAAATGGAGGTTTTTAACTACAATGTTCGACTGCTATACTTTTTATACATACTTATATATATATACATATATATTTTTACATGATATTACATTTGCTTTTTGGTTCTTCTTCAGCAGGTTGTTGTTGTGGTTGTTGTTGCTGTTGTTCAGGAGTAGTGGATGCTTCCTTTTGAGCTGGTGGTGCTTGGCCAGATGCAGGAGCTTGAGGATTAACTTCACTGGCAGCCAATGGAACTGGCATTGCTGGTTCAGGTCGTTGTACTGCTGCTTCTTCAGCGGCTTTTTGTTGTGCTTGTTGCTCAGCGAGTTTTCGTGCATTTTCCTGTTCCAATGCCAAACGAGCAGCCTCTTCATCAGCAGCTTTTTGTTGTGCTTGTTGTTCAGCGATTTTACGAGCTTCCTCTTCTTCACGTGCCTTCTGTTCTTCTTCCTCCTTGCGAGCGGCTTCAGCATCAGCAAATTTACGGGCTTCTTCCACTTCGCGTGCCTTACGTTCCTCCTCTTCCTTACGAGCGGCTTCAGCTTCAGCAAGTTTACGGGCTTCTTCTTCTTCTTCGCGTGCCTTACGTTCTTCTTCTTCCTTACGAGCAGCTTCAGCTTCGCGCGCTTTACGTTCTTCTTCTTCCTTGCGAGCGGCTTCAGCTTCAGCAAGTTTACGGGCTTCTTCTTCTTTGCGAGCAGCCTCCTCTTCAGCAAGTTTACGGGCTTCTTCTTCTTTACGAGCAGCCTCCTCTTCAGCAAGCTTACGGGCTTCTTCCTCTTCGCGTGCCTTACGTTCTTCTTCTTCCTTACGAGCGGCTTCAGCTTCCGCAAGTTTACGGGCTTCTTCCTCTTCGCGTGCCTTGCGTTCTTCCTCTTCCTTACGAGCAGCCTCCTCTTCAGCAACTTTACGGGCTTCTTCCTCTTCACGTGCCTTGCGTTCTTCCTCTTCCTTACGAGCAGCCTCCTCTTCAGCAACTTTACGGGCTTCTTCCTCTTCACGTGCCTTGCGTTCTTCCTCTTCCTTACGAGCAGCCTCCTCTTCAGCAAGTTTACGGGCTTCTTCTTCTTCGCGTGCCTTGCGTTCTTCTTCTACCTTACGAGCAGCTTCAACTTCAGCAAGTTTGCGAGCTTCTTCCTCTTCACGTGCCTTACGCTCTTCTTCTTTGCGAGCTTCTTCTTCTTCAGCAAGCTTACGGGCTTCTTCTTCTTCCCGTGCTTTACGTTCTTCTTCTTCTTTACGAGCAGCCTCCTCTTCAGCAGCTTTCTGTACAGCAACTTCTTCAGCAATTCTCTTTGCTTCAGCATCAGCTTCAGCCTTGGCATTTACCACCTTGGCAACAATACCTTCAATATCAATAACAGCAGTGCTAATAGCGGTTGCAATGGCAGCACTAACGTTTTCAGTCATTTCGAACTTGGGCAACTCTACTTCGGACTTGTTTTGTTCCTCGGCAGGTTTCACCTCTTCTTGCTTTTGTTCAGGTTGTTCCGATTCGACATCGGATTCACGTTCTTGCTTTAACTTTTCCAATAGAGCTGAGGTATCGATAGAGCCTGAGTTTACTACGGTCTTGATAGCGGCTTGAACCTTTGGATCAACTGACACGTGATCCTCAGCCACCGATTCTTCAACTGTAGGAGCAGGAGCTTCAACTTCTTGTTGTTGCTCGGTTACATTAACGGGAGTATCTTCTGACGACATATTGAATTATTTAACTAATAAAAAAAATGGAGGTGTGTTTTTCGGGCAATATATAGAATTATTTTAGAAAAAAACAAACGAAAAAAAAGAGAGAGAAATAAGAAAGAAACAGAAGAGGAAAGAAAAAAAAAATGCAATAAAAATAGCCGGAACCCTCAATCCCGCACTTGGTAGTAACCTTTATGAGTAAACATCGGAGAACCTTGGAAGGTTGTGTGTATGTTCCGGCTGGTAATCTCTGATCAAATAATCTTGTTGATGTCATTGGATCTGAGGTATTATATTTCAAATAACACTCAGCAAAAACACAAAGAACCTGGTCCACTAATCTAACCAGAAATCAAAAAGTCTGGGCTTCCCCAACACAAAATGCATTATCTTTTAACTTTTTATCATACATATTATTTTCAACCGGTGTCAATAAAAAAATTATTCATGGTGGCAACTGCTTATTTTCTTGTTAATATTGTTGTTGGGGGGCATGGGAATTTATGGTCATTCCTCGGGATATTGACACCATCTGACTTGTCTGTGCAATTTGTCAAGATACACTTTTAGATTGATGTATAGTTTAATAAGAACGGTGGAAGGTGTGACAGAGGAGAAGATAACATTAAAAAGTTATTTCTTCACTGTTATGAACCAGCTTCCTTGTGTCTTTTGTCATTTCGTTTCTCCGTGAATGTTTAAATATATGGATTTGATCGTAGGATGATTTTTTGTTCTTGGGCACAGTTAGGATACCCAATATTTCAATATCCCTCAATTCAGCTTATTATTTCCTTCTTTTTTCATAAGGATGCCAGTAAATATAACAAGCCTTCTATGTTAATGTTAAAGGTCTTTCTCTTTAGTATTATTGCTTTTCATCATCCCCGACCAGCCACCTTCCGTTCCTTAACGACTATTACGTGTGGCAAAAAAAAACCGAAAAAAAAGTCGAGGTTCTGAGAAAACCTGTTAGTTAGGTAAGAAGAGAGGAGTTCCGTTTGTGTTTCTATTTTTACCTTTTCTAACCTTTTTTTCTCGAACTTCAATCAAAATGGCGTCCCAACCGATCGCGTTTCATTTGCTTGAAGAACCTCTTAAAAAGATTGTTGAATCTGATACAAATAAGAATGCTGCTGATATTATGTGTCCTATAGACAAGTGCAAATGTCTTGTCATTAAAAAAGGTACTGCCACTCTCGTTGAACGCGACGGAACCAAGGTAAATATCTATTTATTTTTTTGTATACCCAACAACAAAAAAAAAAACTACCTCTTCTTTATTACTATTACTATTGTTATTGTATTGCAAGTCGTATGGACATTATAAAATGACAATCATTAAACGAATGAAACTTTTTTTTTTATATGATAGTTAGAACTACCAGAATCAGTTCTCGGAAGCAATCTTTCCGAGCAACTGAAAGGTTCAACAGAAGTGCAGTTTTGGCGCTTGGGTAACATGATGGACTTTGAGAACGTTGGATTTTCAAAAACAGTTGATGCTGTAAAATATTTATCTTGCGCTGATTGTGATGTGGGTCCTATTGGATATCATGACACAAAGGAGAGTCCAAGCGAATTTTTGATTAGTGTCCGTCGTGTTCGTTATCGATTCTAATATGCTACTGTTATTGATCCGATAAATTAATATAATGAAATCAGGTAAAAATAGACATCATATAAGCTTTTTTTATATGCTTCGATTCACCAAAAAATAAACTGATTTATTGGATATATATATCTTCTCTAGGATGCTTCTTTTTTTATATACCATTTTTTTCTTATTGTTGTGTTATTGTTATGTTATTGTTATGTTATGTGGATATATGTAGAATAGTATTGTATTGATTGTTGGATGTATTAAAATTTTACTTGATTTATTTTTCAGCCGTTAAAATCAGTCTAATGAGTTTTCCTAAATGATCAAGAAACACAATATACCAAAACAGTGGCTTTAATTAATAAATCATATCCAGAAAAAACTTGTTGGGAACACAGATCACACACGAACACATGAAAATATAAACTTGCAGCACATTTTTTTTGCTGGTACCACTATTTTTATCAAACAAAATATGAAGCACTTATACCCAAACAAGGGATCAAAATTGTGCAATAAGGGTTTTTTTTTGTTTTCAACAGTTGATAAACAAGAAAGATCTATGGAAATATTATCGCTTATGATGATGATCTTCTACCATATTATAAACAATCTCATTGATAGAAAATTTTATGCTCAAACTAATACTGTAACGGTATGCACAAAAATCTTATAATTTCATACAAACGGCACCAGTGACCATACACTATATGAACTTCTATACGTAACGTTTATTCTTTTACTACTTTATATCTATAGTATATTAGAAAAAGCACACAAATACAGTATATATTCTGTAATAATTTTCGATAAACTTTTGTTCTTAGGTACAGAATTTCCTAAACTACATATCGTAGCAGCCACAACAATAATGACTCGCTATTTTTATCTAGAAAGATTTACTCATATTGTTGTCAAAAGAAATAGCATTCATTGCATTTTACTATATTCCGCAATAATGTCACAAGCCAACAAAATTATCAAGTATTATTCACGTACCATACCAAAGTCATAACCATTAAAAATCGAACGTGTATGAATTTAGGTATCACATTGAAATATTTAAATATTTTTTTTCTTTATTTTTTTATGGTAAGTTTATCATTATCAAGATATACTTTTATACGGATTATATGGCTAGTACGTATTATCTATCAAGCTGTTAATCAGTTGTATTTATGCATACGTAACAGGTGATATATATATACCGGTTTTTTTTGCCTGAATATTTTTAAACTTTCCCTGTTCAAGTTTTTTCATATACTGTACCTATCCATTAAGTGGCAATTCTATTACCATGGCTATTGCATACAAATTACATTACCATAACATGGAAGTGCTAAATTCCATTATACTTATGAGTCCTTAAATCTTTCCTAGCTATTTTTTGGTTCCTCCGTACCATCTTTGCTCGCATTGTTCAGCCATTATTTATTTATTTTACTGACTGTACTGTATATTTAAATTAACCACGGTACAAATTACAGCTTATAATCATAATATCCAGATATCCCTGGCTTATAATGACACATACCTAAAATGGATAGAACTAATATTTCTTATAGGTCATGTGGTGATCTCCATTTATATACATACATAAGCTACTAATATTTTTGTTTAGTTTTCTATATTTATTTTGCACTAAGTTTACTGCAATGTTGTTACGTAGTCTGATGTATGTATATATTCAGGTTATATACTCACGGTAATTCAGTTGCTAACGATTTGCTACAGTAAACATGTGGAATTCTTGATATATTTCTCATATCGTCTTTGTTTTTTGTTTTTATTTTATATATTTTTTCTATTCCATAACAGGTTATCAAGCACATATAATTTCTATTATGTGTCAAAGTGATACTTTTTAGATTGCTAACGAAACATATTATTGGTCATCGATTCTACCCATATTAAAAGAAAAAAACAAAACACATCATACATACAGTATAAACAAACAAATAAGACCAATAAGAGCAATAAATCGACGCCCTACATACAAAATCAGGTGAAATAGTATAAAATAAGAGTAATGGTATAAGACCCTAACCTTATTTTCTTTTCTTTTATCACAATATGTACTAGCAGCAAGAAAACAAAATACGTATCGTAGCATCTCTTTTTTTCACATTTGGTGTCATGACTACGTATGTTTTTTATCAACATAAAAACCAACTAGTAAATCAATGTTATCTCTGTGCTGTATTACTACTGCTGATAATAATAATTCATTTCAAACAATTTTTTTTCATCTACGTGTGTTTTTTCACAACCTGATGAAAAATAAGTAATTAATGAGTCACTTCGTCATTTTATAAAGATATAAGATATATGAGATACTGACAGGATTGGTCTACATCTTGAGCCGTTTTCTAAAAAATTCAAGCCATCCATTCAAAAGAAGAGCATTCCGAGTTTGGATGATATAATACAAGGATAGCTCTTTTTTCTGTGTTAAGCGATGATTCATTAAATAATATATTATTTCGTTTGCAAGTTCATGATTACGCTTTTCATCATAAAATTACACAACGTGCAGCTGTTTCATCATAAAATTACACAACGTGCAGCTGCTTAATATGTACATCCAATGATCGAGGACTCATATTCAATTGAATGGAAGACGCTGGGAATAGACATCGCAGTTCTTTTTTTTCTTGATAAATTATACGTATTTCACCATTTTGCTATCATAATTGGTAATTGTGTACTTGTTTTCGACTTGCTTGAAGATCGTTTCTGGCTTTATATAACGTGATTTTTTTACTCCATCCAAAACGGACATTGTTGACAACCTTGCACTAATATCGTGTTTCTTGGTATTCTTTAGAACCAAGTTAGAAGATCTAGATATTACAATGAATGTAGATTAAGAAAAGATAATATTGATTATCAGAAGAAAATTTTATGGTACAATATATACACATGTTTTCTCTTCATAGATTATTTGGGGTAGTGTATGGGGTCATCGCCGATACTATTAGTAATAATTATTATTCGCAATTATTTAGTTCTTTATATATAGTTTAATCTTCAACATGTATATGTTTGCGAATAAGGTAGAAAAGTTACTTTTTTATACAAGTTTTAAGTACTTGATAACTTAGTTGCATTAATTTCTAGTAATCTTGAAGTGCGTCGGGGTGCAACTTTTTTCATGTGTAGGAGGCGAGAGAACAAAATAGACGAGTCCTTATAAATTTGCTTACCCGCGATATTTTATTATGTCAAAAGCTAATTTTACACACATTCCAGAATACGATCAACAAATAAATCTCGATACCCTCAATAGTACTGTATTTACTTCGAAAGGAATTGTGATAAAAAGAATTTTAATGCTAAATGATTTGTATTTCTAGTATTTAGTCCTTCTGATCGCTGGCGATCATTAGATAATAATGATAACAATAATACGACCCGATCAATACAAGCACAACAGCAATCCAGTACTTCTAAATCTATAGCGGCCAATGACTCCAATAGAAACACTAACAATAACTTATATTGTACACCATGTAAAAAGAAATTTAGTAATGAGGCAACCTTTCAAGGTCATTTGAAAAGTGCAAAACATATTGCAAACGAAAAGAAAACAAAGACGAAAAAAACAGGTAATAGATATGTATACGTGTATGGATCGCGATGGAAAGTGAGAAATGGAAGGATAAAATCAAACATTAACAGGATTCTTGTACTTTATAAAACATATATAATAGGAAGCATTAATGCTACTGGTCGTCAACAGCAGCAGCAGCAACCTCAAGATCCAGCAGTGAAAGGTACATTAATGGATAATAACCTTGTTAAATGATAAAAAAAGGAATCGGTAGCTTATGGCATTATTAATTAGATGAATTGAACAAACTGAAGCAAGCAACGACAGTAGCAAAATCATCCAATCCGGTAACTGCAGTAGGTGTTTTATGGAATCTCAGTAGGAGTACGTATTTTTTTTTTGGACAGTTGCTATTTATGTTCATAAGTGACACTAATATGGATTATAATCAAATAGCTTTTTATACATCAAAACGACCACAAAATACCTATCAAGCGTTACAGCAACTTATTGAAACACTCGAAATTCTTCAATCTTCATCAACACCTGTTACTGGTCTAACACCTTCACAAATTATGTCCACTTTATATGCTTCACGGCTAGCACTTGCACGGTTATTGTGCATATACAAGACAGATACATCCATTAAGTTGGCACGTACATTATACTTGGATGCATTACAGGATAAATGGAAAATTGATCGCAAACAATTAATAACAATTGCTCAGGTATACATACCCATTATATGGATATTTTAACAGAAAAAAAAAACTAACATTATTATCAAAAAAACATAGGAATGTGATTATATATCAATGGATAGAATGATGGCCGAATGTAGAAAACTTGGAATTCGATATATTGAACGGGAAGAAAAGCGGGAAGTACCAGCTCCAGTAAAATCAGATAAGAATCAATCATTTGCTACCATTCTTACTGAAGCTACTGGGATGTTTCAAACTAATAATGGTGATGATGATGATAATCAACGTGTCAGTTTTTATTCTGATGAAAGTCAGCTCACTACTTCTTCCAACAACATAGCTATTATTTTACTTAATTTAACTGCAATTGTATCCAAATATGAAACTGGGTAAGATATGTATTTGAGTTTGTAATTTTTTTCCGTTACTTTCTTGCCTAGAATGATGGATATAATAATATACTGCCTTTTTTTTTTGACTTTGTTTAGATATCAAGGTCATGTTTATATGGATATTATATCTGAAGTGAGTAATTCCGCAAATGGAAAATGTTTACATTTATTGAGATGCGTGTGGGGGAGGCGGGATAAGGTTAGAAGGAAACATGATCGTCTCAAACATTTTTCTTTTTTAAGATGTACGAAAAACGTGCCAAATTGCATCAAGCATGCCAAGCACGAGTGATCTCGCATAAAATAACAGATGATAAAATGATTGGCTCATGGAGCTTGTTTATTGCCTTGCTACTGGCACTCGAAATAGGTATTTGATAAACAAATAAATTAACATTGTCAATATGCTAAGCGTAAATATATCTGACATGGGTAAAACCCATTATATAACCTTAGACGATTTTGTTCGTGCGGATAATATATTAGATTCCATTGAAAATGAAGACTCTCACTCAATATATATAGACCTACAGGTAAGTATTTGAAATACATTTTATATAGTCGTATACTGACGTATATAAAAATTATAAGAAAAATATAAAGAGGGTAAAAAAACGTATCCCACGTTTGAAACTTTATTAACATGCGATCTACATTTTTCATATGTTAAATTAGGTACTTGTTAGCCTATCAAAAGCACGTAAAGAGTGTGACTATAGAACACTCAAGTATGTGATTCCGCACCAATTGGAGCATCTTGAACTGCTTTTGGAAGATAATGAAGAAGAGTGTAAAAATATGATACTCAAGCGGCGATTAATAGATCCAATGAAATGTAACGAAATGCTTGTTCGGCTGCAAATGCTGTGTTGAAAAATTAAATAAAAATTTCAGAATCCCAAAAAGGGCTTCTATCCGATGTGAAATGAAAATTTCGGGGCACATTATATTTGAACAATAAGACTTTGTTTTATTTCGGACATTCAATGTTTGTGAGTTGCTGAGCTCGTGTACCCGAATAAGGGTCCTAAACTTTTTTTTTTTCATTTTCTGTTAACTTTCACACACAATAATATCAATCTTAACACCTCCTTATCACGGGATAAAAAAAAAACTTTGGAATGTCATTTGCCGACTTACAATCAGGTTGGCTACATAAATTGAGCTGGGTGAATATACATCGTTCCTGGAAAAGACGATACTTTACTTTGAATGAAAAGGAACTACGCTATTATAAACATCAGGTACAGTAATAAAGTAATGTCAAAAAAAACAAAGTTTAAACTTTCATAAGAATTGCGAAAAAAAATTAAGTCAAAACCATATTTTTTAGGGTGATATACGACCAACAGGAATTGTTGATCTTAAACATTACCGAGAGATAAGTTCATGTTCGACAAAATACTCCCAGTGGTCATTTCGAATAGAATCAGCGTGTCGTCACCATGCTAGTCATATTCTGGCAGCTGATACTGAGGATGAAAGAGATATCTGGATGGAACGAATTCGGTTTCATATACATAAACAACACAAACAACATACGAGCTGTACCGGTAGTAGTGGTTATCATGAATATGCTGTACACGCGAGCAATTTTCAGCGTCAGCATCATCCCCAACTGCCAGGAGCACCTTATCAATCAACTACAACTCCACTGTTAAATAATGAAAGCGTGTTGGATAAATGGTTGGAGAGATTGGATTTGCAAGATAACAGTACTAATGGAACAAATAAGTCGCCAATAGCATCAACTTCACCACCATCGTCTTCATCATCGTCGCCAGGGAGACCAAATGTCATTTCAACATCATTACCTAAAAATTATGTTAATAGCCAAAGTGCAGCAACAGTTACTGGGTTTGAGCATTCTCGTCCCTTGTCACCAGAATCACCCTCATCATCCATTTTTACTACTGGTTCATCATCAGCAACTCTATCACCCCCAACTTTTGGTGAATCAACTCCCTTGGTTACTCCTCTTTCTACCAACAAGAACAACGATAATGGTAATTATTCGAATAATAATAACTCTTCCTCATCGTCATCTTCGACATCAAAAGCATCCATGCTCGCCAATGCGTTTGCAATTAGTGCTCGGTCAAGATTAAAAAAGCGTGTCACATCCTCTTTATCCGATCAACAACAACAGCCACAGCAACCCTCTTCTCCGCGAACATCAAACGAAACAACGACTAGTACAAGATCAAGTATACATCAACTAAATAATAATAATGAGCAATATTGGTCAACATCTTCTTCGGGATTAGATATTTTTCATTTTGAAGAGGATCTAACAATATCTAATAGACCTTCTTCTATGGGCAGTACTATAAGTTTACCACATATTATCGATACAACAAAATTTAATAACAGTAATATCAATCAATACCATCCTACAAATAATCGTTCTTCTGTTGAATTTTCTACCGATATTCCGCCACCAATAACTGCCCCCCCTCCTCAAGCTCCTCTTCCTCCACCGCCAAGAAATAATAATATATATCGTCGATTATCCGCCCAAACTTATCAAACAACATCATTGTAAAAAGCGATTAGAAAAAAATCCCTTTTTTTTTTCTATTATATATATCAGTCCTCCTTATTTCATCATTCAATATTCAATTACGTATGCGCCCTCCTGCGTATACCTGTATACTTCATTATATGCTTTGCTTTTGCCTTTGATTAGTCTTGGTTCTTGTGGTCGTTGTTGTTATTGTCGGAATAATATATATGAACCTTGCAGCACAACCCGCCAATTCCTCCTTTTATTTTTCTTTTTGTTACACTTCATTATCTGCCAAAGCTGGTTTCTTTTTCAGATTCATAATATGTTTCTTTTCCCCTTTCCTTCTTTTTTAATTTTCTTAGTTTCATTTACATTTTGTATTATAAATTACTAATACGTAAAATAAAAAAAAACTGATACAATTGTTTAATCAATTTTCTTAAGGGTACATATCGTTTCTCCTTTCCCTCCGTTCTTCCTTTTCTTTTTTAGTCTGGTGACATTTATTTTTATATTTTTGGCGTAAATCATTTTCCGGCCCGATAATTTAATCATAGAAACAAAAGAGTAAAATAAAGATCGACAAAATAGAAAAGGCGATTGCATGCACTTTTATGACGTATGTCACTTTTTTTTTTAGGTTGCTTATCGATTCAAATATCTATTTTGACATTATGGTTAAGCTAATTCTTTTAATAATAATAAAAATAATAAAAATAATAAAAATAAAAGCGCACTCCATACATATCCCATTTGTTTGATCAGCAGGTAATAAAAAAAAAGCGGTTAAGCTTACTTTTAACTTTAACAATCTCCTTAACATCATGTAAAATAGCAACAGCGAATGTAATATGCCAATACGTATGGTATGAAATAATTTATATATATATATATTTATTGAGTCATTTTTAGACCTAGTAAGAATCCAAACCGAGAAAAAACGACATTTTTTTAGTCTATTTTAACAAAATTCAAAAGTGCCAACTGAAACATACTAAGCCAAGTCAACGCTTGTCTTAAGTGCCATGTGTTTTATTGTGTTTTTTTCGCCAAGATGGCCCCAGTGCCTATTATAGAATTCTGGAACCAGAAAATCACATATGATTGGCTCATCTTGGATAGTAATAATGCATTTTTTATGTAGACTGTTGGCGGAGGAAACAAGCATATCAGACAATAGCCGTTTTTTTTTCTTTTTTTTTTCCATACACTCTTCCCTATTTTGTTTTTATTTGTCATTTGTTTGTTAATTTTCCATCTCGATGAATATGAAAAGTATATTTTCAAAGAAAATTACACCTACTACTATTACGACTAATGTCGGTAAGTCATAATTTTAATGAATAAGAAAAAAAGAAAAAAAGAAAGAAGCAGAAGGTTTTTATTTATTTATTTTTTAAAAAAAAACAATACATATTGTTCGCAATAATAGAAAAAGCTACGGATTCCTCATTACAAGAACTCGATTGGTCTTTGGTTTTCCAAATTTGTGATGTTGTAAACAATACTGAACTTGGTGCAAAAGAAGCACGGAAATTATTACAGAAAAAGATGCTTTCAAACGAACCACAAACACAAGTACTTGCACTCGAGGTATTTATAACATTTAAACAAGTTTGAATATATATATAGGTTAATAATAACCTATATATTTATGATAGGTCTTGGACGCATTATCCGAAAATTGCCATCAGAAATTTATGCGTAAGTTGTTGTTTGTCAAAAAAAAAATGAAGGGCAGAAATAAAAAGAGAGAGTTAGCGAAAAAAAAGAAACTAATTAACATATATATATATATATGAACATTATATAACACATGATACGAATGTATTTCAAAATATAATAGCTCAACTTGCTGCAAAGTCATTTGCTGAAGATTTAGACACATTAGCTGCAAAGGTAAATTATAGCAAAAATCACAAAACAAACAATGGGGAGATATAATAGCGGATTAAAAACTATATTATGTGTTTTAAGAATTATCACATATGTTTCAAAAGGAGAAAGAATGAGGGAGAATGAGGGGGTTTATATTACTAATTAATGAACTTATATAATGCGGATGAAAGAAATGAGAAGAGGGACAATTTAATTTAATATTAATACATTATATTTAGTCTACGGATGATCGGGTTCATAGTAAACTTATTCATTGCTTACAAAGCTGGCTCAGTCGGTTTGGATCGGACGGCTCATTAGTAGGTGTACAGCGTGTTTATGAGAGATTAATGAATGGCCAGCCTAGTGGAGGAGAAACAAGAGGAGGAGGTACGGGATTAAGAACCCGTGGCACAACAGGATCTCGGTTCTATAAACCCGTGGGGAATCAACATCAGAGAGTAAGTTATTTCTATTTTTTTATTGGTCTGCGTGAATAAGTGTGATAATACGGAAAAGATCTACCCGAGGGGGAAAGAAGGGGATGATAATTGTTGATACAAACCCCATCTCCCCCAACAACAAAAATCAACATTATTATAATTTATCAATTATTATCTTTTCGCCAATTATTATTTATCGTTATTCTAATCAACAACAACAAAAAAAAACATTCGACTCTTTAGCAACTGACAGAAGTATTACATCATTCACAACCTGTCGATGCGATGAATGATGTTTTACTAGCTAAAAATAATGCACAATTATTTTCGCAAACACTCGCGTTCACGGACCCGACTCAAGAAGATATTTCAAAGAATGAGCTTGTACAGGTAATAATAATATTAATAGTATTATTATTATTATTTATATATAAATAGTGATGCATAATATAAAGAGAAAGAAGGAGGGTTTTTTTTTAAGATCTTTCTTTATTTTCTAATTTATTATTATTTATTATTATTATTTTGTTATTATAATAATAGGAATTTTTCGCAAAATGTAAAATGCTCCAAAAAATCATATCAGGTCATCTTCAAACCTGCACGGACTCAGACGTCATATGTAAGTATAAAAATAAGAGATGAAAGGCGGGGGGAGGAGGCAAGTTTGTTCACTTGCATATTTTTACTCTTGTTTTTTTTGTACACCGTTGTACTGTTGTCGGGACGTGTACATAATATAAAGAGAAGAGTAGGGAAAGGGGAGGTGCCGCAAATAATATATCACACTGTGTAACATTAACTTTAAATTTTAAAAAGCTTCGTTATTGGAGGCAAATAGTGAACTTGTCAATAGTTTCAAAGCTTACGATGATATGTTGGAGCAAGGTGCCGTGAGCGTAGCAACTACAAATTCTGAGACATTGCACAACCGTAGCACTCGTCAGCAGAAACAATCGGTAAAAGTGAAGCATTTTTATAAGGGGGAAGCAAATAAAAATAAACCAACAGGTGTAATATTCGCGTAAAATAAAAATTTAATATATTATTATCACCACATTATTATTTTTAGGATGACGAAAATAACACAACAACTACAGGTATCGGTGGAAGTAGTAGCAGTAGTAATAATAATGGTGGTTTTAATAGCACGGGTTACCAAACCAAACAATCCGAACAACTTGTCAATACTACACCAACAGCAACACCACAACCTACAACATTATCTACAACAACAAAAACCACAGAGGACCCGTTCAATCCATTTTCTGACACGAATCAAGCACCTGAAGGACACTCATCATCATCGGATGCAGCGTAAGATAGAGAGGAACAAAAAAAAAGTATCCTAAAAGGAACGAGAGTTTTTTTATATACTAACTAGGCTTTGCTTTTTTTTTCTTTTGATTGCAGCCACAACACAAATAATATAAACACAAACGTTAAGCTACCCCCTCCTCTTACTCCTCAGAAAATGCATCAGTAAAAGAGAGCGGTTGTCTGTTTACTTACATTATTATCTATGGATAAAAAAAGTGAATGATATGTATTATTCATATAATCCAAGGAAGAAGAAAAAAAGGAAAAGACACATTCTTCTTTATCATTTGTTTAAATTCGTATATTATTTTTTATTATCTTAACGATTATCATGATCGTTTTATTACTATTACTATTACTATTACTTTTAGTAATATTATTATTATTATCATTATCTATTATTATATAAACATATATAAGCTTTTTTTCACACTCAAAACAAAAACAAGAAACAGGGGAAAGGAACATTAATATATAAATGTTTATGTACTCTGTATGATGCTAATGGACGATAGTGAAAAAAAATAATACGATACAAAAAAAAAATTACCAACAGCCCTGAAATCTCAGTGTAACCTTGGGAACCGCATATGCTTATAATCTATATATTTTGTCAACGCACACAATACACACACACAAATAATAATTATAAGGTTACCGAAACTCATGTTTTGTTGCTACGCTACCCTTTTTTTTTCTATTTCTAAAAGCGACCTGTTTTTTTTTCTTGTTACTTCGCATCAAACGACCCCTTTTTCTTCCTTTCTCTTTTTTTCTCTTTTTTTTTTTTCTTCTTTTTCACAACGAAAAGCGAAACGCACACATACACACATACACACTTTATATACGACACAACGACGACGAAACATTTTTTTTTATCGCCGCCTCGTCCCATTTTTATTTTTTATTTTTGCTTTTCAACCCCTTTTTTTTCTTGTATTTTTTTCTACCTTTTTACTTGGTTTCTTTTTCTTTTTTTTTTCGCTTCTCCCCCCGTGTTGCCACCCAGCATACATCATCATATACTGGAGAAAGGCCAACCTCCTTTTTAACATATCCTTCTTTTTCTTTTTTTACTTCAAAACATTCTACAGTGTTTGTTTTCCCTCTTTTTCTCTCATTCGTTTCTCTTTTTTTTTTGTATAATATATAAATCCGTTTCATCGGATCCATTCTGTATATATCCTTGTTTTTCGTCGGTTTTATTTATATATACATCACATAACAATATTCTACACCATTTGTATATAAAAATATATTCCTCTTCTTTTTTTTTTCATATTCTCCTTTTTTATATTCTTCAGCTTAAATAACGAAACTTACACTTTCTTCCCTCTTTTTTTCTCTTTCTCTCTCTCTTTCTTTTTTTTTCACACACACATACACACACACATATATTAGCCTCCCCCTTTTTTTATTTATTCTTTGGTCGTGCGTACTTTCTCTCGCTTGTGCGTGTGTATATATAGTTGCGTTTTGTGTTGAACGCTGCGTAGAGAAAGAAGTTGTGTGTGTAGCGTCTGTGTGCAAGTGCGTGCGTTTGTGTATGTGTCGGGGTTCTCTTTTCTTATTTTATTTTTACTGTTTAAGAAAGTCATCATCATAACCCGCCTACTATACCTTTTTTTTTTACTTACTCCCCAATTTTATATAAAGTGTGTAACCTACAACAACAACCTTTTACCATATTAAAAACATCAACAACAAAAAGATCAATATTATAATATGCAAAAAACGCATGAAATGACGATTCGTGGTAATAAAAGAAGAAATACCAATAACAACAATAACAATAACAACAATATGAATGCGACATCATCAATAAATCAACAAAAAAAACAAAAAGAGCAGCCAACCAAACAACAACGCACGGGCCCTCCCAATGTTATAGATGAAGAACAACAGCGTCGCATTGCTGCAAGAGCTGCAAAGGCAATGGAAAAACAAGTCCGTCGTAGGCGTGATCGAAGATCTCAGTTTGTTTGGGGTGATCGTAAAAAGGTATTTTTTTTTCAATAACAATAATAATATCATGGTTATTATTATTATTATTATAATTACTATTCTTATTTCTATCGCTATTACTATAATGATAATAGCAGAATAGCATATTATCAAATATGGTTTATTTGTTGTTCTTATATGCATATTTGTCAATAATATAGGCAGTCATCAAACGATATCCAGATGGTACACAGGAAATTCTTGTTCCACAGAACTTGACACCTGAACAAGAACAATATGAATTTCCTCCTCGATCTCGCTTACTAAAAAAACTGGCCAGTGCCAACGCTGAAAGAAGACGAATGTCATCTATGCAGCAGCAAGACGAAAACGAACCACCATCCTCTATTAGTTCACCGTTTAATAATGACAACAACAACAACAACAACAACAGCGATCATATCATTCATAGCAATGACCCGTTTTCAACATTATCATCTTCTTCTTATTTACCATCATTACAACAATCACAGCCACCCTCTCCATCTCCTTCACCGTTAACTATCCATTCATCATTACAACAACATCAACCACCACCAACAATACAGCCATCTATTCCATTTTCACCTCCTAAACCAGATCAAAATGCAATGGCTGAATGGTTTTCAAGTCGTAAACCTGAACAGCAAATTCAAAGACAATCTCGTCAACAGCAAAAACAAAAAGATCGTCAAGTTATGGATTGGATTAGAGATATTGAAAATAGTAAATCACCAAAGAAAAAACCAACTCACCGAACATCATCCATTTCATCAAAGAGACAAACACCGACACCCATATCATCATGTAGTCGAACGTCTTCTATATCGTTATTATCTTCATCTACTGTTAGCAACACCAATATCAATAACAGAATCAGAAACAGAAACCATCGTATCCGTCATAATAATAATATAGGTTCCTCTCCGCTTAAAGTTTCAAGTACTTCAAAAAAGATTCCAATTACAGCACCCAATTCACCATTATTATCATTAGTACACGAAACACCTATTATTCAATTCCGTAGTAAAGCAGGTAAATTTATTAATGTGAAAGAAAAAGTTACAATTAGTATTATTATTTTCTCTCCTTTCCGCCAAAATGCAAAAAAGAGAATGGCTGCCCCTATTTATTTTTTTTGAATTTATATTAATAATGTTATATAAATATAGGAAAACGATGGGCCCATGCATCCGGATACGCACAGTCACCCTCCTCATTATTATCACCCCTTGCACCACCACCTGAAGAAGATTCGGCCCGAAGACACTATGTTCCGCGAACCTTGCTGCGGCACGCTGGCGCACGTCTTGGCCAATCTTTACCATCACGACCACAACAAACTACATCGTCAAATAGTTCTTGTTCTTTACCTATTAATTATAACGAACAAGATCAACTCGAGGAATATATTATCGACATTGAAGATGGTAATGTTTCTCATCAAACGCGCGGTGATTGGCGTACTTGCAGTAATAATCAACAACGACCTACAGATTCTACTACTCCTTCAAATGTTTCTGGTATGGTCAAATTAGTTGGCATGTTCCATCAAACATTAGAAAAACAACAGCGATTAGCCCATAAACGATTACAACAATTGGAATCTTTATTAAAAGAGGAAAAACAACAGCGAGAAAAGACAGAACATCATCATCGTACATCATGGCAACGTTATGAACAACAAACGAAAAGATGTTCGACTGAAAATTCATTACGACATCAACGATTGGAAGAACGTGTGTGTGCTTTGGAACAGTCCATAAGTAAAGAAACCTTAGCTCGTCAACAATTGGAAACATCAGTATCAAAAGCAATGGAATATATGAGTACTTTGGAATCATCATTCAATCAACAAAAAATTCCACAATCTAAAAATAACAACAATGATGCTCATGTCGTGCAAAAAGATGTGGTCAATGTAAAAGCGGATTTGAATTTAATTAATACGCAGCAAAGACGTCCAAAATTGGGTTCTTCCGTCAAGAACAACCATTCGACAGCAAGCAACAATAGTAGTAATAGTAATAAACGAGTTGTTACGAAAGCAACCACAACACCCAATACTACAGCTACTACAAGACGTCGAGCTACCATGACAACTGCTACTACCTTTTCCAGCAGGCAACAACAACAACAACAACAACAACATTCTAAATCAAAACCAAGAGAAAGACAAAGGTCCACAGCAAAATAAACAACCATTATTCCTCTTTGTTTTTTATCACCATTTATGGAAGGAATAAAAATGTACCCAAAACCCCACCCCCCAAAAAAAAATCACCTTTTGTACATAATTCAAAAACCAAATAACTTTTAGTATATATAGTATAAATCACATACACTCACACAATCTACAACAATTCAACAAATCCAATATATCCAACATATCCAGAAAATGTATAATTGTATATCTTTTTTTTTTATTTTTTTCCCCATCTTGTTTATATATATATATTTATATATATGAAAAAAAAACTATCAATTTTTCTTTTCATCTTTTTCTTCTTCAATATATTTATAAATTGTATCATTTGCTTATTTTATTTTATTTTGTTTCGCAAAAGTTAAATGTTTGAATGTTTGAATGTTTTATTATTATTATTATTTTGCTATTCTCCTTCCCTTCGAAAAAAACAAAAAGTATTTGCTCAACGTATTTGTTTTTTTTTTATTTAAATTGCTTTCCTTGTAAATTTAATCGCGGTCATCGTCACTGATATATTATGATTTCCAAATTAGTTATTATTAATCCAATAATCCAAAAAAAAATTATTATAATTATTTAAATTACCTAATAGGACTACGATCGGGTGAGCGAGAAGGACTACGCGAATAAGAACGGCCACGTTCATCGGGTGTACGGTCTCTTGAAGCTTCTCTTGAACGATCTCTCGAATGATCATCTCTAGAACGTTCTCTGGAACGATCTCTGGAACGATCAGGTGACCTCATATCTTCATCATCAGAATGACGGCTACGACGGCCCGAAGATCTTCTACGAGGTGATCGAGAACGAGAACGAGAACGGGATGGAGTCATTGAACGCGAGCGACGACGGGATGATCGACGACGGGGCGAAGGACTTCTTGAATCAGATGGACTACGAGAACGACGTGAAGAACGACGATTTGAATCCTAATACACAATAAATTTGTTTGATTAGTTTACCTATTAAATATATTTATTATATATTAATATTTACCTCAAAAAGTTGAACACGTTCACCATTCAATTCACTATCATTCATCTTGTCGAGAGCATATTTCATATCTGCACGATGAGCAAATTCGACAACACTATATATATATATATAATACATAATTAATATTTGAATTATATTTTGTCCTTTAAACCATCAACACCAATTATCATCATCGTTTTATATTAATAATTTATCAACTTACCCTTCTCCGGGACGATTCTTGAAAACATCAGCAAAGGTAACTTCACCAGCCTTGCGCATCAAATCCTTGAGATCCTATAAGGTAGCAACATAGGGAGGACAACCAATAATAATAAAAAAAATAGAGGGCCAAAAACCACCAAGAGAGAGAAAAGAACGGTTAAGATTTTGTTTTTGAAATTTTTTTTTGGATAATGCCAACACAATATGAGTAGAAGAGAGTCCAGAGAAAGAGAAAAGAGAGAGAGAGAGAGAGAGAGAGAGAGAACACAGGGTAATCCACAGAGAGAAAGCAAGAGAGAGAAAAAAACAATTAAGAGGCCGGTCCTTTCCTTCATGTCCTCCAACAAGAAGTTTTATCTTCATTTCCAAGTTCAACCCCACGGAAATGGATCCATGGATTCACCAAAGGTACATACCTCTTTTTTTTTCTTTTGTCAAAAGCAAAAAATAAAAAAAAAGAATATAATCCCCTCAATAATCAAATAAATAAATAGAAACACTTCATAAAATAATTATTAGGTAATACCAAGAAAAGAAGGGACCGGCCAGTAACTCATTAGGAAAAAGCTGAGAGAAATCTTCAATAAAGGAGGGCAGGAGGGACTCATATTTTGGAAACAAGTAGTAATAGTAAGAGTAGTAGTGTTTGGACACGGAAAAACTAGAGTTCGTACCTGCCAGCTGGTTCCAGAAGGAATGCCTTCCACAATGAGACGATAAGAAGAACGCTTACTATAAAATATATGAATAATATTGATGGTCATCCCCAGCAACAAAGTAAAAAAAAAGTATTCAATTAGTAAGCTATATATATATATATAGCAATAGTTATTATCTTTGTTTCATAAATAAAATAATTTACCGGTCATTACGATTATTATTATTACGATCACGGCGGTCACCATCTCGTCCAGTACGACGTGTACCACGTGCAAGCTCAACAATAATTCTAAAAAAATAAGTATTCATTAAATAAGATGTTATGTATGAATATACATAGTTATTAGAAAGGAAAGGGAAATGAGGGAAAGAGAGAGAAAAAAAGAAAAAAAAAAAAAAGAGAGAGAAATGAAAATAACATCTACCTTTCACCTTGGAACTCTTTACCATGGAAATCATATACTACATCTTCAGCATCTCTAGAATCTCTGAACTCTACGAAACCGTAACCTGTTTTAACATTGATTTCACGGATATCACCATATCCTTTAAAAAGACGTTCCAAATCACGTTCTCTTGCATCACGAGCAAGACGACCAATGTAAACTCTTGAGCTCATCTTTTTTTTTTAATAAGTTGGGATGGAGAAGAATATAAGGGAGAGAGCGCGTGTGTGTGAAAGAGAGAGAAAAAAAAGTGTGTGTTTGTGTGTGCGTATGTGTGTGAATAATATAAGAGTGGGGCCAGAATTATAATATAAGCGGGGAAAAGCTTACACAACAAAAAAATCAGTCTCAGCCACTATATACAAAGATTAAAACAATAAGAAACAACTTTCATGCTTTTATTTCATCATTATTTTAATAATATATGAAGTTTATTTTTTGTATTTATTTTTGTATATTCTTCTGTTTATATAATATAGAAAAAAGAAGATTTTTTTAAGCGTAATAAGAAGGAGATATTAACATATCGCTAAGAATGGATAATTGATCTTCTGTAAATTTACTCATATCTTCATGCCAAGTATCAGAATGAGTGCGTCGGAAATCTGAGAATGTTTTACGAATGGTTGACTATTGTTTATTAAAATAAGGATTAGTTTTAATTTGTTTTTTTCTTTTTCTTTTTCGATAAGATAACGATATGATAATAATTGATTCTTATTACTATTTTACCTGAATTTCAGCTGGATCTGACATACAATTAGCCAATTGACATAATACATTAGGCATCCATTTAGGAACTTCATAAGGAAATGCGTTTACAAGGCAAGATAATCCAAGTACACCTGCATGTTTCTTTAATAACTTATCTGCAAATCCAGGTACTTCAATAATTTTACCAGTCTCACGATCACGACGACGTTTAGGTAGTTTGATTTCCAATAATTCAGAATATTGTGTTTGAACAGTAGTAATAGCCTCACGTTGTGAACAACGAACAAGACCACCTAGAGTAACGGCAGCCATTTGACGAACCTATTTATATTTGTTTAGCATACATAGTTATATTATCTATCATCCTTCTAACTTCATTCCTCTCCTCCCAAATTTGATTATTTTTTTACCTCAATCTGTGTATCTAAAAGCATGCTACTGACTGAATTCATGACTTGTAATACATGGTTACTTTCCATTGAAAACAAATATTTGAAAAAGAAAATTTGTAACAAAGGTAAAGCACGTGTACGAATACGCCAACTTTCAGAATGTGCCAAAATATCAACAAACTCGTTCACCATTTTAGTCACTACAGATGGAGGATAAGAATATTGTGCCACCATATGTAATACATGGGTTGCCATATGTTGCAAATCTTGATCATCATGGAATTCTTGCATTGCAAATAAACGGGACCATAATGGAATAATATAAGGTAATGTACCTACAACACGATATCGACCAAGGGATTGACGTAACCAACAAAGAGCTAAAAGAAAAAGAATTAATGGTAATCAATTAAAATTTATTATTTTAATTTCTTTGCTCGGTAAACTAAGGAACTATTACTGCTAGTTATAAGTACAATTTTTTATATTTAATGAATTTACTTACTTGTTTTACTTGCGTTTGTATATGTCTTTGTATCTTCTACTTCAGTTGCAATTTTTGCTTCAGCTTGCCATTTATCCAATTTAACTAGTAATTTTTCAACATGGGGTGCGACTCTGTCATCCATTTGTGTAGGAATGTTACCAACACCACCGCGTTCAGATTCCGAGTTAATACGTAATAATGTCTTGATATCTGGATAAGAGGGAGTCCATTGACGTTGTAATATACTACTGATATTATCGCCCAAAACTTCCCGCACTTGTTTGTATGGATGATCAATATGTTCCATGTATTCACCTAATAATGGATCTACCAATGGATTGGCTCGCCATCCAAGAGAATTAATCAATATATGAGCCAGGATTAATTTTCTTGCTTCTGCAAAAGCTGCATCAGATGTAGGATCCACTTTAGCTTTTAAAATCAGATTGATCAAGGGACGAACACGTCTTGGATCACGACGATGCTATATATAAGAAAATAAAATATGGATGGGAACCATATGAATATTTTACGTTAAGCAATTAATCATTTCTCTCTCTATCCCACACTACACATATAGATATATCACATTTCCCAAACCTATTTCCAATTTATTTATGTTATTAGCTTCATACTTACTGAACACACTCTAACAAAAGATTCCCAGTAAATTAACGTGTCCGGAGTAATATTCGAAAAAGTAGTTTCAATTAAAGGTATCAACCAACCCCATAATTTATCTGCCTTTTCCTTTGACCAATGACTTGTTGCATTAACCATACCAGCTGCCAATTCAGCTGCTGCACGTTGATGCGCTTTTTGATCTGTAGATTGACATAATGAAACAAAGTTATCCTTCATAGCTTCTACAGGTTCATCTTGATACATTTGAAAAATACTCAAATATAAACACACATTGGCATGATTGAACATATCTTCTTGTGCACGTGATACTTCTTGAGACATATACTTTAATAATTTTTCCCAATATTCTTTCGATGTGAAATTTTTATGGAATACTTGATAAGCATCCAAACTGCCTTGATCTATTTCAGGTAAAGTATCACTTGATGAAGGCAAAAGATATCCTTTGTAAACTTCTGGCCAAACATACCACCCAGCTCTTTCTGAGTCAATTAATGGCCTAAAAACAAAATAACAATTTTTATTAATTATATGTTTGGATAATGTATGAGTAGGTCATAAATAGTTATTTTTCTTACCATTGTTGAACATTTTCATCTGTTAAAGGTTCATCATAAATACGTAAATATTCTTCTTCTGAATATTTGGGATTCTTATCTGCGACATTGAATTCACGTTCAAGTGGGTGTTTTACTTGGTGACTCAGAATTGTATCTCGGTTTCCTTTTGCAAATGTTCTTTGTTCAATATAATACAACATATTTGTTGTAATACCTACACCAATACGGCGCATAGGAGGTAATTCAGAATTTATACATTCGCTTGCAAACGAAGCTACACCAGCATTTTGTTGCATATCAGGTCGAATAAACAACTCGAGTAAGTTGGCAGCCATGGAACAATAACGCCAATGTACCTTGGGATCATTGACAAATTCTAATAAGGATTGTACCAATTGTTGGTAAGCTTCTAAGTTTTTGGATTCTCGAGTTTGTGTTTTCTCTTTCAATAAATCAATCCTGATTGTTCCTGGTGTATTACCACCAGAGGTGGTGGTTTTTGAGTATATAGCCTGTGCATTTATATCAACATCTTCAGGTACAATAACACCAAAGGAACCTGTATTAAATTGTGTTACATAATCCACAAAGACTTTACGAATTAATTCTTGAATAGATGGCTTTTTTGAAGAAAAAAATGAGTCGGGGAAAAGGTTTTCAGTTATTACAAACAATCATATAGTCTAATCCTAATAATTTTTGTTATAGAACAAACTCTCTCGCATTTTTTTTGTCTTATATATATATATATATATATATATATACTTTACCTTATCTTCATGTTGTGCTCCACATAGAGATAACACAAAATTAGGAACATATCGCCAATCGCGAAGACATGGCATAAGAATGGATCGATGACGTAAAAGATACAAAGAACCTTTGATTCTATTAGCATGTTGTTCCTTATCATCACCTATAAATTAAAGTGTGAGTTATATAAAAGAAGATGGAATGATTTAACGAATGAATATATGTACTTTACCATTACCAAGTTTGGATTTTAAAACATCTAATATAGGTGGTAAAATCAAAGTTTTAGATCCAATAAAGTTCTTTGCAACAGCACTAAGAGTATGCTGACTCAATCTGTTATATAAATCATAATGCAAAAATATTATTATCACTTTTTCATTTTCTTTTCTAGGTTATCCTTCCTTTATCCTTTTTTTAATAGAAACTTACTTTCTAATTTCTGCATATGAACTAAGAGATAAGCCTAATAAATTATTGAGAATTGCATCATGAACAGAGTCTCGTGTCCTAAAGTGGGAGTTATATCTGAGGCGTTGAAGATGATGAATTTCAGCTCTACGAACTAATAGAAAAAAAAATAACATGAAATGAAATTAGTATTTTTTTCTTTCTCCTTTTTTGAATACTTCTCTCTTGGCAATAACATCGATACTACTCATTAGTACTCAACCAGCCCATGTCTAAACCTAAAAAAAAACTTAGAATTATACCTAAAAGACCACGAGGATATTGTTTAGCTGCCTTGGGAACTTTGACAACGGCCTTGGCATAAAGATATTGACCCTTTGTTGCATTAACATGTTGCTTAGCTGTACCAGCATCGTCCATATAAGTACGTGCCATATTAATAACCAGTTTCAAACTTTCCAAGTCGTCTTCACGTTTTACAAGAAAGAATTCCAAAGCATCATGAATCAATTCGCCGATATTTTTACGAATTTTTTGTGCCTTGATATATAATGGATCTGAAGAATCAGTAAATGCATATCCAGCTACTAATCGTCGTGGTTCTTGAACCGCCTCTGAACCTTCATCACTAAAAAGTTATATTTCATGAGTTCATGTATATACACCAAAAAAAATCAGAAAAACAGTATAGAAAGACACTTACTCTGCACATTCAACGACGGCATCTTTTTCAGTGTTCTCATCCAGACACATACTAGTACAACCACGTAAACCACGATAAATGACAGCCAAATGACGACAAAAATCATTGGTTTCTTCATAAGCATTGGCTGGTTGTCCTTTTTCACCTGTTTCAATTTTTTGTCGAACATGATCCATGGAAGGTACAAGGAATGTTTCCAATAATTCAATAGCAAATTCTTTTTCTTTTTGAGAAGGAATATGCCAATCGACATTAACATTTTTAGGATCACCCGTTTTGCCCCAAATCATATGTGAATTATTCATAAAGTCTATGTATATAGATACAATTTTATATTGTATATTTATAATGTGATGAGTCAATATTTAAAGAGCAAAAGTAACAATAATAATAATAATAATAATCTATACCTTCATCATTCCAATGTTCAGGATCCAAACTACGTCGTTCTTTTGGATAAATTCTTAATAAAGAGCCTAAACAATTTTTTAAAAGTTCAGCTGACCATACGAAACCTCGTCGACTTTTACATTTCGTAACCATTTCATGTAAAATATTAACAATATCCTTTTTATAATTCAAAAGATCAGGACCCAATTTGTTGACAACATAATATAAGATACATTGATACCAATGTAAGGTTGAATCGGATTGAATAGGTGTAGATGTTTCAGAGTTAGTCATGGTGGATCCTGCTCCATTTTCTAATTCAATTGATATATTATTGATGCACAATGGAATAAGTCTCTTGGCAGCTTTGGCTGGATTAGCAGATGCAATGGAGTTACATAATAAACCAGCCGCATGAATTGCATTAGGTAATACTTGTTCACTAATAAAATCGATGACCATTCGTAATGCCATGTCGTACAAATCGTCAGATAATTGTCCAAATACTGTATCACATGCGTACTATTTATAGAAATTAAGAATATATGATTAATTTGTCCACTTTAATATCAAAATAATTATTATCAACGCTTACCTCGAGCATAGATGTTAAACCTGTTTCAGTACTACCATTTTGTTTCTTTTGATTATGGATTTGTGGAAGATTTTCAAACTAAAAATAATAGAATCCCCACCCCAAAGTAAAAGTGTGTTATAAAAATAAAGGACAACAGAATACCATTTTTCGATAAAATAAAATAAAAATATTTACTTACAACAGTAAATACACGTCGAAGAAACTTTGCAACCCATTCTTCCATTTCACCGGTAGTAGCCTTGCATAAATTGTCTTCTTCTTCACGTGGAAGTTCATTTTCTTCATTTACTGAATCCATATCCATACCATCATATCTTAAATCCGAAGTATAATTATTACTGTATCCACCACCAGCTGAAAATGAATGACCGCCACCAACATTAGTTGTAAGATCACGAATAGGAACTGTAGATAATGCACTAGTAATGAATAAAAGTGATGTAATAGCTTTTAATGGATCATTCATATCAACACCAGGTGTAGCTAAATGTAATAATGGCATGAGATGTTTTCCACCTGCTGGATAATGATCACGAGAAAATAAAGGTAAGGCAACATCTGCCAAGATACCAAGTGCGCTTGTAGTTCTATGGGTCTATATTGATTATTGTTATTATTCTGATTTAGTAAATTATTGCTCAATAAAATACAGTCACCTAATTAACATCGAATATACCTCAGTCAATGTTTCCAAAGATGGATAAATGCGTTCAAGTAAACCAGGGAAGATCAAACCAGGTTCAAGCCCTGTTTATATGTATAATATGTGAAAGATAATATTATGCATTAGTTATAATTTATTTCTTATTCACAACAATAACAACAAGAATAATAAAAGATGAGATTACGTACATGCCAAAGATTTCATTGTAGCTTCGGTTGCGCCTATAACAAAATGATCTTTACCAAACATACTAAGATATGTTAATGGTCGAAGTGTCAATACAAATTGTTTTCGAAGTTCAAGAGTTAATCGTCGTTCTTGAGGTGTTGGACAATCTTCTTCTTCTTCTGATCTCCAGCGTTTCAAGAATTCAACAGACAAATGTTGAATAAATGTTGTTAAAGAATAAGTCCAAGTTCCATGATTTGATGGATGATAATACAATTCAGTGGCTTGAATCATTTCAGTTAATAATTTCATGACATAACTTTCACCCTTGGGTCCTTCAGGGATAATTGTATAGACAATAAATCTAGCTAATGATCGAAAACGTTCCTATTACCCAAGATACCATTAAATTTTTTTAGTTAATCCCTGCCATAAACAATAAAACCTCTTGCCAAATCCTTTCTTTCTACGACGTTACTAACAGGTTTGTGACGTAATGCAAGTGCATTTCCAGCTTTCAAATCCGTTCTTTGACCATTACTACCAAATCCAGTAGTACCGCCAGGTCGACTCCCACCATTTTCTTGACTTCCAACAGGTAAATTCATCATTCGCATGCCCACAGTAAAAATATATTTTACTTGTTGATGATTGAATAACCCAATTTCTGCTGTATATTCGTCACTTATATTTTGTTCCGCCATACGTGATAACAATTCGACAAATTGAGCATCACATGTAGGAGAATTGGTAATCATAGACCATAATGAAAAAAGCGTTGGTAAAAATTCTTTCGGGTGTATTCCATCGTTATCTTTGTTGAGAATAGCATGTGTTTGCGAATTTCTCGGTATACTAACTGGTAAAAGAAGTACTAAATATCCAATAACTCTTAATGCATCACGAATTTCAGATGTTGAGAATTGTGGTAAAAGCTCATCCAAAATTTCTTGTGTTGCTGATGCTGGAAAAAAACGTTGTGCATGTTCTAATAATCGAATAAGTGATCCAAGATGTTTTCTGAAAAAGGAAAAAATTAATATGATATGTCCATTCAATTACGTTTGATTTGTTTTTAAAATCTCTTTAGACTCCCAAATAATAGTAAATAATAATAATTAATACATACGAATCAGCCAATAACGATTTTTGACGGGTATTTGGAAATAAATACCAATCGATAGCATCATAAAGAGGTTTCCAAGGCAATACAAGATCTTCAGGACCTAAATATTTTGATTTTCTAAAATCACCAATTATACAAATTAAAATTTATTGCTTGCATTAGATTTAAAAAAATGATGATAACAACAAGCGAAAAAGTACCTAATCAACCGTACACATGTAGAAGCCCAAGCATCCATCAATGCTGTATCCAATCCTGGCATGAACGTCATTTGAAAAAGTAATTCAGCAAGTTTGGCACGAGTTTCACGAGGAATCGAATGTTTCATATTGATATAACTTGTTTTATTAATAATAAAAAAAATAACCAAATATGCATAATATGAGTACATGCTGCTTTCTTATTTATGTCCCTTCTTTTTTTTTTGCTTATGCTGAATGACATTCTTGAGCCACTTTATTTTTTTCTTCCTTTTTTTTTATATGTATATTCTGGTTTCAAGATTCTTTTACCTGTTAAGTCTTTTAACCCAAGATGCAGCACCAGGTCCAAAATCCCGAGCTTGAACACACATGGCCAGATTGGTACAAATCTCATTGAGCCAAGTTTCTGCTTCACCGTCTAATAGTTTTGCATAGGGTAGTGCTTGATAATAACTCATTGTATGTTGATCGTCTTTGACGACCGAATCCGGAATATCATCCTTTTTATTAACTTCCATTTATAATTTTAAAAGAAAATATAAATTAAGCGAAAAAAAAATTAAAAAAAAGAAAGAGAGAAAAAAAAAGGATATATATTTATATATCAAGTGAAGACAGCAGAGAGAGAAAAGGAAGGGGGCCAAGAGTTGTAATAAAAAAAAGGCACGCAACCGAAATTCAATGTTAGAAAAAAAGGTTGGCGCAGCTTGAAAAAATAAAAGCAGAATAAGTTTCTTGAGATTACGTGTTGAAGCCATATTTGTGTCAGTAAGATGGGTTGCGTAATCCGATTATATAAATTTTTAATTAACGAAGATAAACTCGTGATATGACCCATAGTATGTATAGTTTAGGTTGACGTTTTGAGAGGCGCAGTAGTAAAACATATTATTCATTGTCTACCAAAGAGCTTGGTGAGCTTTATCGTCCAAAATGAACGAAACACAACCGCCCATTTGATTTACTCTTATCGATTGCTTCCATGTAATATGGGGTACTCAGCGTATCACGATAGTTATTTTTCCAATAATTGATATCCATTGACTGCTGAATTGATCGAAATGAGGTGTACATTGTATAGTAAGAGCTGATATTGTCGATAAATAATTTAACATCACTGATGGCTTGAGGAAACGTAATTTGTGCCAATTCTGCAAAAACATAAGTGTCTTCTGCTTGTAATTTTTTGATATAGAAAGTGACGTTTTCACCTTTAAAGCAAGAAAAAAAAGTTTATTTAGAAAAGTATGCCTTTTTTCATACGTTGTAATTAAACCGAAACTAAAATATAATCTACACCGAACTTACCAACGATTTGGAAAGCAACAACATGATTTAGCTTATTCACATCAATACAGTCTTTTGAGAACACAGCCAGCCGCACCAAATCAACACCTTTTCCATGGATATCTGTGTTTACTGCTTTAGCTTCACCGTATGCAATACACTTTGCATATTGAACACCTTTAATTTCTGATACCATGGCATCCGGTCGTTGGGTTCTCGTGGTTCGGCATCTACGCATATCACCATTTACTTCCGGCCTATTGATTGAGTTATTAGAATCTGTATATTAAATACTTTGTTCTTTGTGAAATTTGTCAAAATAAGCCTTACCATCTCAGACGATAGGTACTTGAACTAATAAATGGTCGAAGGATTGGATTAAGTCATGTTCTTTAATATTCTGTACAGGTTTATCAGGAAGTTCGTCGGCAACAGCTTTTTTATATTGGTGGAATTCGACGGCTAATCTTCTGTCTTCGTCTGCCCCACCTTCTGGTTCTAATCCGATGTCAATTCCTTTGGTCGTACCGAGTGCAGGATATCCATTTTCCAAAAAAACACACTATGTCATCATGTGAGTACCCATAAGAATGAAAACATTTATAAAAAAAAATGTGTTACCTCTTCTTCTCTTTGTCTATCAATATTGGATTCAATTTCTTCGGCGGTTGTGTGGTAGTTATCATCATCTACTACTCTCATTATGCGATCAGGTTAAGACCAAATGGGTCTGAAAGTTTTGACCGAGGCATTGGTCTGAGGCTGGTCGAAGTTGGACCCTAGTTGGTCTGAGGTTGGTCCAAGTTGGACCCTCGATACTCGGAGGCCAACCCTAAGGAAGAGGCCGCGATGTTTCGGGGAGTCGCGTTGTTCCGTGTATGGGGTTCGCGAACTTAGTTTTATATCTGACGACCACGATGGTCTAGGATGGTCTAAGTTAGAAGATGACTCTTGCTCTTGTTCTTGTGTAGTATCTGTTGCGGGTTTATCTCGTCCAGTACCCATGGTATCGTTTTTAGTAGTTTTCTTTTTTCGTCTTGACTGACTAGAGTTTGTTGCGGCTATAAATCTTCTCCCGATTTCACTGTCTTCTTGCTCATTCAGCTCTCGATGTCGCTTTGCTCTTTCCGCGGTAACATTCATGACGGATTTATTCTATAATATAAATAGCATTTTGAATTGGATTGAAAACATGTTAATTGGTAATAACATTCTACGAGTTTTAATCCTTACATTTTCAATGTCAATAACCAGCAATTGCCATTTCACAGCATAATCATTCACGTTTTTCTATATAAACAAAAACAAATATATAATCAATATCAAAATTCAAATAGTATGTATAGCCAATAAATAAATAAAGGCGGGTACCTTCAAAGAAGTATTGTTTAGAGAACTATCGTATATTTTACGAACATGACGTCTGACTTCTTCCAAGGAAGTTCCACGGGGATAATCAAGCTCGCTCAGAATTTTTTAGTTGTCTTTTATAAACTTAGATAAGCACAAAGACTTCGATCCTGCATTGATTTTACTATTAACGTATTGTTCGAACATCGTGAGAGTATTATGGTTTGGTAGAGAAAGAAAAATTAAATGACGCGGCGTGTAATTGGGGGCTATGCTGCAGGAATATCGGAGAACAAAATATGAACAATGCAAAGAGCTAACCAGAAAATGAACGGCGCTACTTATTTACAGTTATGTGATATTAGATGATGATACTCGTTCCACAGGAGTGTCGGCTATTGAGTTTGGGCTACCTAAGGTATTAGCAGTTTTTTTTTGTCAATACGTATGAGATTCTTTTCAAAACTAGAAGATAAGCAAGAATCAGAGCTTGAACTACACGGGATGTAAAGGTGGCAGATTTGAGAGCCGGGATGATCCGATCCTGAATGGAATCTCTTGATATCCTTGGAAGACTTGTTGTTTGGGACATAGAGAACCGGTTTTGTTGATTTATATTCAGCTTGTATTGAATCAATGAATCTTTTACAATTTCGGCGAAGATAAAAAGGTGATTGACCAGACCAGCAGAATTTTTCTGGGCGTATGGGACAATCAATTCGGTAATGGCCAGATTGTGATAATAGCTACAGTACAGTGCATTGTAGTATATAAATGTTTCATCGTACCAGGAAAGAGCATGTTGCAAGAAATCGACCGCTTTTTGGTCGGAAGAAAGCTGAACGATGGCATAGCCTTCGCCTGTAAACCACCAACCATGATCCTTGAACAGGCCACCTTCCAAAACAGAATCATATGATGCAAATAATTCGGAAATCCCTTCTCTAAGTGTTTGTTCACTGACAAACGATAACTTGAATATATAAAAATAGCGAATTTGAGTCTCTCGGTAAAAGAACAACTTGATATCTTTCATTGTGATATCTTGATTACAATGAAGAATACAATTGTCTTGATGATTTCTACCAAAGATCGTTGACCTTTTGCTATGGAGTATCAAAGCATGGCTCTATTCTTTTAGAATTTCTTCATGGATTAGAGATTGGGAAATACTAGGGACAGGCTAGTTAACTTCCTTTTTATCTGGTCTTCGGGACACGTCTTCTATTAAAGGCTTGCGTAATACATATTCTAAGTTATATATTTACAGGAAATCTGCATTTTTTTTATTAACAACTACGGAATAGTATAAATTTATGATATTTTTTGAGCGCTCTATAGCTGTTTACATATAACTATCACAAATAAACGTCGTAAGCAACAATATCAAGATATCATAGGTGCTTTGCTTTGTTTTTAAACAGCAAAACACGATGGGATTGTTTAAATTAGCTGCTACGAGCCTCGTATATATTCGATTACCATTCTACGATACTATAATAAAGCCATGTGCATTTAGCTTTTGTGACTTATATATTGTGTGGATTTTTATGGAACCTCAAGACCAGATAAGGAAATCAATTGGCGTGTTTTATATCAATCAAAATTAAATACGTAAAATAAAAAAGAAGTAAGGAAGTCAGCGAGACCCAAAAGAACAAAATTGAACTGAAGTTTTATGAAATAAAAAAATTATCTCTATTTATATGAAAACTTTATTATTGGTGGGGTATATATTAATGTGCATATACGAGTATATGTGGGCTTTCTATTTGTAATGAGTGTGTGATATTAAGATTGGACATTGTGCGGTTAACAGTATGGTATACCTACTTACGCAGCTGTTATCTGTAATCACTATACAAGACGGACTTCTGTATTCTTATAAATCATAATAGTACAATGTGTCCTTTTTATTTCCCTTAAGATTTGAACTGAGAGATAGAAACTGTTACGGGAGTGAGATAAAAAAAACTACTGAACTACACCCCCAAATAGGTGTACTACGTATTGATATTAATTTTGGTACAGGTGTCTATTTTATTTGGCGAAAGAGCCATGACGCGTTATTACAGTTTCTCCACCCAATGTTCGCTTTTGTAATTTCCAAAGTTCGTTTTGTATTAAGCTAGTTTTTGTTTATTTTACTTTTACAGCTACATGAAAACCGAATAATAATACTCTTATGACTAAACAGTTATCAAAAATGTAAAAAAATTTCTCAAATTAAACTTTGGTAATAACAAAAAAATGGAAATTAACTTGATATAAACACGAACTTTGGACATAGCAAAGCGAAAATTGAGCTGCCACAAAACGAACTTTGGAAATTACAAAAGCGAACATTGGGCGGAAAACAAAACGGCAAGTTTACGAACTTTGGGAGTGGAGGCACTGTATTAACACTAATGACGCAAGCAGTTTTTTTCTAATTCAGTTCCTTCACAGGGTTCAGTCGATCTTGATGGGTCTCTTTATTGAATCAACATTTATTTTCTGTTCTTATTATGACCTGTTCAAATGATAAAACCTTCTTTATTATACGCAAAAAAACTCTTCTATAATGAGAACATTCCAAAAAGCTTGAATTTGGCACAGAAGAACAATTTCACAAGTGGTTCTGTGAAGAAGCTTGTTGCCACGCAGCATGGAACAAGCAACGAAGTATAAACTCGACTGGTATTGCTACATTATTAAATATAGATGATACACCTGGTCCACGCAACAAAATTGATTGGTCCTTATTACACTATTACTACAAGTGAAATGGATCCGTGATTATATTTTTTGTGAAGGTTTTAGCCGGAAATTGAAACTAGTGAATGCCCTGATAACCCTTTTTTTGAATAGTTATTTTACACTAGTTACTGATTACTTTTTTGCTTTATAAAGTTGCGCAGAATTTTCAAGTATCTAAGTACAAGTATCATAAGACAACGATGTCAGGGTTAGGGTTTATGGTCTGGATTTAATCCACATACAGCAAATTCCGGTCTGGCATTCGTGCGTGCGCCACCATGTTGTCCACACACATCCTCTTTGGGGTCTGTAACATGCCGCGTTTCGTGCGTCTGGATATTGTGCTGATTACATTATGGGACAACGATGTCAGGGTTAGGGTTTATGGTCTGGATTTAATCCACATACAGCAAATTCCGGTCTGGCATTCGTGCGTGCGCCACCATGTTGTCCACACACATCCTCTTGGGGTCTGTAACATGCCGCGTTTCGTGCGTCTCAAATGTATTCCACTCAAGATTGGGCTTGAAATAAGATAAGTGTATATGGTTTTTTTTTATTTTTTTGTTGTGAGCTTAATTACGGAATGTTGATTGAATTTTTTTTTATTTAGGAACATCAGTACGCCCTGAATTCAAACTCGCATTTTTTAACATTATTACTACCACTTTGTTCCCAATGTGATCTGCTCATTGGTAATTCGTCTTTCACTAAACTACTTTCAGGTCAAACGGAGTAATAGCCAAAACAATTCTTCATTTACTCAAAATTCATTTAGAACAGCAACACGCATTCAGCCTGAGCGCGTAGTCATATACGTTTGCTGCTTTATCTCCTTTACTAGCTTAGTCAATTCTTCTTTATTTACTTAATCACTGTCTCTTTCAATTTTCATAACATCCCTACTTTTAGGAAAATAAACTTCTTTCACAAAAAAAGGAACAATAAATGTTGACAGAAATGCAGTGTAGCACCGTACCGTTTCTACTTTTGTTAATATATTAGAGGGAAGCCATGATCGCTTATTTACAACGTAGCTCTTTTTAATAACTTTTTTTTTCAGTAGTAAAACAGAGATCACTTTTCCTAGTCTATTACACTTTTTCTTTTTTTATGTGTATGGGTGATGACAAACTTTTGGTCTACGTATCAAAAAGATAAAAAAAATAGATCGAATGCAACTATTAGTATAGCAATAAAGTAAACTCCCACTAGAGATAGATCTGATAAACTCTTTTCATTATATAAATATATACATACGTAGAAAACCTGGGATAGTAAAAATGACCCTACCCCCAGAAAAAAAAAATTTATTTTTGCCGAAATTGTAAAAGATTCATTGATTCAATACAAGCTGAATATAAATCAACAAAACCGGTTCTCTATGTCCCAAACAACAAGTCTTCCAAGGATATCAAGAGATTCCATTCAGGATCGGATCATCCCGGCTCTCAAATCTGCCACCTTTACATCCCGTGTAGTTCAAGCTCTGATTCTTGCTTATCTTCTAGTTTTGAAAAGAATCTCATACGTATTGACAAAAAAAAACTGCTAATACCTTAGGTAGCCCAAACTCAATAGCCGACACTCCTGTGGAACGAGTATCATCATCTAATATCACATAACTGTAAATAAGTAGCGCCGTTCATTTTCTGGTTAGCTCTTTGCATTGTTCATATTTTGTTCTCCGATATTCCTGCAGCATAGCCCCCAATTACACGCCGCGTCATTTAATTTTTCTTTCTCTACCAAACCATAATACTCTCACGATGTTCGAACAATACGTTAATAGTAAAATCAATGCAGGATCGAAGTCTTTGTGCTTATCTAAGTTTATAAAAGACAACTAAAAAATTCTGAGCGAGCTTGATTATCCCCGTGGAACTTCCTTGGAAGAAGTCAGACGTCATGTTCGTAAAATATACGATAGTTCTCTAAACAATACTTCTTTGAAGGTACCCGCCTTTATTTATTTATTGGCTATACATACTATTTGAATTTTGATATTGATTATATATTTGTTTTTGTTTATATAGAAAAACGTGAATGATTATGCTGTGAAATGGCAATTGCTGGTTATTGACATTGAAAATGTAAGGATTAAAACTCGTAGAATGTTATTACCAATTAACATGTTTTCAATCCAATTCAAAATGCTATTTATATTATAGAATAAATCCGTCATGAATGTTACCGCGGAAAGAGCAAAGCGACATCGAGAGCTGAATGAGCAAGAAGACAGTGAAATCGGGAGAAGATTTATAGCCGCAACAAACTCTAGTCAGTCAAGACGAAAAAAGAAAACTACTAAAAACGATACCATGGGTACTGGACGAGATAAACCCGCAACAGATACTACACAAGAACAAGAGCAAGAGTCATCTTCTAACTTAGACCATCCTAGACCATCGTGGTCGTCAGATATAAAACTAAGTTCGCGAACCCCATACACGGAACAACGCGACTCCCCGAAACATCGCGGCCTCTTCCTTAGGGTTGGCCTCCGAGTATCGAGGGTCCAACTTGGACCAACCTCAGACCAACTAGGGTCCAACTTCGACCAGCCTCAGACCAATGCCTCGGTCAAAACTTTCAGACCCATTTGGTCTTAACCTGATCGCATAATGAGAGTAGTAGATGATGATAACTACCACACAACCGCCGAAGAAATTGAATCCAATATTGATAGACAAAGAGAAGAAGAGGTAACACATTTTTTTTTATAAATGTTTTCATTCTTATGGGTACTCACATGATGACATAGTGTGTTTTTTTGGAAAATGGATATCCTGCACTCGGTACGACCAAAGGAATTGACATCGGATTAGAACCAGAAGGTGGGGCAGACGAAGACAGAAGATTAGCCGTCGAATTCCACCAATATAAAAAAGCTGTTGCCGACGAACTTCCTGATAAACCTGTACAGAATATTAAAGAACATGACTTAATCCAATCCTTCGACCATTTATTAGTTCAAGTACCTATCGTCTGAGATGGTAAGGCTTATTTTGACAAATTTCACAAAGAACAAAGTATTTAATATACAGATTCTAATAACTCAATCAATAGGCCGGAAGTAAATGGTGATATGCGTAGATGCCGAACCACGAGAACCCAACGACCGGATGCCATGGTATCAGAAATTAAAGGTGTTCAATATGCAAAGTGTATTGCATACGGTGAAGCTAAAGCAGTAAACACAGATATCCATGGAAAAGGTGTTGATTTGGTGCGGCTGGCTGTGTTCTCAAAAGACTGTATTGATGTGAATAAGCTAAATCATGTTGTTGCTTTCCAAATCGTTGGTAAGTTCGGTGTAGATTATATTTTAGTTTCGGTTTAATTACAACGTATGAAAAAAGGCATACTTTTCTAAATAAACTTTTTTTTCTTGCTTTAAAGGTGAAAACGTCACTTTTTATATTGAAAAATTACAAGCAAGAACAACACTATTTTTACTCGTATAAATGAGAAAAATAAGGCCAAGACCCGGACTCAACTTGGAAACCCCCCATCGAGCTGTTCAGCCGTATTGACCATACTAAGCCTTTATAAAGGAATGATCACCACCCAACCATATTGAGACCAGTGAGGGCAAAGTCACTTCAGAAGAAGGACGAAGATACTTATGTTATTGCAGAATTGGCACAAATTACGTTTCCTTAAGCCATTAGTGATGTTGAAGAATTATTTATCGACAATATCAGCTCATACTATACAATGTACACGTCATTTAGACCGATTCAGCAGTCGATTGATATCAACTATTGGAAAAGTAATCACCGTGATACACTGAGCATTATATGGAAGCAATTGATAAGACTAAATTAAATGGACGGTTGTGTTTCGTTTATTTTTGACGGTAAACTCACCAAGTTCTTTCGTACCATCAGTAAACAGTCTAAAACATCTCTCAACAACCATTATACCTTATGTCATGGTTAACTGGACATCAGTATCCGTAATTAACACGCCATTTCACAACAATAATTCAGTAATCACGACAGCCAAAACATATTTCACAACAAGCAATATATATTTCACTTTATAAAGATATGGTTTTATGGTCAGCACCAGCAAAATGATTAGATATCTTTTATCAACAATTTATATTACCGTCACCGCTCGATATAACGATACACCCCGTCGGACCAAAAGTGCATCGTTATATCGAATTATCGTTATATCGAATTCTTGATCCGAGCTGTAATGATCGGGTAAAATTCTATCCTTATGTACTTGGCCTCACATGTATATGTCTTACAAAAAGAAGAGAACCCTAAACACATTATATCATTCGTACTGTAACTAAGCTATAAAAATAAAATAGATCTTTTTTTTCTTTGTACGTACAGTGTTTATTTTCAAATATTCCTTAACATATTCCTTCTAACTGAATTAAAATCATATCGTCACATATAATTAATGTCAATCCCTTATAAGAAAAAAAATGCGAGTGTTGTACTTCTATAATCAGCATCAAAAAACTGTCTATTGTTTATAAAGACATTCAAAATGACAAGAACAAGTTCGACTTGCAAAGTTAGTATAATAAAAAAAAATCTGATTTTGAAAAGAAGAAGAAGCAGCATATCACCGGCTTTTCTTTTTTTGGAAAAGGCGATGCCTGAAGATAAATTTGATGTTCAAACTCTTCACAAAAATATTTAAAAACTAAAGTAAAAACATAAAAAATTGCCCATCAAACTAGTATTATTTCCTTTTAAAAAAAATAAAGATATGATTTGTCCGCTCGATATAACGATATTTTTGCCAAAACTCTATCGGATATCGTTATATAAAATTAACGATATTTCCCCGCTTAATCTGTCTTGAACCCCAAAACCCTATCGTTATATCGAAATATCGTTATATCGAATATCGTTATAGCGAGCGGTGACGGTATACCATTTCAAAAAAGAAAAATAGCAATTAATGATATATTAATAATTATTTCAATTCACTTATTATGACCTCTCTTTCATGCAAATAATAAAACGGATTATAACCATTTTCGATATTGGTTTTTCTATAGCATGCGATCTCTTTTTTAAAACAGTAAGGTGGCGGTATTTATATTTTTTTTTACAGGAGCCCAAGTATTTGAAATCCAAAATTACTAGAATTAAGAATGTAAAAAACACCTGAGGTTCTACGGGATCTACCCCTGATAGAGCTAAAAGGATCTTCTTGAGAACAAAGGGTTATTCTATCTGAAGATAAAATTCTTGAAGATACATTCTTCAGATGACATATTAGAAATAAACCGTTGTGATAAACAATTCATATAAATAGACCAACTTAAAGAATAATAATCTTTATCTTATTTCACGAATAAATACTGTTTCAAAGAACTCATTGTTTTATTTTATTATTCTATCGTACACAAAATTCAGAAAGCGTAACATTTGATTTCTTAGCAGAGCGACATCAATTTTGAAACATGCGACAAAATTATTGCTGCCAGGATTTTCATTAGTATACGACATTACTTTTGAAAACCCTGTACTAACATGCATTTGGCATAAACCCGTATGAATATAAAAACCTGGAGACAAGCTATATTCGGGCCCGAGCCGTTTAAAATTAGCATATGTACTCTTCAATTTGATTTATGTTGGAACAGAAATAAGCAAAAAAGCACGTCTTGGGCTCTTTCTAAGAAAGAGCGACAAAGGACCCTGTACGTAAACAACAAATATCCTTCTATGCGGTCTTAATATTGGTTTATGTGCTGATTCCAAAGGCAGCATACAGCCCAACGTTTTATAGTGTGTTGACACTTGTAAACGAACGAATATCCAACGACCGAATTATCATCTTTATGTACGTCCCACCTTGTGGGTTTGTCCAAAAAACTGTCGATATACTTGTATGTAACACATTTTTATGCAGGGAATTGCACACGGACACCTCATATTTTGACCTTACGGACACCCCACAAATAAAAAACTGTCAAACAACTTCTTAGACCATGTAAACTAGAGTACTAGCGTTATCAACACCAATATTGCTCCTTATTTGATGACCACTCATATATATCATTAAGAGTACACATTATTCCTTGTTGTCTGTCTTGTGTCCGTGTGGACTACAGCTCTCATTTGTGTACATAATGGTTTAGTAAGAGAAGATTAGAAATATTGAGCGATCTTTATAAAAAGTTGAACTGCTAATATAAGTTTCATAAACATTTTTAAGTTATATAACGATAATAACTGTGTATATAATGTATAAATGGCTGGATACGACGTAATTATATCAGATTGTTATGTATCTTTGAAAAAATATAAAAGTGGGGTGTCCGTAAGGATTGAAATTACCTAATATAGTATTTTTTGGGGTGTCCGTAGCAAATCCCTTTTATGCAGGCTATCTTTAAAAGCTCCCAAGAAAATCGTTTGGATTACGTACTTTCTTCAAAATTCAATAAAAAGAGGAAAGGGTCATTTTTTAATGTAAAATTGTGAGCAAGTGCGGTGGTGTTAGAAAAAACTGTAACATTAATTTTTTTTAGGCGGTGCGTAACTTCCAATGGATAGATTTATAGTCCCTCTGCAGCGGTTGACTTTATAGCCTGATGTCGATGACATTATTTTTCAGCCCAAGTTACAGCCACCGGGCTGTACATTGATGTAGGTCAGAATAAATTGGCTATTTATACTGGCTACTTATTGGATAATTTAAATGAATAAACATATTCTGACAGTTATGATAACCTACTATTCTTATAGAAATAAAAAAAAAAGTTGGGTAAAGAGAAAAGAAAAGGGTGTTGTGAGAGGGCAGAAGTAAAATATTTTTAATACGCAATAATGATAATCCGAACTTTTGTCAAAACCACTTTAACATGCTCTTACTCTATATATATAGATAATAAGAGGAATATATGTAACATATATGTAATAAACGGATTATATCATTATATACGTAGCAAACGAATAACGTTATATGAAAATCATACTATTTTCATTATTAACTTCACTATTATAAAACAAGCTACTATTATACAAAAACTTCAGTCATAAAAGCGCCGAACCCATAAACAATACGAGGAACTAGCAACGGAATGGATTGAATAACTTGAATAAACTGGACACGACCCCAGGGACTACAGATTTTGCAGCATGAGCATCTTTAACCAACAATTAATATAATATTAGGTACATCGTATTAATCAAGCTTTATATACTAACCTCTGTACGCTACTTACTACATCTGGCCAAATACCCCAAACACCGTAATCAGTAAAGTATCCTTGACCAGTTTTGCTTCATGACACCAGATCTAGAACAGATCAAGGAATCAGATCACTGTGTTAATAAAAAGGAAACAATAAAATACAAGCTCACGTCTATATGAAAACTAAAGTAACCCTCTGAGTACCTCTTTGGTATTTTGATCATTTTCTTTTACCATTCTGTCACCCGTATTTTGGAAAACCAAGGTTTTGAGGCATCTTTTGATCTAAAACATTTGGCTATTTTCAGATGGTTTCTTTTTCTCTCAAAAACATAAGAGATCCTAATAATTGGGATCTCAATACCGTATTGCAGCAATTGGGAATACATTATGCTACGTAACGTAGGGGAAAAAATATTGGTAGTTTTATTGTGGAAATTATAAGACCGGTGCCTTAAGCATACGAACACTTGTTTTCTGTATTTGAGATAGTGTATACAAATGATAATATAGAGAAATAAACAAAGGCGTGGAAAAAAGTACCCGGAGTAGTGGATAAAATCTTATTATATCGCACAATCACAGCCAAAAGTTTTTAAAAGAAGTATCAAGAACTGGGTACAAAAAAAGTTGAAAGCGTACTGCGCTTTTTTACGTACTTGAGTGACAATTGGAAAGCAAAGTACAATCACTTGACAGCATCCACTACTAATACAAAAACAAGAGTAAATGATATTTCTTCGTGACAGCATAATAATGACATGTCCGTCACTATTAGTACGCATAACTCAAATTAACAACCACAAAGTACATTTTTTGTTTGTTTATATTTACCGTTGATTCATTTATTACGTATTATTACTTATATTTTGAGAATTTATAATATTAACATCTAACATATAGGTATTTCATCACCGTCTTCATAATAAAATAAAGCAGAAGAACAACAACAATCATGTTGTCAAAGCAACCGATGTTGAGTTTAAACCCTTCTCATCCAAGACGGTTCTCCGGCCATTATTATCCTTTTAATGCTTATAGCATTAATAAAGATAAGTTAATAATAGTAATAATAGTACATAATAATAATAATAATGTGGGTTACAATTCTTGTTTGTTTGTTCAAGTAATATTGATAATAGTGTACATTATTTAAGATTTTAGCACATAATAATGATTGTTTGCTACTAACAAAATAAACTATTACAATCCCAAGCTTATATTTGCGATTTATCCATATAATAAGATACTACGTACCTTTTTTTTTTATTTAAGAGCTTCAAAAAGAAACAGATCATATATATACGATAAGGTATTGAATTAATGAACTATTCAATTATTTGGTTGCGCTCAAAAAATCATAACACTAAAAAGTATCTTATTTTTCCTCACGGTTTTTATTTTCAGTCAGGTACGTTCAATCAGTCTAATACAAGTCTCTCCCCCCCTCTCTCTCTCTGTATTATAATGGCGTCATAAAATTTCCATATATATATTACACATTAGTTAACTTTAAGCATGAAGTGTGGAAAAGAAAAACACTATATGCGGAACCTCAAATCAAGAGAAACCATCATAATTTGAAAAAAAAGGTACCGTGGGAACAACCTGCATAATCTTTTTCTTTTTTTTTTTGTCTTTTGTAGTCTATTACTTTTCTTCTTCTTTTTTATTTACTTTATAGTTTAGAAAGAGATAAAAAGTAACAATGGTTTATTTATCATCTATTGGAAATAATGTTCTTCGTGCTTCGAGATTAAATATCTCTTCCACCTTAAGATTGTATTCAACAGGTATTTCTCTAGCTTTTTTTAATTCAATATATATTTCTCTGACTAACTAACTCACTCTCTTTCTTTTTTTTTATAATAGTAAAGTGGATATTTTATAATAATATTATTATTATTATAAGAAGAAAACAAGAATTAATGCATATATATATATTTTATAGGTCCATGGTAAAAAAGAAGCCATTGGTATCATTGGATTAGGTCAAATGGTAAGAAAGCAACAAAAAAACAACAACAGTGTATACGTACTAAATGTGTTTTTATAAAAAAAAAAAAAATAGGGTCATGGTATGGCAAAAAATCTTGCAGCCAAAACTCAAGGTGACCTTTTGGTCTATGATGTAAATAAAGCAGCCGTGGAAAAATTTGTTGATCAATATCCAAAAGCAAAAGCTGCAGAAAGTCCAGCCGAATTAGCCGATAAAGCAAGTACAGTGATCACTATGCTTCCTGAAGCTTCTCACGTGCAATCTGTTTATGCTTCTTTAATCGATGCTATTGATCAGGATAGTTTCTTAATTGATTCAAGTACTATTGATGCCGAATCAGCTCGATCCATTGCTAAACAGGTGATGGAAAGAAAAGCTACACCTTTTGATGCTCCCGTGAGTGGAGGTACGTAAAAAAGAAAAAGTATTATTATTTCATTTTTATAGTTTGTAGTAATCATAAGTTTTTATATAGGTGCTGTGGGAGCTGAAAATGGTACATTGACATTTATGGTGGGCGCCCCATCTGAAGCAGATTTTGAAAAAATTAAACCCACTTTAGCTTTGATGGGCCGTAATTCCATTCTTTGTGGATCCAATGGAACGGGACAAGTAGCCAAATTATGTAACAATATGTTATTAGCTGTTTCTATGATTGGCGTATCTGAAGCCTTATTATTAGCAGGTCGTCTCGGAATGGATCCTAAATTATTAGGATCTATTATGAATACTTCTACTGGGCGTTGTTGGAGTTCAGATACAAATAATCCACATCCAGGTGTGATTCCTACGGCTCCAGCTAACCGAGATTATGCAGGTGGATTTGCAAATAAATTAATGGCAAAAGATTTAAGATTAGCAATGAAAGCTGCTTTTGATTCTGGTACGACTCCTATCTTGGGAACAACAGCCGCACAAATCTATAGTGATTTATCAACCATGAATGATTATGATACTTTGGATTTTTCAAGTGTTTATAAGGTAATTAAATTCTGATACACATATGTTTATGTATATATAAAGAGAGTAGGGAGAGAGGAGGAGATGAAACATATGACCTTATGTTTGACAGTCTGTGTGTGTGTATATATTTATATATATTTGTTATTGAGAGGAGATAATAATTTTTATCTGATTAATTATTTTTTAGTGGATGAAAACGGATACTCATTTCGTTAATAACAAAAAGTCAGAAAATGCATAAATTTTTTTAAAATAAATTGTGTTTGGAAAAATCTATTAATTCATTTTATATTTTTTTGGTGTGTGCTTTATATTTCTTTTTTTTTTTTTTTTATACGAAAAAAAAAAAGAATAATAATAATAAAAAAAAAAGAAGAAAAGGGAAATAAAAATATTATGTACAAAGAAGTAAAAATATAAAAATAAAATTAGAGTTAAAAAGGAACTATGATACAAAAAAAAAGTGTGTGTGTGTATACTTTGGTTTACGTTTTGTGTATGTGAAGAAAAAAGTACTTGTTCCTCTTTTTTCCCTTTTGATTATAAAAAAAACAAAAAGTTGTGTGTGTAGGGGAGGGGGGAATAGGGTGAGGAATTAAAGTTTTCTTCTTTTAAAGACGAATAAGGCTCTTGTCTTGACTGACTTTTCGAGCAGATTCGTGGGTATCCAAAAACCATTTAAAGTATTCATATACAGTCCAACTAATAGCAGCACTTGGAACGTTAGTCAGCACACGCGGCTTGTAACCCCTAAAGAAACCCCGCAAACCATGTCGTTGCTTAATGATACTCATAGCATCCCAAAAACCTGTAGCGTTTCGAATACGAGGATCATGACTTGAACCTCGAGTTTGAAGTAATGTTTTTGCAACATCAAGTGGTGTTGTAACAGATGATGCAAATGCACCTGCAAGACCACCAGCAATAACATGTGTTTTAGGATCATAATCACCGGCAGGATTAAGATATTTACGGAAATATTCATATGTTGCAAATTGAATAGATTGAAAAGGAACAGACATAGCAAGTGTTGTTGGTAAAGAAATATAAAATGCTCCAAGACCTTCTTTAAGATATACTTGTCTTGCACACTCTCGAACGGATCTATAGGTGGAATCACGAAGTTGCATTCGTTGCTTCACAACTATATAAATTCAAAAAGTTAGAATAAACATCTTTTAAATTACCCATTTGTCAAATATATCATCCTTGGGAAAATTAAAAAGATCTTTACCATCAAAAGGATTCATTAAACCATCATGTGCTAAAGTAGCACATGCACCAGCAGCAGCAAATCCGATGGTACTATGTTCTTCATTTCCAACAAAAGCTTCTTTACAATATTCATAAGTTGCAAAATGTAAAGCATGTGCTGGACCAGCACCTAATACCACTGAATTTACACCTCTCCATAAGTTTTTTGAAGCTGCTTTAAATGATGGATGAGCCACCGTTGAGTTGACTACAGGTGTAGTAGGTACAGTAGGTCGTCCACTTTGAATGACTTGCATTCGTGTCTGTCAAAAAAAAAAATACAACAAAAAAAGTGTCAGTCAGGGGGGAGGAAGTCCGTCCGTCCGTCCGTCCGTCAATCTCTTTCTTTCGTCCCATCCATAGATTATCATCACCCATTCCCTCTATATATATATATATATATATATATATAGTTGACCATCCTCCATCTTATGTTTTAATTTATAAATACCTTAATAGAATCAACAGGATACATAGCACAATGTTCTGCTACACCTGCAAAAGCGCCTGCAAGAGCATTTTGACCCATTGAAGTGTTATTTCCAAGTGATTCATAATCGTATTCTTCAGCCATTATATTATTGTCGTCGTTATGTATGAGTTGGGGGGGTTGGTTTGATTATAAAGTAAAAAGAGTAGGGGTTATTTGTTTTTATATTATAATATAATATAATATAAAAGGTATTATTGAATGAAAGAAGAGAAGAGAGGGGGGAAGGATAAATATTAAAGTTTTCTCTTCTTTTTTTAATGGAGTTAAGTTAATATATTAAATAATAAAGAAGAAAGAAGAAAGAAGAAAGAAAGACGCGAAAAAAAAGTTTCTCTTTTTTTTTTAAAAAAAGTAAGACAAAAAAGGGCCAAAAACATAAAAAGAGTTATAAAGATTTATATAAAATTTTTCTTACCCACTTTTTTCAATACCTAAAAGGGGGAGGGAGTCAATCAGATTAACGCGGAGCCAATCATAATCCATCTGATAAGCTCCTACTTTCCCAGTAAATAGGTGGACCGATATGCCCCGCATGGCTCTTTTTCTTATTTTGGGGTTGTGATGATGTTTTCTATTTCAATAGATTAACATGAGGTACAACAATAAATAAATCATCATTACTAGTTTTTGCCTGTTTCCACTTGATCACGGTTCCCTCCCCCCCTCCTCTGGGCAAGTTCATTGACAATTCACTTGACAAATATTTTTTTGTTTTTGTTTTTGTTTTTGAGTTACATATATATTATTTGTAATCTGATAAGACTTCCCACAGCAACAACCAACAAACCAATTTTCATATATGCAAAAAAATATAACGTAAACAATTAAAAATGAATAAAGTTGCATTGATGAGATTCATCTTCTTCTTCTTCCCCTTTATTATTATAATTATTTCATTTTTTTTGTCAGACAATAAAATTTGATTTTTTCTCTCCTGTCAACTTTTCTTCTATTCTTCTATTTTCATCCATTATATAATGGGATTCATCTTTTAATAGTAATGAAATAGGTCGTTCCAATATCATATTTTGAGAAACATGATGATCCGTTCTTATAGTAGAAAAAGTATTCGGTGATATAGGTTGTTGTTGATTTAAATGACTATTACTATTATTGTGAAGTATATTATTTATATGAGACTCATCGTCATCATCTTCGTCATCATCATCATCTTCTTCTCGACTCTTATCATCTAATTCATTACGACCGTATTTAAGTTGTTTGATAATCAGATAGGAAGCCAAATACCCTAATAATATGTAATTTTATAATCAGCTGGCTCGGCATATTGAATCTGAGTTACTATATTTGAAAACACAAACAAAAAAAAACCTTCCACCCCCCACTTACAATCAATAGTATATAGAATCGGAGAGCTTCCGCCTAATACTCTTTGTGTTAATAAAACGCCTGTGACTATATTTGATATACAAACACCAAAACTTTGTTATGTATATAAGATGGGTGTAAAAAAAAAAAAGCGGAGGAAAATATTTAAAATTTCACATGAGTCCTCATTGAAAGTCTTATTTATTCATATTATTTTTTTTACTTACCAATAAATTAATCCTTCTTTAATTAAAGTTTTTTGAACACTTGAACCAAGAACTCGATAATGTCGATAAATAACTAAAATAAAACATCCTGAAAGAAATCCATTGGATGTAAAATCTAACGCCGCTTTGATAATAACAATGCTTGTGGCTATAGATAAAAGTTTAAAATGGGCCACATAATATAACGCAATAGTATTAAAAGTCAGTATCAACCAATTAAAAAAAGGAATCTTTGCTTATCTATAAACTTCTTATCAAGTTACTCACGATAATCAGTGTTACAAACATTGGCAGAAAAAGCGGCTGTAGATTGAGCAAAAGAAAGATTGGCAATAATAAATACTGCAATACCAATCAATGGGATTGTTCCAATAATTAAAATAATTTTGGATCGATTATTTCCTAAATAAGCTTTCCATAAAAGTACAGCTTGTAATGTAATATCACCCACATTGACAGCAATAATTGAAAAGAATAATATCTATTGGAGAGGATGGCCAATTTTTGTTTTGAGTTAGATCAAACTAAAAATGTGTGTGTGTTTGTGTTTTACTTACAAATTTACAATCCACATGTACAAGTGATGTTAATAATGTACAAAATGTTAATATAACACCCAAAACCGCTTGAGCAAAAACAATACCATGAATGGGTTTATATATCTTGTAAAACATCCAACCTGAACGTATAGATTGCCATATAAAACATGAAAATCCAACACTGACAAACATAATGGAAAATGCTGCCACCTTTGGATCTACATTCATATTGTGACTTGTACTTGTGTCCATGATGGAATTAGGGTCTTGTAAAGTTGGACTAGTAGTTGGAGAAAAGAAAAAGAAACAAGAACAAAAAAAAAACAAAATTGAGGTTGTATAAAATAAGTTATGAAAATGTTCATTGTTAATAATAATAAAAAAAAGGGTACTCTTTATATATGTTTTCCTACACACACTCCATTAACAAAAAAGAAACCAAAAGATTGGCTGATCATATTTACGCAAACATGTAAAGTTGGAATATTATTAAATAGAATTAATGTTGTACGATGAAACAATGTGTATAAGTAGAGGATTATGTATGTACGTGTGTAATGTAGTGATAAAGGTGGTTGTTGTCGTGGTTGTATATTTCCAGGAGTTATATTTTCTTGCCGTTTTCTGCAAAAAAAAGAATCTTTCAAATATTTACTTTTATAAAAATTAATGAATATACGTATAGATTACGAGAGAGAAAGAAGAATAAGAAAGAAGACCAAAAACAATTGCAAACCGTTTCCAAATGATAAAGAAATTTCAATTTCTTTATTGTCAAAAAAGTAAGTATTGTTGCCATGGTAAATATCATTGTCACCATGGGGATACATTATAAAAAAGAAAAAAAGGGTTGTACTGTGTGATTTCATTTAAAACAAACAACTATTGGTTAAAACATGTCAATGGAAAGGGCATTGAGCCGATATGGGAACGATGATTGGCTCATTTGAATTTTTCTATTCTTTTTTTGGATATGCTTTGTCTGTCTCAAAACACAACACGACGCGCACACACAAAATTCTGCGGGGAGAAAAAAGGGAGTGGGTCCTATTTTCTAAACCAAACCCCCCCCCTCTCTCCTTTGGCCCATTGACACTTTATATATAAAACACAACAATGCCACCTAAAAAAAAGGAGTTAACACCATATCAAGTTTCAAGTGGTCTTTCTTATGTACATAAACAAGCACCTTTTTTAGCACGATTAAAACAAAATCGTGAAGCAGAAGAAAAAAAAATGAGAGCATTTGAAGATTATGCTGATGGTGAAGACGATCCAGATTATGATGAATTGGATGGTGCTCAAGTAGTCACGTTAGATAAACATGGAAAAGGTTTCATTTTATATATTTAATTATTAAAGATTGACATTTTTATTATTATTATTAACCATAAAAAAAATTCTTTGATTAGAAATTCATGCGTCAACACCAGATGATGATGAAGATAAAGAAGAAGAAGAAGAAGAAAATAAAAATAATGATAATGATGATAAACCAGCAATAGATGAAAATGGACGAATATTATTTCGATCGAAAAACAAAAAACGTAAAACAATAAATACAGAAAAAGAAGATGAATCAACAACCAACAAGAAATCAAAGAAAAAAAAATCCAAGAAAGCCACTATAAAACTTTCGTTTGATGATCATGACGAATGAAAATTATCGGGGAAACATAGTCTCAGTTTTTTTAAATAACAGAATGGGTAGATCCCTTTTTTGAAAAAGAAAAGAGAGTTGTAATTATATAGAAAAGTAGAAACAGTCGGGAATAAGGTCTTTTTGTTTTCTGTGAAACGATCTAAATTCCATAATCCCATTTTTAGCATGACTCTCTCTAAAAAAAAGAGTAACAATAATAATAACATTAATATTAATATTAATAGAAACATTGGCTTTTTTGAACTTATCTTTTTTGTTCCTTTTCTTTTTACTTTTTTTTTATACATATAAAAATGAATACACCTTCCTTCCCCTTAACTCCTGCTCCTAGTTATCAAAGAAAAAGTCACATTCCACCGACAAAAGTTCCTCTTACGCATCGCTCATTATTCGACACATCTTCTTCCATGTTCCTTTCATCACCCACTTCTACTTTACCATTACGTAAAACTGTTTCTACTGATACTTTAAAAACAACTAGTTCAACTCCTTTACCTAATAAAATTCGACCACCTACTGCAAATCTTATTCGGTCATGTTCTAGTTTAACAACTTCCACAACAACTTCCACAACAACAACAACAGCGAATCAAGTATCACCCAATCATTTTACAAAAATCAAACTTCTTGGTAAAGGTGATGTTGGAAAAGTTTATTTAGTAAAACAAAATGACACTGATAAGCTTTACGCATTGAAAGGTAAATTTTTTCTTATTCTTCTTTTATTGAAATTTTGAGGTTCGGGAGGTGAGGATTGGGAGAGAGAAAAAGGAGAAAGACGAAGAGGGGAGAAGAGGAATTATAAATTGAATGGATTTTAACATATTAGAAAAGGTGAGTGGGTGGGTGGGTCGAGATTGAAGATAAAGTTCGGGGTAATAATACATTTGGAATTTCTTTTTTTAGTACTTTCTAAAAAGGAGATGGTGAAAAGAAATAAGATCAAACGTGCATTCGCAGAACAAGCTATACTTTCAACTGCAAATCATCCTTTTATTGTACCATTATATCATTCTTTTCAAAGCAATCATTATTTATATTTCTGTATGGAATTTTGTGTTGGTGGTGAATTTTTTAGAGGTAAATTCTCCTATTTATATATACGTACTTACACCTGCAAACAACTTATGCAAATCTTTTAAATAGCATTACAACGACGACCAGGCCGAGTTCTTGTTGAAAATGATGCAAAATTTTATGCTGCTGAAGTTGTAGCCGCATTAGAATATCTTCATTTAATGGGAATTGTTTTTCGTGATTTAAAACCTGAAAGTAAGGTTCATCCCTTTTTTGTTTCTTTAATGATTAAAAAGTTTATTATTGTGAGTTATTTATTGATTGATTATTGGATTATTATTATAGACTTATTATTACATGAATCAGGACATTTAATGTTATCCGATTTTGATTTATCTGTACAATCGCCTTCTGCAGGTTCACCATCCATTATTCAATCTTCAATACCATTTTGGGTAAGAAAATAATAATAATAATAATAAAGTTACACAATTGATATTAATAAGGTTCTCTCTCTTTTTTTTAATAGCAACGACCCATGTTAAATACAAAATCGTGTGCGAATTTAAGAACGAATTCATTTGTTGGAACAGAAGAATATTTAGCACCTGAAGTGATTGCTGGCAATGGTCATTCAAGTACAGTGGATTGGTGGGCATTAGGTATCTTTTTATATGAAATGCTGGTACGTCAATCTCTTATCTTATCTTTATATTATAATAAAAATTCTTTACGTACTAAACTTCCCCGTCCTTTGATTATAGTACGGCTTTACACCATTTAAAGGATATACAAGAAATGATACATTTGATTTAATTTTACACAAAACATTGGAATTTCCAGATTTTAATCGAAATCCATATTATACTGGACCTGGTGTATCCAATCAATGTAAAGCAATTATTCGTAAATTATTACACAAAGATGAATCCAAAAGATTGGGTGCCCATGCAGGAGCAAGTGAAGTGAAATCACATGCATTCTTTAAATCAATTAATTTTGCTTTATTACGAAATATGAAACCACCAATTATTCCAACAAAATCAAAAGCCATTGATGCTGTTCATTTTAGAAATATGAAAGAAAGTAATAGCTTTGATTTAGAACGTCATTGTCAACAACCTTATAATCAATCATCTTCACCTCCTTCTCCTCCAATAACAGATGATGATGATGAAGAAGAGGATGACACTACTAATTCTTTAAAAACTAAAAAAGAAGAATTGAAAGATCCATTTGCTGATTTTGGTTCAGGTACATAAAATAATTAAAATAATCCAGATTTTTTCAATTCTTTTCATCTAAAACCCCCCATTTTTATTTATTATTATTTATAGTGACACTACGACAGGATTCTTTATAAACCCTTTTTTTTATTATAACTTATAATACCTTTACTACTTATCCCCTCACCCACTTAATCCTAATTAATTTTAACTATTGCTTTGTTTTTACTACGTATATAACATGAGTACGTATAGTAAAAAGAAAAAATAATGATAATACCAAATAATAAATATACACACAAAATAATTTAAGACGACTGTGTCGTCACTTTATATATATATAATACTATACAAGTCATGACCAAGGGACAAATATATACTACTATCGATATAAATATTTGAAATTTATTTTAACCTCCTTTCAATCACTTATTTAATCAAGATAGTTTAGTAGAAGGAAAGATACTATCAATTAAGAAAAGAACATTTTCACCACATTATTATTCATCAGAGTCTTTATAAAAAAAACTATTGATTTTATTTTTTTGCTTACGTATCTCAATTGGACAATGTCTAATTAATATATTATACTTACATATTTATATATAATAGATGGTAAACAGGGTTGAATATTAACAGGCGTAAGAACCATTTATCATTTATAAAATGTCATTAATACACTCTCTGCTACACAGTTCATACGTAGTAACTAAGTAACTTACGTAAACAATGAGTGATATCGATTATTTGTTATATTGTTGCTGCTTACGTGATAGAATTTCATTTGTCTCATTTGATTCCACATACCATTTGACATGATTATATATAATACCGTGATCTATTGTCTTTTTTTTTTCTAATAACAAGTCAAAATAACATTAACAGCAGCAACACCCTATAAAAAAAGAGAATATGTACTCCCTCTTACGTGTTATCAAACATTTTAAATATTTATTGAAGAAATAAGAAAAATCATTATAAAATAAAAGTTTAAGGTTAAAATACTTGAAGGATAAATGTATTATAAAAAAAAGGTCTTTTTTTTTTCTAACAACACCTTTTAATTTTACTACATAGGTTTTTTATTAATTCAGTACTTTATTATTATTGGTTCTCCATTCCCAACTAAACATTAGTGATACGTAAAGATCGGGTTGTATAGCGGAGCAATATATATTGCTAGACCCAAAAAAAAAGCTAGGAAATGATGGAACGACCCACTCCTACTTTTTATTCCATTAAACCAAAAAGTTTCTTGGCATGTTTTATAAAAATATAGATAAAAAGAAAACTATTTCATTATTACTATTATTTCAAAATACATTTGATTATATATATAAAAATAGTAATAATAATAAGAAAGTAATCATAATATAATCTATTTGAATTATCAAAAAAAAAAAAAAAGAAAAAAAAAAGATCTACGGGATCATGGGATCATAAAAAGTGTCACGTTCCCTAAAACAAACAAAAAAAATTGACCTGTTTTGGGTTATGGGTTATACAATGGAGTTTTTAGATTTTTCCAATCAAGTAGACGCTGAGTTTTTTTGGGTTGGGGGGAGGCCTGTCACATTGGGCGAAAAGATGTTTTTTACTTGATGCGACGTTTTTTTCATTTTGGGCATTATATATCTTCTATCAAATGGTATTGGATGAAAGCTCAAATAGCCAAATGTCTCTTTGTATTTTATTTATATTTGTTATTTCAATAAATATAAAGCAACACTCAGATATTTCTATGTCGATCCTGAAGAGTTATCTTTGAATAAAAAAAAAGCCAATCATCCATTGTTGCTCTTTATACTATCTGTCTTTTATCTCAAGCTTCCTATATTAACAAGCTCAGAAAAACTGCTCAAGCAAGCAGATAAAGTATAACTGCTACTTTTTTATATTAACTAAGTCCCTTCTAGTTTCTTGAAAACTCCTGCTCAACTTCAAAAAAAAAACCCCTTCGGGGCATACAAAGAAACCATCAAAACCGATTTATCATCACACGCACACATGTGAACATATAATTAGGATACTTATATACAATATTACGTATTGCAAGAGTTTTTTTTTTTTTTGGCGAATCCAATTTTTGTGAAGGTGAGCTATTCCAAGCAATTTCAAGCTATTGAAATAGGAAGGTGCTGAAGATTTCATTTACAAGCAAAAAGTGGAAGAAAAAGAAAAACAATCTAAAGCATCCAGTAGTAACAACAGTACGTATGTCTTTATTAGCAACAAGTATGACGAAGAAACCATCGCCCCACTTCTCAAGCTAAAAACAGTGTCAAAAGAGATGGGTTCAAAAGTTGGAAGGTACGTTGAAATTATATATTTTATTAAAGACGAAAAATAATTGAGCACACACTGATTCAACTTCTTGCTCTCGTCAGCTCACAAAGAGAGGTACTGAAAAACCTGCAGGGTAGCAGGAAAAAAGGTGTAGTTACATCTCAACAGTAAAGGAGGAATACGATATATAAAGATATTAGTTTAGGAAACTATATATTGTAGAATAAAAGGTACGACCTGCATTATTAACATGTAGTAAGGTTTCAGGAAAACAAAAAAAAAAAAACTCAAATTTGATTTTGTGTAAAAGAGTGAGACACTTATAAATATACCATACAAGATAGGGATACTGAGGGGATCTGATTCCAGTTGTCGTGGGACTTGATGTGATCAAAGTCGAATTGAAATAAGGACTTATATAATCGCACAGTTATTATAATTGATGAATTAGTCAATGAACAAATCAACCAAGAGATTAAAAAACTGAATCCGTTCATGATTCCCCGATTACAAGGCTTGTCGGATTCAGGTTTCCTTGGATTAAGGGAGATCAATCCATCGTAACGAGTGTAAAAAGGCTGTGTTGTGATGGCTCGCAAGCCATCGTTGACGGTGACACTGTCTAGAAATCTTCGATCGTTCAGGTCCGAAACACTTTTCGTATTTGGGAGCGTTGCGTTGATTCGTGGCAGGAAGTGATGGTGACCTAGTATATTTCGACTAGGATATGAGATGTCGAGAGCACAAAAGGTGTTAATCTTTAGAGTACAGTATGGCTGATGGATTTTTTGTCGTGTTCTGCGTTGCAGGCATGGGATATGTATGTATTAAAATTTGGGTTGATTATGATCGGGAAACTGAAAGAGTTTACTCGCTTCTGTGATATTGGTGACACAAGAATGTTTTATGCAGGCAGACTTATTGATTACGTGCTTCCTCTTTTTGCTGGGAGGCTGCATAGTTGGTACAGGGTAAACCTTTTTGAATCGTGCTGGTGGTGATGCTGCGACATTCGTAGTAGTGTCAATGATTACTGGCGCTGGTTTCATTTCATGGGAAATGACTGGAGGTTGCTTCTTAGATTTATATAATGATAAATTTGACAATGTAGCTTTTGAACTTGCCAATGTCAACTGCGATGGTGACAAAGCTTTCTCATATTGGGTTGACTTGTCTGGTATTAGTGGAAGTGATACCAAGAACACGAAATGGAGTCGTGGAATGATGGTGTGGTTTGGTGGATCGAGCAGTGAGCATGAGAGCTGCTTCGAGCTCATCCACTTTAGCTTGTAAAAAGTTTCATAAAGCTTGTTGACTCTATCAAACTGTTGGCGATAATAGCGTCCGTTCAGTAGCGTTTGACGAAGTTCAGCTTTGAGACATCTATACGAGAAGAACGGAACAAGTCTGCTGCCTTTTGTACTTTCTCTGGTGTATATTTGCGACTTTAATTTGGAATGGATATGGGTATATCCTTACCACCATTTAAAAAGTGATGGAAAGCGGCAGATCGTTAAAAAAAAAGCTTTGATTCCATCTGCGATCATTCCTCCCCAAGACAAGATACTATCATCATCATCATCATCATCATCATCAAGCACTGCCAGCACCACCAGTGACATTGATAGTGATACGAGCCAAAATAGCACCAAGGCAAGTAAAAAGGCACAATGTAGTTGAATAACACCTCGATACCCATTTACTTTCCATCATTACCATTCCTTTATTCATCCCTATTGTATGCATCATTTTTGACCACAATATAATCACATTACTCATTAGGATACCACTCATAACAACATATCACACTGTGGTATTCATTTTTATACATTCTACAGTGGTTATTCGTTGAACCAGTAGTATCTCTCAGAAAAAAAATTACTATTTACTTGGTAAAATACCGGTGATTCGATAAACCGGTACGTATTCGGTGAACTTGACCTGATTTATTATAGTTATTATTTTATTTTATTTTATATTATATACGTAATGTTGGTCTTTTTATAAGTAAAATCAGTAATACAATCTTTCTTTAAAGACATCTCAGCTCTTCTCTTTGTTTTCAGTTGACTAATTTGTTTCCATAGCAATTAAAAACATATATATCATTCTTGTCGTCAAGAGAAAGTTTCTCAACACCTTGTTGATAACAGTGTCTCTTTTTTGCCAACTTCACATGGGTGCTTTTTTTCTTCTTTCTCATCTTCCTACGTACTTCTTTGCAACTTTGTCGTCTACTTGCTCATTATCATTATCACTGTAAATTGTAATAATGTTGTCAATACAATTCATATTTACTCAATTTTTCAACTGCTAGACATGGTCTATATTGATACACACTCTGTTGTGAATCCATTATTAATCCGATCTCTAGTTCATTATCACTATTTCAAGAATACAACATTATCATTTCTTTCACGAAAATATTAGCTCACAGTACTAACAAAGCTATATCAAACAGCTTGCTCTATTTATGTATATGAACTGTCATCTTTTTTTTTAATCTTATATTTAGCTTATTTATTCAAAAATTCAGAGGCCCTCAACAAGATTCAACTCTTGAATTTTAAATCATTTTGTTTATCACCAGGATTTTCAAGCGTGCTAGTAATGCACTTGTTGGTAACGCCCCCAACAAGTTGTTCCTCTCATGGACATCATTTTTTTTTTACCTTTCCAGTAATAACAAATATCTATTTTCTAATACTTTCATTGATTGAATCAAGAAGAGTACACAAAACGTTAAATTTCCACTCCATAAGTTTAGATGTCAAAGAAAAAAATATGTGTACTTACAAGAAATAGTAAACAATGGATCCGTTTCTACAAGGCGATAATGAAGGAGGAGGAGGAGGTTACAATCACAAGCTGTACAAAAAGCAATTGATGAATGTGTTTCTACTTGAGAAGCGAGAGGATTCAGTAATAGTGGGTGTAACTTTCAACGCTGAACTCGAGCTCAGAAGACAAAAAAAAAACCACATGGAGATTTCGAGCAATGTATTTTTATTGATGAATCAGGATTTAATTTACAACTTAAAACCGATCATTTGGACGATCTAGACGAGGTATTCCTGCCCAAGCAGTGGTTTAAAACAATCGAGGTGTCAACATATCTATTTCAAGTGCTATTGCCGCTGAAGACGTGATTAAATCTTTTATTAGGGATAAAAAAACCTTCAAGCTAAGTAACTGGCGGGTCAAAAAAAAAACAACGGAAAACTAAAGATGGTGAGCAACGTATAGTTGCAAAAGTCGGTACAAAGGACTGAACATGTCTGCGAATTCTCGGAGACTGTGATTGGACGTTCTAGAAAAAAAAATAATAGGCATGGTAGATTTTTTTGATTATGCATAACACAAGAATCCATCACACTGATTTGGTTCAAGAGACTGTTGCTATAAACGTAGCTTCCAAGTAGTGTATATCTCCCTCCCATATTCACCAATTGAGGAGTTTTGATTAAAACTAAAGGCTGGCGTAACGCGTGAGCTTTTAATCAAAGCAGATTCTTTAACTCCAGGTAGTGTTGCATCTGCTTATCAAGTTACAGTAATTGATTGTAGAAATTGGATGGATCATTCACGATCGTTTTTTTTCCACCATGTGTACTTGAAGAAAAAAGAATGTTGTAGCTTTTATTTATATCTTTGATACTTATATCATGTTTTTTTTTATTATTTTTGAACAATAAACATCTATCATCCAAAGAAATAAAATATTATATAAAAGCTATATGATGGTTGATTTGCAATCTACCAAATTATAATTTATTTGTGCGTCCCTTATCTCGTATGATCAATACGCAAAAATAAATAATCAAGGCGTAAAGTTATATAATTCATCATGTGATAAGAATTCTAACGTGAAATCATAAAAACGCCCAAAATGAAAAAAACGTCGTGCCAAGTAAAAAACATATCTTTCCGCCTAATGTGATAGTCCCCCCCAACACAAAAATTGAAAAAAAAACTCAGCGCCAAATCACAAGAAAGATCCGCATCTTGTTTAAATGCTTATCATAAAATAATCCGAATATGAAGAAAAAGCTATAAGAATTGCGGACACTATAATTCTTTGAGGGTGGGGGTGGGTTTAAAGAAAAGGTGGGGGTGGGGGAAGGGGTTATTTTCGGCAACGACCGAACAGTTGAAGGGTAAAATAAAGTTGTAAATTTTTTTAACACATCTGAAAAATCATGCCAACACATTCGTTGGCTATTGCGTGGGAAACGAAATTTTTTTTTAAGATCGATGATAAGATAAAAACAATTGGAAATAACATAATAAACCTCCCCCCTCCTTTTCTAATTAACATTGACATATGACAATATGCTTATAATGTTTATATATATATGAACTCTCATTCTCGTTGTAATATTTGAATATGAGTATATTACAATAAATAATAAACATGAATTGAAGATAAATAATCCGAAATAAACATTGATGCATAAGCTTTAATAAAAAGGGAAACTGGGACGTTGATTACAAAAAAAACAAAAATGGAAACTAGGGAGAAGAGGCGCAACTCGACACCGAAGTTGCATCATTTCGAATATTCTTAATTTGTTAAAATATAACTGGTGGAGAGGGGGGGCTTTCCCAATTTATGTTAAGTCAGGGTACTTTATACATATATTCCTTGTATAAAAAAGCAATATATATATATATATATATATAATCTTGTAGAATTCAAAAAGTAAAATAATGAAATTGAATCGAATGTCTTTTAAAAGAGTAGTATATTTTTTTAGTCTTACTTTAAAGGGGAGAATATAAAATTCTCTTTCTTTAATCGATCCCAAAAAACTGGTATTGAATAAATATTTTTTTGGTTCGGATCAAGTAGCTAATTGGGCAAATCCTGTCAAACTATTTTACTTCCTGTCGGACACTCGTGCGAAATTTCATGTCGCAACATATCGTTTATTCTATTCGTGCGGGTGATAAAAAAGAACGAAGGAAAAAAAAAGCCTACTTACTTTTTTTTTTAAAAAAAAAAATTCTGTCATCTTTATATAAAAAGGACAAACAAAAGGAAACAAGAAAAAAAGTGGAGTTACCTTTTGAAACTAAAACATTGTTTTTTGATATTCTAAACTTTTTTTCTATTATTATTCTCTTTTTCTAATTCTTTTTTTTTGTTTCTTTTTGTTCTTCTTTACATTTCGAGGCAACCTTTTTTCTTTAATATATTAAAAAGAGTAACAACAATCCGGGTCTCTGGCCACAACGACAGATTTTTTCAAACGATTCAAAAAAACCTCCCCCCTTTTTTTTATAAACTTTTATATACCCACTGCAATGAATAACGAGAAAACAGCAGCGGATACTAAATCAGAATATTTTGCTCAATCTATTGAGATTGCAGAAAGTATTGGAGCTTCTACTACTAATCCAAATGGTGGTCAAAAACATGAATTGAAACGTGGTTTAAAAGCACGTCATATTCAAATGATTGCCCTTGGTGGCACTATTGGTAAATTTTCTTTTTAAAAAAATGATATCTTTTACTACAATAAAATCATATGATATTAACTTTATACATTATTATTATATTAGGTACGGGTCTTTTTATGGCCTCTGGTAAAGCCATTACAAATGGTGGTCCTGGTGGTGCATTAGTTGCCTAGTAAGTAGTAACCTAGATATAAACTAAAAAAAAAAGATAGAAATTTTTTCTGACTTATTGATAACCCGATTTTTTTCTATTATTATTCTTTAGTGGCGTACTTGGTTTCCTTGTTTTCTGTGTTATGATGAGTTTAGGTGAAATGGCAGCTTATATTCCTGTAGCTGGTAGTTTTGCTCATTTCGCAACTCGTTTCGCTGATCCTTCTCTTGGCTTTTGTGTTGGCTGGGTCTATTGGGCCAACTGGGCCGTTGGTGTCGCTGTCGAATTAACTGGTGTGGCAATGTTAATGGAATTTTGGCTACCTGATTTTCCAAGTGTTGTCTGGTCCGTTATTTGTCTTGTCATTCTAGTTATTATTAATGTTTTCTCTGTTAAGGGCTATGGTGAAATTGAGTAAGTATAAAAAAAAAAGAATCTTTTTCCTTTCATTTTTTTTATTTTTATTTTTATTAACTTTTTATTTTTATTAGATATTGGTTCTCTTTCATTAAAGTTCTCATTGTTATCATCTTTATCATTGTCGGTTTTTGTGTTGTTACCGGTACCGCTGGCGGTGACTACATCGGTGTACGCAATTTCCATCTCGAAGGAGGTGCTTTTCCTAATGGATTCATGGGCTTTTTCAACGTATTGTTAACTGCTGCTTTTTCATTCAATGGTGTTGAAATTGTTGCTATTGCTGCTGGTGAAGCTCAAGATCCTCATCGTACTGTCCCTAATGCCGTTAAACAAGTCTTTTATCGTATTGTTCTCTTTTATATCATGTCCATTCTTGTCATTGGTCTCTGTATTCCATATACCGATCCCAACTTATTGGCTGGTAGTGATGATATTTCTGTCAGTCCATTTACTTTGGTTTTCAAATTAGCCGGTGCTGAATGGGCTGCTCATTTGATGAACGCCATTATTTTAGTTACCATGATTAGTGCTGGTAATTCTGGTGTTTATTCTTCCAGTAGAACCTTGTTGGCATTAGCTGAAAATGGCAATGCACCCAAATTCTTCACTCGCTTAAATCGATGGGGTGTTCCTCTTTGGAGTGTTCTTGCCAGTTGTTTAATTGGTTGTTTGGCCTTTTTGACATCCTTGTTCAGTTCGGGTGTTGTCTTTACTTGGTTAACCAATTTAACTTCAGTAGCTGGTTTAATTACTTGGGTTTCTATTTCAATCACACATATTCGTTTCCGTATGGGCTTCAACCGTCAAGAAGTAGATCGGGATCAATTGCCTTATAGAGCCCCTTTCTTCCCATTCACAGATGTATTTGTGATCGTTATTGGTGTCATTGTTATCTTTGGTCAAGGTTATCATTCTTTTGAACAACCCATTGTAGCATCCGAAGTTATTGCTTCTTATATTGGTGTTATTTTTGCCGTTGTTCTTTACTTTGGTCATAAGATTCTTATGCGTCCTGCCTTTAACAAGACGATGGAAATGGATTTTACAAGTGGTACAATTCCTATTGATCATCTTAAACAAGCCGAAGAAAAAGCTGCATTAAAGGATCTTCCTTTGAAAAAGCGTATTCTTAAAGTCCTGTACAATTATTTTGTATAATAGAAACAAATTCATCCCCCCCCCCATCACCACCACCACCGAAAAAAAAAAAAGAAAAAAAAAAGAAATTTCAACATTTACCCCATACATATCTCTCTCGTCTAAATCTCATTTTTCTATTCATCTTCACCCTGCTTCCATAATTTATTTTATTTTTTGTTAATTTTCTCTTTTTCTCTTTATTATTCATTCGTGTATTTAGCTCAACCTGTACATTATATATTTATCTTCTATATTTTTATTTTTATTATTATATATATATATATTTTAAACAAAAGTATTTTATTTATTATTTATTAATACTAGTATATATATATGTATATCCATTTATATAATGATTGTGTGTGTTATTATTATTATCATAAGAATCATTACGTAAAAAACTTATTCATTGATGAATTTCTTCTTCTACTTGTTACTTTTATAAAAAGTGTTTTAAGAATCTATCAAGTAAAACGTTCAAAAGAGTAAAAGTGTAGTCCAGCATATATACACATTAACACGACCATCTTTGGAATAGATATGATTCAATTCTATATCTTATAGTGATTATTCGTTAAACCGGTACTCAATATATGTGAGGATTTGTACCTGTTTAGCGAATTGAAACGCAGTTGGTAGTGATACGTAGAATATACTAGGCTACGACGTATACATATACATAAAAAAGGTAGCAGTTCATATAATCTAGCTTTGCTACTGTGAGCTAATCTTTTAGTGAAAAATAATAATAATGCTTTATTCATGAAACAGTGATAATGAACCAGAGATTAAATTAATCACGAATTCACAACAAAGTGTGTATTAATTTAGACCATGTTTTAGTAGTTGAATAAATGAGTAAAAATGAATTGTATCAACAACATAAGTACTACATATTCAATGATAATTAACACGTACACGACAAAGTTGAAAAGAAGTACGTTAGTACGTAGATGACGAAGAAGAAAAAAGCATTCGTGTGAAGTTGGCAAAAAAGAGAGAATACTGTCATCAGCAAGGTGCTGAGAAACTTTCCCTTGGCGACAAGAATGATATATAGATTTTTATTTGCTATGGAAACCAATTAGCCAACTGAAAACAAAATGAAGAGCTGAGATGTCTTTAAAGGAAGGCTTTACTACTGATTTTACCAATAAAAAGACTAATATTATATTATATAAAATAAAATAAAATAATACTAGTATAAACCCGGTAAATATTTAGGAAAGCTCACCGGTATTTTACCAAGTAAATAATAAAAAATATTTGAGAGATACTAATTGGTTTAACGAAGTACCGGTTTAACGAATAATCACTGTATTTTGACAGATACGTAGCGTCCCACTCTCTTCTACTGTCATGACTTTTTTTTTATATACTTTCCATCAATACATAATAGCACGTTGAAGAACTTTTATGACAATATTTTTTTTATTATATCTCTCATAACACTCATTTTATACAATACTCTTAAGTTTCATGATCATGTCATTTCTATTGTCTATATATATATATATATATACCAAGAAGTTTATGAGAGATCAATAGTGTTACAGAGAAACCCCATTAATTTCACATCCTTATTATTTTCACAGAAACTCAGGAAATGGAAAAAATTGACATAATAAAATTTTCACATTCAAGCAAGGGGGGGTTGAAACCTTGAAGGGAGTAATATGCTCACTTTTAAAATTATATGATACATTGATTTTATTGTTGTATTACGTAGTAATCTTTAAGAATAATTGTATACAATTAAGGGTTTTCTACTAGCCTAACAAATATATGTTGATCAAACAATTTTTATTTTTGAAGTTTAGCACATAAAGTAAATAAGTTCTTGAAGATCATGAAGCCAATTTTACTGCTTGATTTGTATATGTTTTCTGAATTGACTTTATTTATCAACTACGTATTCGACCTCTTAAAATTATTTTGTAGTTAGTCACTATGAGTACTACGTAGTAAATAGTAGAAAAAGAAAATTTAATGTAAAACCACATTGGTGAAGAAGATGGAAAAAAAGTGTGTGTTTATACTTTTCCCGCATAATGTTTGACTTTTTATGAAATTATAAAACTACTTATTACATTGACATATATATGTGTACGCTGCAGGGTAATAAAAGTTTTACAGTACGTAGTACAAAAGAAAAAGGCAAGAATGTTATATGTTTTCTTGTGTAATATTAAGTATAGGTTATATGAAAAATCTAATGTATGTTTTTTATGCAAGACATAAATCTCCTTATTATTAACCTGCTCTTGAAAGTAGTAATTAACTGTATAACTTTCACATTCCCTTTATTTTCACACCAAAAATGGGAACTGTAAGTTTGAATTGAACGGGGTTCTTATGTAATTATATAAATACTCCTTACTTGTAAAATAACAATGACTATTTTATGGTGTTATAATTAGTATTGATTATGTTGTGAAAAGTCTAAGTGTTTCCTATTTTCTGTCAATACAGGGCAAATGTGTGTGTACAAGCTAGTTAGTGAAGGTGGTAGGTACGTACGGTTAAAATTAACAGTGTGGTTTGAGACAATATAGTAAACGTCATTTTTTGTTTAGTACACCTTATTTATTAAAATGCAATCCACCGAGAACGCTTAGTAGAAAGAATTACTCTATATTTACAATTAATAGTTGTATCAGAACACAAAATTGGTTGTATTCTTCAGTAGTAATACTTGGCTTAATTTCATATAAAGCCTTTTATTTTTTTAAAAAAAAAGAAAATTGAAATATCCACGTGGGTCTATAAAAGGTTACTCAACTTTTTTTTTATTTTTAAAAGAGAAATTGTAAAGTTCTTTGGATGTTATTAAAAAAATTGACTTGTGCGTTTGTGTTTCATTATATACACGTGTCTTTACTTATCTCTTCTCTTTTTTTGTTACAATCCCTTCCATATTCAAACAATAATTGAAGTAACACATAGTACATATAAATACAATTACAATACAAATAATAATAAATACCAGTTCAATAATAAAATAGTTTAGTAAGAAAAAGAAAGAGAGATGTACCCCCCCTCTTCTTTCATAAAGAAGAGAGTTTTTATTTTTATAATTTTGGGGAATTTTATATATAAATCATCAACATATAAAAAAACACGAAATATTTAAATACCGCAAAGCTGATTCCAGTACAATCTCACCTTTTTTTTGTGTGTGTGTGTAAAGTGTGTTGTGTTTAGAACCTCTTTTTTTTTTTTTTTTTTTTTCCTCTTTTTCTCTCTCCTCTTCTTTAATATTTAATATTATTATTTCAAAGGTTTCAAAAAAAAAAAAGTGTTTCCTTTATAATTTATATATCCTTGGTTTTTTTTTTTTTTGGAGGCGTTCAATAATTTCGTTTTAGTATGTTATTATTATTATCATTATTGAAAAAATACCGGACCTTTTTTTTTTATTCTTATTTATTCATCTGAAATTTCATATTTACTAAAAATTCGTTCTTTTTTTTTTTTTTTTTTTAATATTATTTAGGAATAATAATTTCGAATTCATAATGCAAACAATAAAGTGTGTTGTTGTAGGAGATGGTGCTGTTGGAAAAGTAAATTATATATATTATATATATTTCATTTAATTATTATCAAAATAACTATTACTACCCCCCCTACTTTCTTTTCAGGAATAATGGACATGGCCAATGCAAAATAATAATAATAATAATAATTCTTTTAATTTATTATAGACTTGTTTATTGATTTCATATACCACTAACAAATTCCCTTCTGAATATGTTCCTACGGTAAGAAGGAGTTAAAAAAAAAAGAAGAAAACGGAGAGTATAAATGTGGGAAGGAGGGGAAGAAGAATAAGAAAAGGGAGGGAAGAAGTATAAAAGGGAGTTATAATAAAAAGAATGTTTCATCCCATTGCATAATGGTATAATAGGTCTTTGATAACTATGCAGTAACAGTAATGATTGGTAAACCCATTTTTTTTTAAAAAAATCTTTAATGCAAAGTATTATGTAAGTATAGATAAATTAATTCTATTTATTTATTTTGAATCTTTTAGGTGATGAACCCTATACTTTGGGTTTGTTTGATACAGCAGGTAATTAAAGAATGGGGAAGGGAGGGAGAGAAGGAGGAGAGTGAAATGAATATATAATTAAATATCTATATAAATATTAGGTCAAGAGGATTATGATCGACTTCGTCCATTATCTTATCCACAAACCGATGTGTTTTTGGTATGTTTTTCAGTGACATCACCTGCTTCATTTGAAAATGTAAAAGAAAAATGGTTTCCTGAAGTACATCATCATTGTCCTGGTGTTCCTTGTTTAATTGTGGGCACTCAAATTGATTTACGTGATGATCCAACTGTTGCTGAAAAGTTAGCAAGACAAAAACAAAGACCTATCAGTTTTGATTCTGGTGAAAGATTAGCAAGAGAATTAGGTGCTGTCAAATATGTTGAATGTTCTGCTTTAACTCAAAAAGGATTGAAAAATGTATTTGATGAAGCCATTGTAGCTGCATTGGAACCACCTGTCAAGAAAAAATCTAAAAAGTGTGCTATTTTGTAAACACTTTTTTTCCCTCTCTCTCTCTCTCTCTCCCACCCTTTAACTTAGCACAGACATCCCCTTCTTCTTCTTTTTAAAACGCAAACATGAACACTACACAGACATTTATATTATACAAATACCATCCATATTTGAACACACTTTTTTTTTTTTTTTTTTTTTTTTATGTTTGAAAAAAAAAAAAAAACTTTTACTCTTTTTTATTATTATTATTATTACTATTATTATTACTATTCAATTATTATTATTCAATTACAACAAATCGAAAACAACAAGACCAACCAGAAAAACAAAACAAAAAAAAAAGAACCTTCAAATGATACGTAACAATAATAACAACACATCCATTTTTTTTTTGTATTCTATCCAATGATTTTTAACTATTGCAACTCTCTTGAATTTTTATATATATATATATATATTTATACACACACAACACAAATGTATATATATTAAAAAAAAAAGGGGGGGGGAGAGGTTGGAGGGTAAAGGGGAATAGGGTTTATTGGAAGAGATAAAAATGTTTATAAGAAATATTGATTACCAGGAGCATTTGCATAAGATTCATTATCAAAAAATTGGGTATCATTTTCTAAAAATATTCGATAATCACTTTCAATAATTTCTTTACGATCATCAGGTACTTTAAGAATAGAAGCCTTATTTCCACAACGATAACAATAATTAGGTGCTGACCACAATGTTACTAAATTCTTATCTGTAAATGGATAATTATATCCTTCATCTACTAATTGATGACTACGAACAATTAAGTTGACATCATTATTGTGACAAAACTATAATAAAAGAACGGTAAGATTTATATATTTATGAAATGAACCCCTCCCCCCTCCTTTCTATATATGTATACACTTACTGCATTAGTAGGTAAATGACCAAATAAGAATCCACCTCCTCTTGGACTTATAGCCCATGAATCCACTTGTGCTTCAGGATCTGACCATAATAAATCTAAAATGGATATAATAATAATGAATATATCAACTTCTTTATTGAAAAAATATATGAATATAAATACTTTACCACAAGTACCACCTGTTTGAGGTAATTCTTGCATTCGAAATAATGTTCTATTGTAATTAAAAGATTATTTAATTTTTTTTTTAGACAATTTAATAAAAGAAATCATAGTTTTTTTTTACCGAATTGAATCTACTGAAGGTAATTCAGGTGATAATCCACCATGAACGCAAAAGATATTTCCATCAACAAGCTAATAAAGATAATATTCTCTTTTTAGTATATCTTTTTATATATCACTCTATATATAAAATGGTTTGCCTTACCGCAGCTAATGGAAGATAATCAAAAACTGTACAACACCATTCCCATACTTTGGAACTTTGATATTTTGCAAGACATTCATCTAAAAATGAAAATATAAATACATTTTTCTTTTTCCCCCCAATAATAATAATCATTTAAATTTATTTACCATAAAAACCATATACTCGAGTAACATTTCGACTTTCATGGTTACCGCGAGTTAATGTAATACGATCTGGGTACCTAATAAAGAGTTATGAGTATATCTATATATAGCAATGATGAGGGATTGATATATATATATCTATCTTACTTGACTTTAAGTAATAATAATAATGTCAATGTTTCTAAAGAATAACGACCACGATCAACAAAATCACCCTAAAATAAAAAAATCATGTTTCTATGAGTTTTATTATCCTTTCACTCTTTCTCCCTTTAATGAAACCAATATCTATATAGGCATACCATAAAAATATAAGATGTTTCAGGTAAACTACCACCCACTTCAAATAGTTTTAATAAATCATAAAATTGACCATGAATATCTCCACATAACGTCACGGGTGCTCTTACTGGAACTACTGTTGATTCCTCAGCTAGAATTTCTTTTAACTACATACATAGAAAAGGTTATTATTATTATTATTATTATATATATAAAAGAAAAAGAAGAACCAAAAAAAAAACACGTTCATGAGTCGTCAATGTATAAAAAGAAAAATCATCTTAAAAGAATGAGAGTAAAAGAAAAAGGGGGGCGGGAATGTAATGTTTAGTTTTATTTTTTTTTATTCACCTTATTACATAACTGTCGCATATCATTTTCTGGAAGATATTTACATTGTTTGATGGATTCAATACAAGCATCTACATCCATGATGTTTTATATATTATAGTTGGATTAAAGGGAAAGTGAAAAAAAAAAGTTGGGGGGGGGGAGTGAGGAAAGGTTAGAGTGTGTGTGAGTAGTTTCTTGGGGGGGGAGGTGGAAGAAAAGCTTGTGTGTGGGGGGGGGGTAGGAGGGAAAGCGCGTTTTTTTATTATAAAAAGTTAAAAAGACAGCGGTATTTCTTTTAACCTCACTCTTATATATATCCTAGTTTTACATATAAAAGCGCTCTTTATATTATAAAAAGAAAAGGTCGTGTTTTTTTTTTATATATTTTGAAAATAAAAAATAAAAAGATCTTTTTTTTTCCTTCTTCTTTTTTTATTCATTCCTTCATTCATATAAACCAAAAAAAGAAACGAATAGAAACGAGTAGACATAATTATAAATAATGACAGGAAATAAATTATCAAAACGACGTGAAACTTCAACTGAAAAGTCTACTTCACCAACAAAACAAAAAGAATCACGACCTGGTCATTTCTCTATGGTTCGGTAAAGTTTCTTCTATTCCCCCCCCCCACCTTATTGTTATTGCCAAGAAAAAAAAAAAAAGGAAAAATACTCATACTTTTAAATAGAAACTTTTATATTGCTGATGTCATTACACTTATGAATGGTGTGTGTGGTATAATGTCAGTATTTGGATCTATGCGATATTTACTTTCAAGTGACATTTCTGATTTATATTCTGCAATGTATTTTATGCCTTTTGGATTATTTTTTGATTTTATGGACGGTCGTGTTGCACGTTGGAGAAATAATTCATCCTTAGTAGGTCAAGAATTAGATAGTCTTGCAGATTTGGTTAGTTATCTTTTCTTTTCTTTACTCCTTTTTTTTTTTAGTATTGTTTGTTTTTTTTTTATATTTCTAAAATGTTTTTAATATGAAAATAGATTTCATTCGGTGTTGCACCCGCATCACTTGGATTTGCAGGTATGAAAGAAAAACATGGGGGGGGGGAGGACAGAACATGGGAATTTCAAACGATGATAATAATTAAATGATCTTTCTTTTTTTTTAAATAGTGGGTATGCGAACTTACCTTGATACAGTGATATTGACCTATTTTGTATGTTGTGGTATTGCACGATTAGCAAGATTTAATGCAACTGTAGCATTACAACCCAAAGATGATAATGGAAAAATATCTTATTTTGAAGGAACACCTATACCTACTTCATTATCCGTGGTTGCTCTTTTGGCTTATTTTGTTGTAAATAATCAATATTTAGATACATTACCTGGTCAAATTATTCAATTATCTCCTACTTGGGAATTACATCCACTTGTACTTATTTATGCATTAAGTGGTACTCTTATGGTTAGCAAAACACTCCGTATTCCAAAACCTTAAATTTTTTTCTTATTTTCTTTGTTGTAAATACAAAAAAAAAATCATCATAAAAAAGTGTACAATAAATAATTCTTTTTTTTTTTATTTTGGATGCTTCCTCCTTTTTTTTCTTCATTATTAAAAAAAAAAGCTTTTTTTATTATTATTAAGTATTATATTAAGAAATGTACAAATTATGTTATATGATTTACTTTTTTAATGATGACCCTTTTCTTGAGGTACAGTATCCCAATCATCATCTTCTTCTACTACATCATTAAGATCCTTTTCTTCTTGAGAACTTATTCCTCTTCCTTCTTGTGATGACGTATTTTTTGATAAAGGAGCTGGATTCTTTCCTTTATCTTGATGATGATGACGATGATGATGATGGGTCTCACTTGATACGTCTTGTGACTCTTGTTGAGTAGTAGTTTGACCACCCATTTGATCATCATTCGTTTCTTCTTCTGTTTGAACATATTCAGCAGGTACTTGAATCACTCTTTCTTCTCCTTCTCCTTGTTCTTGATTTTTAGAGGATAGATCTGGTAATTCTTTTTCTTCAGGCATAGGTGGTAATGCTCTATTTTGATCATTCTGTTGATTATAATTTCCACCTAATTGTTGTTGTTGTTGTTGACTGTAATTGTCACCTAGTTGTTGTTGTTGTTGTTGTTGTTGTTGCATAAGAGGTTCGGGACGAAATTGATCCGAAATTTGAACCAATTTATTAAACCAATCTTGCAAATCATTTTGATCTTGTGCTCTCAACATGAAACTTTTTTCCATACCCATCATCGATTGAGCATTTTTACCTTTGACTTCGAATGCATTTTCTTGATACATCGAATCATAATTTTTGCTACAATCAATATTTGTATGTGGGATAAAAATAGATACTTCAGGACTCATAGGATCTGCATCAAATTGTTGAGTAGATTTATAACCATGTAAAAATCCAGCTATATATAATAAATATAAAATTAGAGAGAGAGAGAGAGAGTAAGTAATAGGCTATTGATAAAAAAAAAAGAAATAACAATAATATTTACATGGAGTTAAAACATAAAGTCCTTCAACCCAATTACGAATAAGACCTGAGCGACGTTCCAATAAACCCACTTTGATAGGTTGTACAAGATCATTATTTTGATTTGGATAACTAATATCGGCATCCGTTCTAAAAGGAGCATCATCACTGATCAAATTACCAGAATTACGACGCGCAAATTCATCCCATTCGGTTTCAGAGGTCATATTATCCAAAGCAGATGTAACTTGTCCAAAAGCACTGTGGGCTTCCAGTCTTTCCATACGGAATTGTTGTAAATGAAGAGTAATAGATCGAATACTTTCTACTAAATTGGATTCAAATACATGAACTTCATGTTGTAAATTCAAAATGTTTTCATGTAATGCATTTTCACTATCAAATAATTGTTTGTTGGCTTGATAAACAGCTATTATAACAACAACAACAACCCCAAAAAAATTACACTCTCATTAGTCTTCTTCCATATCAACATAACCTTATATATATATATATATATATATATATATCATCACAATATAATAAAGAAAGAAAGATACAATACCACAATTAATCAATAAAGGATCTTGTCTTTGATAAGCAGTGTGGGGCATTTGTCTATTATATTGAATAACACTATCCAATTTAGAAACCAAAGCATCCATACGACGACGCCCTTCATATAAACCGGTTGTTTTTAAATTCTTATCGTGATGAATCGCTTTCAAAATAGTTTTGATATCCCTTTTGATACTGTGTAAGCTGGGTAATACAGAACGATCCAAATAATTGACATAATCTTGATGACGTACACTTTGTTCTACAGCATAATTACGAAAAGATAACCAAACATCTTGCATACCACCTGATTCCATAAATTGACCACTGGCTTCTGGAATAGGATATTCAATGCTTTTAGTAGATTTACTATAACCACTCGCCGTTTTGGATTCAATGTCTTGAATTTCTCTAAATAATTTAATCTATATAATGTGTGTGTGTGTGTGTGTGTAAGTTACCTAATAAAACATTCACACACCCCTCTCTCTCTCTCTTTTTCTCTCTTTCATCCAAAAAAACCCATCGAATCCCCTTCCCCATTACTATTACCCCCCTGGAGTAAGAAAAAAAAACATTTCTTACCAAATATTTAATAGCGGCCCGCCAAGCATCTAAACGAGTACCTAACAATTCTGTAGGTTGAATACCCCCCTCCATACGATAGACTTGTTTTTGAATAGTAGAACCGCGTCTGTTTGTAAGAGATAAATTTGTTTTTGGTTTAGCAGTAAATACAGGTGCATCCGATGCATTATATTGATTGGTTAATGCTTGACTAGGGGCTCTTTGTAAATGTTTACTACTATGTCTTGTAAGTGCACTACTGTCATTATCTTGACCAGGACGACGTGAACGATTTCTTCCACTTTCAAGTGAAGGAGTTCCCATATCATTGGCTATATTTTCATCATTCCATTGAGGTAATGGTTTTGACGTCATTACCATACTTTTAGGTAAATGAGGTAAACTTTTTTGTTGTCCAGTTTGTTGTCGATTCATTAGTGTTGTCATGACAGAAATAATTTATTGCCAAAAAAAAAAAAACACGAGTCGAAAGAAAGAGAGGAATTCTTTTTACAAACAGCCATTTCAATAGCTAAAAAAGAAATGAGGGTTAAAAAGTGAATTTCTTTTTTTTCCCCTTGTATTATGTGAAACCGATGTTAGAAGCAACGGTCATTGAAGTAATTGTATGGGTTCCTTCGAACACAAAAAAAAAAAAAAAAAAGTGAAAAGAAAATTGTTTTATTAAAAAAAAACTGTTGAAAACAAAAAGGATTAATTCATTATTATTTTCTACATAGAAAATCATATAAAGTGTTTCAAACTTTCACGAACACAACAACCAGCGCGTGGGAGGGGGGGCGCTTGTCCTAATATTATTTATTTTTTTTATGCATTATAAAACAGGGCATGTTATATTTATGCAATTTGGAAAGCCTTCTTTGGACCAATGAAAACCCCTTGCGTTTTTAACTTAAAATAGTCATTTTGTATTAATGCAATTTTTCTTATTTGTCTTGTTTATCTTATTATTAGACTTATTAGGGTATTTTTTTTTAGATATAAAAAAAAGTAAGAATAGTTATTTCTTTATGCAAATGTGACTTTTTTCATATGTTTATTTCAATATAATACGTTACGTATTTACTTCTTCATCATGCATTTATTAAAATCCTGCTTTAGCCCCCTTTTTTTTTTTTTAAGAAAAAAAAAAGTAAACGAATAAGCGCAGTAAACAACCTTAGTATTATTACTATTAGTACTATTACTACTACAAGGGGGGGGATAATATGTTCTACAATCATTAAATTTATAAATATAAAACAACAGATGGCTTGGGATGTTTATTGTCATTATTTACTATATACCCCCCCCCCCTCGCACTTCCCTCATCTTATTTCCCCTTGTTATTGAAAAGTTCAACTTGATATCTTTTTTATTTTTATTTTTATCTATTCTCAAACTTTTTATTTTTGGCTCAGCTTTAGCTTAAAATATATATTTTTATATCCTTAGCAACATCGTTACCATGTGAACAACTACATGCAGTTTTTCAAATGTTGTCAATTTTTACCCACAGAAACTTGTTATTCCCGAAACAAATAATAATAATAATAATAATAAAAAACAGGAGTTGACGATAGTTAAAAGAAAAATTTCGATTGAGAGAGAGAGAGAGAGAGAGAGATTAGGGCTAATAGAATTATAATCGCCAATACCGTTTTATTTGTTTTGTTTTTTATAAAACGTTTTCCTTGCTTTTTGTTCAGCCTTCTTGCATTATAGAGACTTTGGTATTTTTTTTTTAAGAAAAAAGTTATTTCCCACTCCTCTCTTTGTTTTCTTTTTATAAAAATAAACTAAGGGGAGGAAGGGGAATAAGAGAGTGTGTGTTTTTTAATATTTTGAGAGAGCGAGTGAAAATAGAATAAAATCAAAGAAAATAATACTGCTCTTTTTTTTTTCTATATTATGATGTATATAAACTGTTTCCTTGGACCAATTGACAACTGAGATTTAAGGGGGGGGGAGAAAGAACGGAAAAGAGGGGCTTTGCAGAACCGGGAGTGATCAAGTAAAAATAACAATGGGACGCATAGGCGCATTATAGATATAAACAAAACAAAAAACAAAACACTATATACAAAAACACTATATACAAAAACTTATTGATACTAATAATTGTAAACAATAAGTAATCTCAAAGATATAAATACAAGTGGATTTTCTTTTTCAAAAAAAAACCATTATCAACAACAACAACAGAATTCATTCTATTACTACAAACTTCTCTTTCTCAAACTGCTTTATACCTTTCTATTCAACTCCACCAACTTAAGAAAAAATGACTATCGGATTCGATCAAGATCTTCCCAAGGATGTTTATGAATTCAATGAAATGCGTCGCAAGTTTGTTTATGAAAAATCGGGTATTGCGTCATTACTCAAACCTGCTCCTGTAACTCAACATTTACCTGCTTTTGATACCGATGGTAGTCCTACTTTCCGTCAATATGTGGGTTCTGGTAAATTGGAAGGACGTCATGCTTTGATCACTGGTAATTATATTTTTTAGTTATTATAGTTATTGTTATCAATTACGTATCATAAAAGATACCAAAACATATATTATATATATATACAGGTGCCGATAGTGGTATTGGACGTGCTATTGCTACTTTATTTGCTTTAGAAGGTTGTGCTGGTATTACTATTGTTTATCGTGATGAACGTGAAGATGCGGATGCTATGTATACCAAAGAAACAATTGAATCTCAAAGCAAATGCAAAATCAATTTAATTGCGCGTGATATTGGTTATGAACATAATTGTCGTGAGATTTTGGATTCTCATTTGAATACGTTTGGTTCTATTGATATTCTGATTAATAATGCTGCAGAACAACACAAAGTTAATAATATTGAAGATATTGTGGGTGAAACAATGGAACGTACATTTAGAACCAATGGTAAATGATTCTTTATCTCTAAAATGTTTAAATGGGTACGGATATACTAACCCAATCTATATAATATATTGTCGATCCATGGTATTTTAGTTTTCGGACCTATTTATATGACGAAACATGCTGCTAAACATATGAAAGCAGGCGCGGTGATTGTTAATACTGCTTCTGTTGCAGCTTATCGTGGTATGGATGTTCTTGTAGATTATTCTGCAACAAAAGGAGCTGTTGTAGCTTATACTCGTGCTTTATCTCAACAATTGGCACCTCGCCATATTCGAGTGAATGCAGTTGCTCCAGGACCTGTTTGGACACCTTTAATCCCCAATACATTTTCTCAAGAAGAAATCCAAAACTTTGGTTCATTGCCACCTTTTAAACGTCCGGCTCAACCTGCCGAAATCGCTGCTGCTTTTGTCTTTTTAGCTTCTTCTGACAGTTCTTATATTAGTGGTCAAACGATTCATCCTAATGGTGGTCAAACTCTCAATACCTAAACCAATAATACTTGTATTTCTCTCTTTCTTTTTTTTTTTCTTTTCTTCTTTACAACATTGATTATATTAGTTTTTACAATTTAAACCAAATAAAGATGACACAATAATTTTTTCTTATTTCTATAAAAATCACCAAAGTAATATTACTTTATAAAGAATTTTTTTTACTTGAAATGGGTAAAGATCATCATTATAGTAAATTATGTACGTAAGTAATGATTACTTTTTTCATTTTACTAAAACTTAATAACTGTTTTTTACACTAAAAAGAATATAATATATATAAAACAGAAACCGTCAAAAATTATTTTTTCGTACAACCTTGAGGTAATAAACAGGTTACATGAAGGTTGCTTTATATTTTTAGAAATCAGCTGGTATATATACCATACTTTGGGGTTCAACAATCAAACTTGTAAATAATTTTACATTTGTGTAAAGTTCTGTTATTCCCACATGGGAAATGACAGATGAGTTATACAAGATTAAACTTGTTATTCTTATATAAAACAAAAAAACATAGACCCTAATAAAAAAAAAACAACAGATCAAAATACGTAATAATAATATTTATTAATAATAATAATAAAAAGAAAGGGTCGTTTTTATTAAACAAAAGGGAAAAAGAGCAGGTTCTATATACTATTTCTCCTCTTTTTTTTTTTTATTTTCTCTCTTCCTTAAACTCCTCTCCTCTTTCCGCGCTCCCCCCCCAGCTTCACTTGAAAGAAACAACATCCTCTTCACTTATTAATCAATCCTCCCCCCCCCAATGGGTACTAAATAATGAAAGAAAAATAGCTATATTCTATGTTAAAAAGAGAAAATATTAATAAAAATGATGGATTGAGAGATCCGGAGCCCACGTAAAAAAAAAAAAAAAGATCTGCAGTGGAATGTCACATATTTATTTATGTTATTTTTTTAAACAACTCTATTTTACTCTTTATAATGGATTCTCTCTCCTTAAAAAAAAAACAAGGATTTTTTTTTTATATTTTCTTTCTTCTCCTACAACCCACCTTTCCTCCGCCCCTGAATCAAAAAGAGTTCTTGTTTTTTCTTCTTCTTATTATTGACAAATGAATGTATGCTTCTAATAATGAATCATCATGTTGATATATATATATATGTATCTAATGACAGAAAAAAAATATTAGTTATCTCATTTTCTTAATAGAGAGAGAAGGGGGGGGAAGAAGAATATAAGTTATGGAGTCGTGGCAAAGGGAAATAAATTAGTAAGTAAAAATGGGTTTGACAAGAGTGAACACAAGTTGCCGATCTTGCTGTTGTGCGTATTTTTGTACTCTAAAATAACATTTCTGTTTATTGTTCAACCTAACAATTATTACACACGCGGACACACACATAACCTACATTACATACATTTATACACCTCTTTCTCTCTTTCTCTCTCTTCTCTCTCTCTTTCTCTCTTTCTCTTTCACTTTCACTTTTTTTTTTTTTTTTTTTTTTCACTGTTGAAAAGTAAAAAAAAAAGAAAAAAAAATTGAACGCATATATTTTACAACTTCTTTTTCTTTTATTCTTATTATTCTTATTATTGTTGTTGTTTGTTATTTGTTATTCTCTTTATTTATAATATATTTTTAAACTCCAAACCTAGTATAAACCTTGACGACTCACCACTTTTTCTTTTGTTTTAAAAGGGAGACCCCACACATACATACATATATATAATAAAAACATGACAACGCATGATGTTCACCGAGCCATGGAAGAAAATCTTTTTAATTCATTTCACCACCGTCACAACCCACTTCAACATCCTTCAACAACTACATCTTTAGCCGGATCATCTCCGGCATTTCGTTCAATGACAGCATCTGACCTTATCAGTTTATTACCCAATACCCCTCCTCCAGTCACCCACACTACTCATAATAATAATCGTGGTAGTAATGGGAGTGTTCATTCTATGCCACAACAACATCGTTCTCATCATCATCATCAATATCGTAATAATAATAATACGAATAATCATCATCATCGACATACTGCTACTTCTGAAGTTATGCAACAACAAGGTCTTACCGGTCATGCTGCTGAAGGTAAAAATAAATAAATCCACCTTCCTATTATAAAAAGTATCCAAACTAAAAATAGTATTCTATTTATGATTCTATAGAAGCCATTGATGAATGGTTTGAAAATATTCAACGATATGAAAAAATGTTAGAAGAAGTAGCAGCAGCAAGTCTTGATCAAGCTTTTAAAGATGAATTAAACCATGTCAATCAATGGTTTCGTTGTCGATCCGATCCTGAACGAACAGCTGCATTTTATAGTGTTCTTCAAAATGCTTCACAAATTCAAATTCGTTTTTTAATTACTGTTTTGCAACAGTTAGCAAACCAAGATCCATTAGGTGAATTACTTTCTCCTGCAGGACAGGAAAAAGGTAATGACTGTTTTTTTTTTTTATATTTTCTAATAACCTTTTATATAAAATATCTTTAATTGATAATAATGATAATATAATAATAATAATAGCTCGTGCTCAACCACCCGCTGTAGCAGCCGTTGCTGGTTCAGTAGTCTCAACGGAGTCTCAGTATGAAATGCGGAAACGACAATTATATCCACCCAGTCGACGAGCTACACGGTCAAACTTGTGCAACCGACTTACTTCAGCCTTGAGTGAACCGGATGATCTCCGCCGTCGTAATAGAGATATGATGCTTCCAAGATCATTAGGTTTAAGTCATCAACAAGGATTATTATATGAAAAAGCTTTAGCTGCGCGTGCACAGATTCAAGCTGCAAATAATAATAATAATAATAATACAACAAATAATCATTCAGCTTCTTCTTCCAATCGTTCATCTACTGCTTCAAGTGGTGCAAGCACTACTTCTTCATCCTCTCTTGGTGCTCCACCAGGCCCTAATGGTTTTGCTCCTCGTTTAAAAGCTTCTACTTCAGAATTGACTCCAAGAAGTAGTAATAGTTTATTTGGTACATCTCCTTCTCACGCAAGTATTCAAGCAGCAGCAGCAGCTCAACTACAACAAACCCCAACAACTACAACAAATGATTGGCCTTTCCCGCTGGTACGAGGAAATCATCATCAACAAGATAAACCTTCATTGGTAGGACGTATTGGTGATCGTGGCTCAGTGAATAATGATGATAATTGGTCATTTGGTTCACTTTCATCAAAAAAGAAACGTGAAATGGATCTTCCTTGGACTCGTAAAAGTGACACAATTAAAGAAGAGCAAGATTATCCATCCAATAATACTACTACAACAACAAAGACTTCTTCACGTGAACTTGCAGCAGCAACACACAGTTTACAAACTTTGGAACAAGCCCATGCACGTCTTCGACGTGACAATCAACAACAACAACAACATTCAAAAATTGGTCAAAGAGTAGAACAACTTGAACGTCTTGTAGCATCTCGTAACAATAACAATAGTACCAATAACAGCATCACTTCTTCAACTATCAGTTCCTCTTTATCTAATAAGCGCATTCTTACGACAACGAAAACACATTTAGATCCACAAGAAAAATCGATAACGACTCCTCTTCCTTTAAAAACAACATTAAAACCACCACCTGGTTTATCTCCTACTCCTTCACCTACTCCAATGACAAGTACTAGTACAAATAGTATTCATAATATTACACCCATTCCTTCATCATCTCTATCTCCTTTACTTCAACCTCAACAACAAGAACAACAATCTTCATCATCCACAAGTCTTAATGTAAATGAACCATCATCATCATCTCAAGAACAACAACAACAACAACAACAAGTTGTAAAAAAAGAAGTTCAATTTGGACAATTTTTAACACCTCCTACTATTTATGATCCGGACAATAGTACTGATTATATGAGTGATCACAGTGATACATCCAATAAAAGTAGTACTAAAGATCAAGCATTAACTGGAGCAGCACGTAGACGTAAACGTTCATCAGCAGCTCGTGCATTAAAAGATAAATTAGCTGCAGAAACTGTTGATTTTGAGTTAATGAAAGGTAACTATATATAAATAATGAAAGAAAGAAACAAAACAATCCATCAATCAATCAACTAATTAAAAATAATTTTAATAATAATAATAATAGATGTTCAAAATTGGTTAAGAAGTTTAAGATTACATAAATATGGTCATGCATTTATTGGTATGGAATGGCAACAAGTAGTTCGAATGACAGATGAAGATATGCTTCAAAATGGTGTCAGTACTATTGGTGCAAGACGTAAACTTTTAAAAGTATTTGAAAATGTGATGCGTCATTGTGATGAAAATGTAAAGTTGTTGTTTTCTCTTTTTTTTAAAGATAGTTCTTGTCATTGAATTATTTTGTATACTGACTCTCTTCTTTATTCTATAGAACATTGAATACTAGTTAAAACATGTACTCAAAATACTTTTTCATCTCATTCAAAAAAATAAAAATAATTTATACACTTTTATTTTTTGTAAGCAATTATTTTATTAAAAGTTGTTCAATGGGGTTCGTTTACTACTTTGTTCTTCCCCACCTACCCTAAATATTATAATAATAAAGTTTTCGCCTGGGTGCTTCGCTACACAAACAATGAGGATTCACTACATCAGGAAATGATCAACAAAAAAAAAATGCGGTGTTCAACTAATTTTTGGATGATCATTGCTTTATTTCAAATTAAATGTATAAACAGTTGTGTGTATATAATGAGTCATATCTTTTATTATTATTCTTAATTCTTGTTAACGTATTAAATTAATACAAAGAAAGAATAATGACGATATTATACAAAAGAACCAATCATGATACATGGAAGTTATAGAGAGATAGACATCCGTGGAAGAATGAATATATTATAAATCAGTCTATTTAACCATTGTCGATCCTTGCCTTATCTTTTTTTGGAGTGTTGAACAAGGAACTTTATGCCGATTACATATCACTTTTAGACATAGAAATAAAAATCAGCTACTTACGTATTATAACTAACTGCGTATTTAAATATTTTATAAGAAACATTAAATGGTTTGGGTTGTTGAATTTTAAAGAGTTTTAGTTAATAAATCTTCTCTTATAAACTACTTGATAGATTTGTTTTTGCATAAAGAAGATGTCATATTTATCGTATTAGTAAGGAGGAGCTTTATTATAAATTTATTTATTTTCTAGTTTTGTGAATCTCCTATCCATATATTCATCAAGTTGTTATTCTGTTCGTCTATATATGAACGTACAGTAGATATTCAACTTTTTTGTATGATACGGTTAAATACGTAATGTGAAACTTCCTTTTTTTTGCATGGGAGAAAAAGTTTATAAGTTACAAGAAGAACATTATTAGATTTAATATACCATTACTTATATATTAATAACAAATAGTGTTCTTTTCTCTCTCACACATACACGCACATACGCACACATAAATCTTAAATACAATGATCCAACATCCAATGAAATTTACCCGCTAAAAGTATCTCCGGCATATTTCGAGAAGTAGTATATTTTTTCCCAGACTCAAAAAAAATACATAAATATTTTTTATATTCCCCTCCCCTTTTTTTTATATATATTATATATCTCTTTTTTTACCAAGTTTTACCCAACATGTCCCAAGCATCAGGATCTATTGCAAACAGAATCTCTCAAAAGTTAGCATCACCAGAATTCCGAACCTATTTGATGAGGTAAAATAAGCTTTTTATTATTTATTATTCATTGAAAGAAAATGTTTACTAAAAACTAATTAAAAACTTTTTTTATAGCACTGTATGTTTATTTTACAGATAGATATTGATATTGATATTGATATTATTATTATTATTATTAGCTTCTTTTTTACGTGTAGCAACAGTAACTAACTTTAAATATTTAGCATTTCTGGGGCCCTGTTGCTAACTGGGGTATTCCTCTTGCAGCCATTGCTGATTGGAAGAAGGATCCTGCTTATATTTCGGGCAACATGACTGTTGGTAAAGTATATAAAATAGTTACCAACTAAAAAGCTAAAAACTAAAACCAAATATATAATTGATATAGCTTTGTGTATCTATTCTGGTCTTTTCATGCGTTTTGCCCTGGCGGTACAACCTACCAATTATTTGTTGTTTGCATGCCATGCTACTAACGAAGTTGCTCAACTTGTTCAAGGTTATAGATTCCTTCAATATAACAAGTAAGGTTTTTTTTAAAAAAAAAAACGGGAAAAATCGGGATCATAATGAATAGGAATGACTTATATTTTTTTTCTTCTTTTTTCACTTTAATGAATTATAATATAGATTTGGTGGTAATAAGCAAGAGCAAGAACAAGAACAAAAGGTTGAAGAAAAACCCTCGACTGCTTAAAAAAATAAAGCAAGATGATGATGTAAAAATGGAAATCAATAATAAAAAAAAGGACTTGTATAGACTTTGTTTAAAAAAAAAGTTGGGAATATTATATATTTATATATATTATACAAAAAAAAAGAGACAAATATTATTTTCATGCTTTTATATTATATATCCATAGTTGTTTTTGTATTAGTATTGGCTCCAATGGCTTCTATAGCTCGACTAAATGCTTTACTATCAATGGATTGTTGGGAATCGAGATTATAGAATGGATTACATATTTGAGATAAATAGGCATTATGAATCTTTTTGAAAATCTAAAGAAAAAAAAGGAGGATAAAAAAGAATTATATCAATTGATTCAAGTGGTATTTAGATAAAGAAAGAAAGAAAGAGAGAGCACATGGATCATTGTATCTTACTGTTTTCATTTCTGCATCACGAATAATTCCTTCGGTTACTGATACCACGGCAACAAATTTAACGCGTGTATTTGTCATGTATCCATAACTATAAATTTTTATTTTTTCCCGAGTAAACGAATATAATCTCTATTAAAATAAAATCTCTTCGTGATTATGTTATCCTTATTAAATTTATTAAACTTACACTGCAAGGTCTTCCATAGCATATAAAAGACCAAGATATAAGTCGAGATTCTTTGGTCCACTAGCGACTATTTCATATTAGAAAGAAAAAAAAACGTTTTCTCTCCTTTCTGTCCTCCCTTTTATGTTTTCACCCTTTTTCTTAAAATAATAATAATAATAAACGAATTGTCTTACCACGTTCTTCAATGACATCAATAGATGTATGTGCAATATAATGGTATTTTAAATCGGGATGTGTATTGCTAAAGTTTTTAAGATATAATGGATTGTTCTAAATTTACCATAGAATAAGAGTTATTAGAAATAAAACAACTTTTATAGCAACAATAATAATAAAAAATATTAATAAAAAATATTAACGTGTACCTGTTTTCCAATGAGTGCAATACAGTTTATTTCGTTACTCATCGTGTTAATGGTATATGTTATAGTGTCTGACCAAAAAATAAAAAGTGTAATAATATAAAGTACAAAAAATGATTAACTCCGTAAATTAGGCATTGATGTCTCCATATAATTTTATATATACTTTGTATATTCAGGCACTGTTTGTTTTAAGACTTTTATATAATATATCTTAGTCTTTTATTGCTCGTAACGTATTATACAAGCTTAAATGTTATACCATACGTAATTAAAAAAACATATTTATTTATAGAATACGTAGTAATCAATATACCCAATGTTTTATTATTATCAATAACTGATGAATGAATGATATATATTTACAATATAATAGTTATATAAAGAATTGTAATTAAATAAGGTAAAAAGGGGATTATATTTATATTATGTATGAATGTGTACTATTGTAAAATAAAAAAAGCCTATTATCCAAGTAATCTAATAAATGTTATTAGTAATTTTATTATTAATGTGTGTGATGAATCTTGCCATTTTTTTTTCTTTTGTATATAAAATAATATTATTAGTGTATAATAAGGTTGTTGTTGTTGTTTTGATTGTAATAATAGAATGATGTGTGTGATGGAGTGAGAGTAAAAGAGCTGCTATTGATATTGATGATTCGTATCTCAATGGATGATCTGTTGTTGTCGATGATTAATAGAATATGTATTTGTTTGATTTTTACTCGATAAAGAGAATTGTTGATGGATGATATGCTTTTTTTTTTGTTATTGTTGCTCTTGTCGACAGAAGCTGTCGAGGTTAACTTTTTATGAGAGTATTTAATATACTTTTGTGATTATTCCTCTTGATACTGTATCGATTTCAAGTCATATGTATTGATTTTGTTGCTTAAAGTGGAATTGTATTTGTAATCATCGACGGTGATAAGATAGTTGATTGGTTTTCAAGTCGATTAGATCTTGTGTATTGATTCTTGTATTTGATATTGTTGTAACTAAGGGATTGAATCATATTTGTATATCGTTTGATCCATTTTTTATTCGATTTGACATCTTTGGTCTTGATTGTAGTACTGGATCTTGAGTTTTTTTTTGTTTGATCCTTGACTTGATAGATTTTTTTATGTTTAGAAATAGATGGACTTGTTTACTGCTTTTGATTTTATCTTTTTTGAACGATATCCATTGATATATAATGTCTTTTCTATATATCAGAAGCTCTTTTGCTTCTCTGGTTGACTGTTGATTTTATATTTCCTTTGTGGTGTGTTTGTGTAGAGAAGGATGTATGAGGAGTATGAGGGAATATTTGAATAGTAATAATAAAGGTTAATAGTATTTTATATATCTTTTTTTTTGTATCTTTTTTTTTGTATCTTTTTTTTTTGTATCTTTTTTTTTTTTGGCAATCATCATCACACACACAAATAACAACATTACCATTTACATTTCTTAAGAATACTGGAATTTCAGTATTAATATTTCACAACGTATCTTTCCTTTTTTCTTTTTTCTTTTTTCTTTTTGGAATCAGAGGGAATAGTCTTGGGTATATTGATGTTGGATTGAGGCAAGACTGGAATATTCATCCATTGTTATTTTCGAATATGGTGGCAGGAATTTGCGTGTGTGCATATTCGTCCACGTGTGTATGTGTGTGTGTTTGTGTGTGTAACCTCCATATCCAAAAATAACAGTGAATAGAATAAATACATCATGACCTTCTTGAAGTGATAATTTAGATTATTGTTCTTGAAATAACTTGAGAAATGATGTCTTGATATGCAATAATAGTATACGTATGCATAGCAGCGTCGAGAATCATATTCCAGTCTTGCCAACACCGAAAAAAATACAAAGAAACAAAAATCTTGATAATTAAAAGGTTTCTTGTTGTGTTTCTTGATAAATATAGTTCACCTTCTTGACTAGATCGTAATGGATTGTAATGGATGCGCCATACGTAATAGATAGTTCACCATGATAATTTAAATAGATGTGTACCTCGTGTAATACGAGAACGAAACCAAATCCCACATTTTGTTGCTGTCTACCACATGTAATATTATTATGACACTCATCTGGTCTGTGTCATAATAACAAATTGCCCACCTTTTTCTTTATTCTTCTTGATGTTACTTATGCACTTCATCATATGGATTGATGTATGTTGTTTCTTGAATAACACGGGTTCATACATCACCAAATGATTTGCTACTTGACTGGTTATTGTTTTTATTCACTGGATGAATACGTAATAAAACTTGAGATTGATTTGATGATGGTTTATCAAATATATCTTGAATGTGGGATTTGGTTTCTTGTGTGTATATGTACTCCTTATTTCAAAAGTAGATGACAATAGAACAACTATGCTTGATGGATAGCATGTTGTTTCTTGAATAATGAATAAATCATCTGAAATAATTTATCAACGCCAGATAAATATAAAGCACCATGAAATAAGATATAAAGTCGGTTGAAGGAGGTACACACCAAGTAGGAGCATATACACACATGAATCCTTCCTATCTTGTTAATTCCCATCAAAATGTTGCGGTCATAATTTGGTTCCAATAGAAAACAAGTTGTAAAGAATTACAAGTTTCGTTTAAGATTGATCAAAAAGTTGATAAAGTAAAGCACCGAATTGTGAAACCAAATAGTGACCGCATCAAATAGCTGAATAATAAATATTGCTCCCTTTTTTTCTAGACTAGCAATTATATATAATTTTTACCAGAATAGTTCCATTATCACCCAATATAATACACACCAAAGTACCAACTATGAGTCTTAATAATAAAAACAATAGCAATAGTAAATCGGTTCAATCAATGTAAGAAGAAAGAAACAAAGATTGTATCATAAAGGTAAACATTCCCAAAGGAAATTGAATATGTGAAGATGAATCAAAAAAAGTTTTTCAGTATTAGAGCCGCCAAGAACTGATATCAAAGCACAATAAATTTCATTCAAGCCAAAGACGGGATTCTCTTTTTTTTTTGTTTTTCTCTTATACACAGATGTATAATAATGGCCTGCTTTCAGAAATTAATTTACGAAAACAATTGGATTAAACTTTCTAATCACCAAAATCAAATACCAAAAAATGACAATAGCTAGCCATAGTTAGGGTCAAAGTCAGTCGTTACCACGACATCATTAACAAAAAACCACGGGAGCCTTGAATTGCCAAAGCATTGAATAGGGTCAAAGTCAGTCGTCACCAAAACGACCATTCACATCGCGTACACTCCATGTTTCTTTTCCATATCGCCAAGGAAATAGAAACAACGCTTTCTTCCACCTTGGAAAGCCCGATTAGAACACATAGTACACCTTCCCACAATGTACCATGATTCCCAACACAGCTGCAATAAGCCCCTTCTTGACAGGAAGACGATCCCAGCTTCAGAATCTCAATGGGAGGTAAGAAGAAGAAGGAAAAACAGAAACAATGACACAGAGTCTATGCCATAACCGGTGGGAGATCGAGGTACCCATATACACAACAGCCTAGGATGACCAGAGACTATTCGGAATGAAGAGTCGTTATTGCAGTAGAGCTACTTCGAACGAACTCTTGTATCCACAGCTACCACCTCATTAATCCCGAAGGGCAGAGAATGGGTCATAATGGAACTTTTGACAAGATCTTTGCGACTTGAAAACAGTAACTTGAAACAATGACAACAACTTGTTTTGACCTTGATAATTTTTCTAACAGATTTCTTTTCATAACAAATTTATTCCCGTAGATAGAGAAAAAAAATGCTATAAAAAGAAACCAATAAAAAATAGATGAAAAACTTTCAATATTTAGTAACCCACACTTTTAAAGTATATAAAAATATATAGAAATATATAAAAATAAAAAATGATAATGAAAATGATAACTTACAGTAAAATAATATAAAATTAAATGAGTCTTGTTGTCATTAAGAAACAAAAACCGGCGGCTGCAAAAGATCTGTTGGTGTTCCAAATATGCCTCATCTTGCTCACCAAGACTAACAAGGAATGACGTAGGGGTATACAAAAGCTCGTCCTTTTCACCCTACCACAATAACGAACATCCCCACCCCAAATAGTCTAAGGCCAGAGCCTAGACCGAGCATATACAGATACCCCTTTACTCCCGGTGGTTATGACACAGGACATCCATGCCGCGTCCTATTCCCCCAACCCCTTCTTACCTTGATCCCAATGAGACCATCCACCGAAATGCCTTCCTGCCAACCCGTTTCAAAAGGCAAATTGCCGCAGTGCCGACACCAAGCCAACCAAACCTTCAGAAGCGCACACACACGCAACGCAACTACAACGTCTATATATTCCAATAAAAAAATCAAATACTTAGTTCTCAGCTATCATTGATCTCTTTTTTTTTAATTATTTTTTAATAAGAGGGAACTTACCATGACACTGCTTGTATCATCAAATCTTAAAACAAAAGCGTCCAAAACAGACACTCCATCGTATGCCCAACCGACATACCACAAGCACAAACAGAGTTCATGCCTAATATAATTTTAAATATACAAAAGAAAATTATTAGTAATTGTTATTAAATTATTTTAGTGGAAACTTGTTTTGAAGATAAGTTGTCAATGAATAATTATTTTTTATCAACTTACCATTACCATTGCATGCGCAAAAGCATACATAAAAAAAACGCCAAAGGAGACGCAGAAAAAATACACACACCGGGCTGCCGCGCAACAGCTAAAAAAAAATATGTTGTCAATTAGTTTTATGCACATGGGATATATTTTTTGTATGTGGATATCTTCTTTTATCTTTTGAGTAGACTTACCAGAAATGCCGAGGGCGTCGAAAAAAATTAAAAAAAAAAAAAAAAAGTGCCAAAGAAGACACCGAAAAAAAGCACAAACACCGGGCTGCCGCACAACAGCTATAAGAAGATAAATTGTTAATTAGTTTTTATGCACATGAGAAATTATTTTTTATATATAATTTTTTTTGTATCTTTTAAATAAACTTACCAAATGCCGAAGGCGTCGAAAAAAGAAAAAAGCACCGCACACACACACACGGACGTAGGAGCAATCAGCAACAGAGGTGCACACACAAACACATGTTGAGAAAGAGAGAGAGAGAAGAAAAAATAAAATAAAAAAAAGAGTAAAAAAAATGTAAAGAATGCGAGAATTCCTTCAAGCCAACAAACGAACACAGTTACCCGTCGTCTATATATAAAAGAAAAAAAAGAATAAAAAAAAGTTAATATTTATGAAAAGTACGCTGAAAAAAAAGTATCAATAAAAAATAATACTTACGAATTATCTGCTTCAATCATCATCATCATCGTCCCCAAAGATCTCAGCAAGAATATCTTCAACTTCAGGAAGTCGTGCAGCTTGTGGTGGTGGGAAAGCAGGAGCTTCATCGTCATTCATATGACCGTCGACACCTACACGGTCTTCTTCATCAGCAGGGATCAGCACTGAGGCGTCACCTTCTGCAAGTTCGTCGACACCTACACGAACCTCTTCATCATTGAATTCTTCCTCTACTAAAGCGGCAAGGTTTGTCATAGTAGGAAGGTCCGAAAACACATCCACAAGACTACCATAACCATCAGCAGTCATATTGGCTTGATCCAAAGATGGTAACATGTCGGCTAAAATAGCCAAAGCAAGTGCATCAACTGATGCTATGGCATCACCCATATCTTGCACATGTTCGGAGTCCTCGACTGCAGCAGCATCAGCGATTACTCCAAGACCAAAGTCCAAATAATCATCAGCGCTGAATACAGGAGCGTGTTCCTCCGGCATTGACTGCTCTTGTGCTGGAAGCATGAATGCCAATTCAGCAGCAGTTTGCATAGCACTGGGTGCTTCTCTTTCAACAAGTTCGTTGACACCAACACGAACTTCTTCACCATTGAATTCCTCAACCAAAGCAGTAGCATTTGTCATTGTAGGAAAATCCGAAGACACATCTACGCGACTAGCATTACCAGCAGTAGTAGTATTGGATTGCTCCAAAGGTGGTAACATGTTGGCTGCAATAGCCAAAGCAAGTGCATCAACTGATGCTGTGGAATCACCCACATCTTGCGCATGTTCAGAGGCCTCAACTGCAGCAGTATCAGAGATTACTTCAGGACTAAAGTCGTCCGAATCATCATCAGCACCATCCATAGGAGTATCTTCCTCTGGGATTGACTGCTCTTGTGCTGGTGACATTAATGTCAACTCAGCAGCAGTGTCCGTAGCAGCAGTGGCATCATAGCCAACTGAGCTTTCTTGTTGTTCTTGTTGTTGTTCTCGTTCTTGTACGCCGTTATCCATGGAAACGGAATCACCATCAATATCCATGGCAACAGGACCAATCTCTCCAGCAGCTGCAGAAGGGATTTCATAGGAATCATCTACGAAAGAATCTTCCATTTCCACATCGCAATCAGGGAAAGGAGTTCCTGCTGGACAAGAAGACAAAGTACCTTCAAGTGCTAAGGAATCAGCGTCAGCTTCCTCTTCCCATGATTGCACTTGAACATCATCGCTAGAAATATCAACAAGCATCGGTGATCCAGGCTCATCTTGGTGTTGAATAGAAGCCGAAGCTTGGGCACTAGGACCTAAGTCCATGGCCGCGAACTGCTCGCACAAGAGATCAACTGCATCAGGGAGCACAGTTGGCGATGTGTTTGAATGTGACTTTTTACGGTCATCATTACGACGTCGAGGAAAGATACCACGCAAGAGATCTTCCAATGTTTCATACACCTCCACATCAACAGGGTAGAAGTTCTTGGTGCCACCATTAGGTGTGTGAAATCTAATCCAATCATCGTGATTCCATTTAAAATATGGAATAGGCGACTTTACTTCTTCTCGGGGCTTGCCCACAACAGGCGGTTCACACAACACACGCCGCAAACGAGAAACCTCCTCATAATGAGAAGCAACAAATGCATAGTCGAGACTTGGCGGCAACGGCGAAACGAAAAAAAGTCCCATTGACAAGCATTGTCCAACAATAAATGTGCGCAATGGATTGCAACACGATGAGAAAGAGATGAATGCCACAAGGGCAAGGAATGCATAAAAGCAAAACCATGAAAAATAGTACACGTAGTACAGGTAGACAATATTGGTCGCAAGCAAAGCGAAATAGCAGGCAAAAACAGCCAAACCGAAAGTAACGAAAGGTTCGTAACGGAAGGATTCTTCAAGTAGCCGGAACATAAGTAACAAAGTAAAAAAAAAGAGGCTCTGAGGGGTAAAGAAGAAGAAAAAAGAAAATGAGAGAACGGGATATATTTTGATTCAGAAAAAAAAAACCATGTGATTCTTCATTAGGCAATTTTTTTTTTACTTTTTAACATATTTTTCGCGTCATGGTACTATGGAAGCGTATAAAGCGTGAATGTGTTTAATAAAAGTAAAAAAGTTGCAGTAGCAACATTGTTATTGAGATGGAATGACGCGACTTAATCTTTGTTTGTCCCGGAATGCTCAGTTCCTGTAGAATTTACAGTTCTGGCAACTTTTTTTTTACTTAAGGAATGAACTTTTTTTTCCCATTTTCCTTTTTTCTTCATATTTTTCGCGGCATGCTACTACGAGCGTGTCAAAACCGTGAATGCTTATAATAAAAGTGAAAAAGCTGCAGTGGCAACATTGATGTAGAGATGGAATGGCACCACTTAATCTTTATTTGTCACGAATTGCTCAGTTCCTGTAGAATTGACACTTGTGTCTAGTTTAGGAAAGAGCGTTTTTGTTTTATTCTTTTTCTATTTTCCTTTTTTGTTCGTATTTTTGACGTCATGGTATTATGAGCCTGTCAAAGCGTTTTAATAAAAGTGAAAGGGTTGCTACAGTAGCATTATCATGGAAATGAAATGACACAACTTAATTTTAGTTTCCCACGCATTCCGGTAGTTGTTACACCCGTGTTTCCCCTTTTTTAAACTATGAACTTTTACAAGTGTATATTATTACTATGGTCATATTTTTATTAATAACAATATTTTTTATTATCCAGTATTATAAGTTAACAATAATTCTTTTAATGACATTAGAAATAACGCAATGGAACAAAATTAGGTAATGTCAAAAAAAACACTACGAACATAGTGCGTATAAACATGATTATATATTGTTCAAACATAAAGATTGAAGTTTGCTATTACTTTTACTTTATGTTGATAAATTGATAATTTAGATTTCTCTTCAACAAGATCAAGAAAAAAATATTACAGCATGGAATGTTGCCTATTTATCGCAATATATACGTATATGTTCTTCTTTGTTCATAATAATTGTTACCCAACTGAATTCAGAGTAATTGCATAGGTATATACTATTATTAGTTAACCTGAGAGCTGGATCCAATCGGATCATCGATGCACAACTAGTAGTATACAGATATGGAATGGGTTACCAGGATAGAAATAACACAATATCATATAAGTAAAAATCTACGTACTTGAAAATAATAGATAAATCAATGGGCTGATGTAGTATATCAATAATGTGGGTAGAGTTTATTTATTTATTTTTGTATTAAACATAATATATATTAACCTTAAATAATAAGCCTACATGTCTAATAATGTTTAAAATACATAAATAACATGAACTACAAAAATGGAGAAGAATTAGCATATGAGTATATGTATTTTAAAAAAAAATCGGAAGAATTTTATATATAATGGGGCTAAAAAAATGGCACAGAAGTGTCAAATGTTTGTTACACAATAAAGATGAGGAATGTTTGCACCATGTATCTTTAAATACGACTCTATCTTTGTATTCATCTTCATAGGGATCTATTAAAACAGCTTAGATTACAAAGCTCAAAGCTAACGGCCTGCCAAATGAAACAAGAGCAACAAAAATTAAACTGATATACTCAGCACCACTGGTAGTGTCCAAAAAAAAGTATGATAATGTTGGCTAAAGGTAATCATAATACTAAGACAGAAATAATCATAAATGAAACACTATATGTAAAAGAAAAGTCTATTGTAAGAGAATTGATTTATTAGTAAATTCCGTGATTCCTTTGTAATCAATATATCATAAAAAATAAAATATGACCAAATAAATTAGACAACCAAGTAATTCAAAATCAGGTTGGTCAAACAAGGAAACACACAAACACTTTAAACTGAAGACAATGTTAAAAAGCCGAAAGAGTGATAATAAACTAGCAAGAACACACCAAAGTGTAGCATCTCATGTAAAACTTACTAATGTCAATATGCACGACTAGATTAATACGCCCAAAATATTTTGCACGGATCATGATAGCAAGAATAATGACATTAGTAAAATGAGCCATCTGTTACTTCGGATACTAAAGTAGATCGTCCTGTACACGCGCTTGTAATAAAAAATAAGGACTTGTATAACACTCAGGCAAATATATATATATATATACGTATATATATATATGTCGATAAACCAAGTGTCTACAATATCACTATTTATCGAGTAGTGCCGATGACAATCATCTATTTAAAAACCTTGTTTAAATTTTTGCTCTTATTTTGATATCAAATCCACTAGTCCCCCGATACTGTTGTTTCAATTAAATTAATACTACTGTAGATACTTTAATGTCTCTTGTTGTTTGAACTGCTGTTTGTACTAGCCTTTATATGAAAGTATATAAAAAAAGTAAAAAATTATGGAAAAGAGGGCCATAATAATGATAGATGTATTGTGACCAAACGCCATCGGTATTTCAAAATATGCCAAACTGGCAAAATAAGTTAGCAAAAAGCAAAATAATTATGCAGTAATATCTACTCCTTTTCCCTCTCTATTACCTTTAAGTTTTTGATCCGGTCCGAAACCATTTTAAGGAAATGGTAATTGAATTAATTTTGCCCAGTCAAATATAACACGTTCTTAGATTTGATAGGCAATCGTTTCGTTCCATAGTACAAAATACGTACTAATTATTTTAGTGAGATTAGTAGCGGTACTATTACGTACCCGTTTTAATGTTTACATCGGGATTGGATGATGAAACATAATCCAAGTACATACGTACTAGCATGACTGTAAACACTGACTTCTTTTCTCAAGTATAAGATAATCCCATAGCATTGTTACCTTAATGTATATATCTCTTTACCTTCTTTTTTATTTTATTATCACTGTTGCTATTTGCTCGATACGTATAATTTATGATGACCCAAGATTATTATTATTCGGCTCTTTCAAATTATACAGATTTTGATTCAATTATTCAAATATTTAAGATACATGCAGCTCGTTATCACGATAGAGTCTTTATACGCTACCAAACATACCCTAATTCATTGGAGTACAAGATATTAACATACGGTCAAGTTGATAATATTAGTACAAATTTGGCGAACATATGGAAACCTACTTTTTTGCAAGCTCAGCCTTCTTCTTTTTCTTTACATAAAGTACAAGAAGAAGAAAATGAACCGACAGCGACAGCTCAAAAAAAGCAATGCCTCGTAGCTCTTAACGATGATCCAGTACAATCAGTACTTACATTACTTGCCACATTAAAACTTGGTTTAATTTATTTTCCATTATCAACTCTTGATTCTGATGCTGCTATTATTCACTTGCTTCAAAAAACAAATGTGAGCTGTTTAGTTACTTCAGAAGCATGTTATAACAAGGCTTTGAGATGTACAAGAGAAGCAATGGTGGCCACAGCTAATATGATTCAAAAAAATCACTCAACAAAAGCAGCCCCAAATAGCATTGAAATAAAAATATGGAATGATCAACTTGATATTGACGAGCTCGCCAACAATATAAAAGTAACATTACCGTCATTGTCAGTAACAACAGGGATATTAGAAAGTAAAGATATTAATAGTAACAATTGTAATATTTCATCGACGGAGAATAACACTCAAAAGAAAACATCACCCTTGACTGACAACAACGTCGTTATTAACAAGAACAACAGTAGAGAGAAAACCTTTTCAACTGATATAGTTTTATACATGCATACTTCTGGATCAACTAAATTTCCCGACCTAATTGGTTGGAACACACAATCCATCCTGTACTCAGCTTTCGTGACATTGTCCCAACGAATGTATGATGCCAATGTACCCTTTGAATCTTCTGACATCTTATTAGTTCCCATCTTATTGATAACGGGTCCCGACGTTGATTTTTTGCTGTCAGCAATATTGGCTGGATCCAGTATTGTTGTATTCCACGATAACAAACCAAAACCAGCAGACTTGCTTGCCGCTTCAGAAATGTTTCATGCTACATTCCTGTTCGCTCCTCCTGCTATCCTGGATCAACTAGCTAATTATATAATAGCCAAGGAAGAACAAGAGCAAAAACAGCAAGCGAAGAGACGTGGTGTTGGTGATGGTAACAATCACTATCAAACGAAAATAACAACTTTATTCAAAAGATTCAAATTCTCCATGTACTTTGGGGGAATGCTTTCTAAATCGACTGGTGACTTTTTAATGTCAAAAGGGCTGAATCTACAAAGTGGCTATGGATCAACAGGTATGGAGGACTATTCTTTTTTCTTTACCTGTAATCTAGATTTTTTTTTGTCATATACGCATAAGTAGATAATACTAGTTTGTAACCATACCATTTTACTCTTTCTCAACCTATATTATAAGAAACGGGTCTTATTTGTTTATCCGACGTTTCAAAGAAAAATAGTCATGGACATAGTATTCATGTAACAAGCCAATTAATGCAATATGTATCTTTTGAGCCATATGATAGCCAAAATGAATCCCTGGAACACAAGGGCAATAGCAAAAAGAGTAGTAAAGAAAAATTATATCAATGTATTATTCACAATAATTATATTTCCCTTGCCAAAGGTGTTGCTAACAGACCTAATGGTGATTTCGCCACCAAGGATTTATTTGTAATGCAAAAGCAATTAACTGATGGGTCTCATTATTGGTCTTTTGTTGGAAGAATAGATGATGCATTTAAGACGTACGTAGGGATATATAAAAAAAATACATCAATGATAAGAATTTAGTGACTCTATTATTATACAAACAAGACGACAAGAACGAAAAAAAAATTATAATTATTATTCATATTTTGGGAATATCTTTTTCTTTTTTGTAATTAGATCTTATGGTGAAAAAGTAATTCCTACACCCATGGAAAAAATAATATGTAGTGAAGATATAATTCGAAACTGTATTATTGTAGGAGAAAATAGAGAAGGCACAGCTGTACTAATTGAACTAGATCGAGAAAAAGCATCTGCTTATTCTTCAAAGGAAATCTCTGACAAAGGTAATATAGTTTGTTAACAAAGGTCTCATGTGTCTCAGGATTATTTGGGATGTAAAAATAAGTAATGTAATCTCTCCTATTATATAGTGCATGAAGCAGTTCGGCAGGGAAATGAATATGCACTTTATGATGCAATTGTTTCGGTTCCCGATAAAGTATACATTTTACCTGCTGAAAAACAATTGCCAAGATCACGTAAAGGAACAGTTGTTCGCAAAATAGCAAATGATATGTTTAAACAAGAGATTGAGTTGTTATATTCTTTTAACAATAACATTGTATAGTTATTTATACATAGCAAAAAACGTATTCTTTTCGATTCATGGATATTTTTGTCCAGTCTATTTTCTAGTATATATAATTTTTATCATTATCAAAAAGATAACAAATAAACTATGTGTTTTTTTTTTCATTTTACCGTAGAGCCATATATGGCTATCTTATAAACGAAGAATATATTATTAAAAATACGAAAGCGACATCCAGATTTCAGACATAAAAAACTTCTCTTTCCACGTTAGTACGACATTTGTGAAAACTCCCTTGGGTGTTAAAGAAAAAAAGACTTTATGATCGACTTTGTATTATAGAAGGTCATGGTAAAGAAGTAAAACGACAGTAAGTAAAAACCCATCACCGGTTTTTTTAGTATAATACAGCCATGATATCATAATTTTCGAATTTTTTTTCTCAGCTCTATGCAGGATTTTCACTAATAATTGATGGACCTTATTTTGAACTTGGCGTCGCACCAGTTTCTTATTCGGCATGAATATTTCCCAACAGTTCTTGACTAAGATGATATTATTACAGAAGGGAATTAAAAAAAAAACATTTCTGCAGCATTAGTTAATTTTAACTTTGACCAAAACTCTTTGATTGAATTTGGAAAGCGGGATAATACCTTGATATAGATACAGTGCAATGTCTTAAATCCACGGGCCCCCATTACTTTTATGCTGTTCGGATGATGATGGATGCTTGCGCTTCACTAAAACGTTCACCACAGTCCCTCAATGTGTAAAATGGCCAATTCACGTTTAGAAAAAAGGATGCTTTTCACCAAATAATCTGGAATTTCACAAGAGTTATTTTTTGAATAAAGATCAAGGTAGCAAAGTGACAAACTCTTATCATTTTGCGAAAAGTGTACGTGTCATATAAAGTCTCAATTGTCAACTCTACAAATTTTTGGATAAAAACGTTGTTGTGACGAAATCCGAACAAACCCCCCAAAACTAGATGTTTAAAACTGCTGAAAAATCACAGAATACGCTGGCAAGATATTCTATTTATTCATGGACTTGTCAGTGTACTTTGAATATAAAAGTTCAGAAAAAGAACACATTGATTGATTAGTTCTAAATGAATTGGACAAATCCATAGATAAATATTCATGCCGAATAGAAATTGGTGTCACGTCAAGTTGAAAAATAAGACGCGCGAATTTTTAGTGAGAATCCTATATATATTTCTCAACTCTTTTCCTGTGTTGTTCTTGTTACTGTTGGTGGTGGTGTCGTCGTAGTCGATAGTGTAAATATAGAAGAAAAACTTATTTAAATCTTTTTGAAAACAAATAGGAATACTAAACTTTTCGAACAGCCACATGAGGCATAAAAATAGAGGATGACCTTTCTTTGTTGTTATGAATAGCAAACCAAAAGTATAAACGACGGCTATACATAACCGAACATCTCGTGACCTCAAAGTATCTCAGAGGCTGCGAGAGTTTAATAATAGATTTTTTCTTTCTTCCTTTTTTTAACTTTATTTTTTTTCTCTCTCAAAACTTGTTCTATATAACACATTTCTTTCTTTCACGTTCTCCTCTTAGCTTTTTTTCTAATCTTCCCTCCTGGATAAACTTTTTATACAGAAACTAAATATATTATTTTTATTAAAGCAATCTTTTTTTAATCAGAAAAAATAAATTTAAAAAGAAAATAAATTGACTATTTTTGTCTTAGTCTGTGAAAAAAATAGATCCTTTTTTGAAACAAGAGAGCCACAAAAAAATGGTTTTTGCGTATACTCTGAGTTTATTTTAGGTATTTTCAAGCCCCAAATAAACCTGTGTTTAAGCAATGACATAAAAAACAAGATAAACTTGTACAACAAGCTTTTTGGTGAAACAACATAGTTACAAAAAAAAAAGCCCAACATTATACGGAGATACTTTATTTGTTGTAATATAACAAATATTGTTTTTTAATATTGAAAAACTAATTACACGTGTAATAATTAATATTACTTGAAGTACTGACTACTTGTATTCCATTATTTAACTAAGTAAAAATATATCTATCTTTGTATTTAATGTGGCGTTCAATGATAAGTATATAAAAAAAAAAGGTTCTTTTCTCGGAACAGTGTATTCGTGTACCGAAGGAAAAAAAAAAGCCTACAAAAGAACAAAAAACAACAACACATAACTAAAAAAGAAAACCTTCTTTTAACTACTTACTGTAATAGTTTAACCGTCATCTTTCTTATTATACTTTTTAAAATACAAATAATAATAAGCTGATTGACATAATAAACATCAAAAGCAAGATCATTATAAATGAAACTAAAAAAAAAAAAATTAATATTTTATTACTATTTTGTGCTTCAAATGGTTTATATTTCTTGAAAAGGACCAAAGACCACGATGAAAAATGACTTTTCAGTTATAATAGGGTCCAGACAAAAAAATATGTATGGGTCAATTTTACAAACAGCGAAGCCCAGCTACTATTTATGTGTAACAATGACCTTGTTCAATTTTCTATATTGAGTAAAAAAAAGGTTCTTTTTATGGATTAGGGGCTGAGGGTGATGATGATATTTTTATTATGAGAGGAGTCCTCGAGAACAAAAACCTATTGGCGCCTTTTGCTTATTATAGCTTTTTTTTTTTTTTTGCCCGGCGACACCAGCCTAAAAATAATAATAATAAGAAGGTCTCCCCGTTTTTTTCTTCTTTTCTTTTCTTCTTCTTTACGTCTACTATTATTATTATTATTACTTTATTTCTTTTTTTTTTATTATTACATTCACCCACATCTACAACCACATAAATATACACATAAATAATAATGTTTAAACGTACATTACTATTACTGTCAACACTACTTGTCAATATGGCGTTGGCATGTGAACCAGAATGTCGTCACGGTCTCGCTGCAGCATTTGCTGGTTTCTATGGTCCTGTTATCCAACTTTCGGTTGAAGACTTAAAAAATACCTTTTCACAAACATTATTCAATATCACTTTACCATCCCAAATTTCTTCTACTGTTCCTGAAGATATCTTACGGAACGGTGTCGCCAACAGCTTATCTGAGACTCTTGAATTATTTGTTAATCAAGCATCTGGCAAACCTCTCGAAGATGGTATTTTTGCCGTCATGTTTTCCGAAGCCAATCCTTTCAAGGGTGATTGTAACCATCCTGCACGTTTAACACGAAAGATGCCTCCTACAGGCGAAAGTTGGTATAGAGAAGAATGTAAGTTTTCTTTTATTCTTTCGTTGTCTTCTTTTTGCTGGAAGCAAATCTTATGTCTCTATTTATATAATTTCCCCCCTATTATTTTTATTCTCAACATATATCATTCGCATATATTAACTCTTGCATACGTTTATAAATTTATTGTAGGTGAAAAAATGGACTACATTTGTGGTAATCCACCTTCCATTTGTCATTTCTTGGACGATGTAAGTTTTTTTTAAATCTTGAAAGAAAAATGAAGGACAGGAAAAAAGAGGAAGGGGGTTACAAATACTGTAACCGTTACCTTGTTTTGTGTGTGTGGGAGATAATATTATTTTTTGGAGTTTTTAAGAAACTTACACAAAAAAAAAAATTTCATTCTTCAAAATAGGTCAAAGCACGTATCGTTAATCGTATTAAAGCACAACTTTCTGGTTATGCAACATTCGATAATGGATTCCTTGTACGTAACGTTGTTCAAACTGTTAAAATGACTACTGACGCAGTGTTAGATGACTATGGAGCCGGTTCACAAAAGGATGATCCTAATGTTGTTGCCTTTAAGAATGCTCTTATCAGTAATGCATTAAGATCTTTGGATACTTGGGCCGAAGTGGATGTAAAACAATTGTGCAACCGACCCGGTCAAAAGGAAGCTTGTGATGGTTGGGATGAAGAAATCATTCCCGAAATCTTAAAGTGGCCTTAAAGAAGTAGTTTACTCTAAATCTTTTCGCATATACTTTTCCTCTTTCTCCTTTTGTTAATAATAATACACATACAAACACACAGCAAACCACATAAACATATCCTTATATAACCTTTTCTTCTTCTTTCGCATCATTTGTTTTTTTTTGTAACTCAACTAGAAAAGAAGAAGATACAATTAACTTATACTCACATACGCACACATCAAGAAAACCACACAGTCATTACATTTTCCTTTAAAATCATTATTTTCCTTGTAAAAATTTCACTTTTCTTCATCGATGTTATTTTTTTTTCCATTTTTAATATCGTTTTTTTTTTCTATTAAAAATAAACTAAAAAAAATTTGGGTTTATCACAGTCATAACTCAATGCTGCTCAACCATTCGTTTTTTGTTTGTATTATGCTTAATTAAATTTCTTTCAAGTCTATAATTATAATTATACAACATAGGAGGAACAGTGTATATCATATTTTTTTTTTGTTTTGTTGTTTTGGTACCTGAAAATTGTTAGGTAAGAAAAGGGAAGAAGGGGGAAAAGTTCTCCTTGAGAAACAGGTTCTTCTAGTTTTTCAGAAAATCTCACCTTACGTACAATGGGAGTGAATATATATTAATAGCATACGATCAAACATTATCTTTCTATATAAAAGTATAAGTAGTTTATGTAAATGTGTAAAAAAAACACCGAGTAATAATAACAACCGATAGTAATAAAGGAAGCCGAAATACATGATAATAAATAAGTATATGGTCTCTTGTATACTAAAAATTAAACTAACCTTTAGTCTAATATCATCGATACGCACATCTATCTCAAAGATTTGTCATCATATTTCTATGTTCGATATGTTACAGTATCCACACGAAGATGTTATCGATCAACAAGCTCAAGGAGCGGCTATAGGAATAATGTTATAAAGCATTACAACTACCTATTGAGGCAAATCATCAATACACACACACACACACACACACACACACACACACACACACACACACATATATATGTATATACAATATGTGACAAATAATGGTTCTATTTTACTGGTTCAAGTACGTATGTACATCAAAAGTTGAACGGGGCTTCAGAGTACGTAGAGTATGTAGTAGTTGACAATCGTCGGTGTTACCACATTGTTTGTCACTAAGACCATCCTTTCATGATGATTTACCCAAGGAGTTTTTCCTGGGTCCAAAATTATTGCTGCCACAAAACGTATATTATACTATATTATATTATATGAAATAGTTTTATTTGTAGAAATTTAATAAATAGTAAACGATAATTATAATATATATATCAAGTATAGTTATTGTAAAACAAATAGTTCTAGTTTATATCAAATTGAACGTTCAATGAGTACGTGTGATAAAAGATGGCTTTTTCAAAACATAGTGTTTACGAGCAGTTATAATCGAGAAATCATTGTTACTTGCCTGGCCTACCGTCATTATAAAAGTTCTTTGCTCTGCCCGCTATTCTTTCAATATTATCTTTTACTGTTATTTCCATTGTTGCCGTTGTTACCATTGTTACCATTGTTGCCGTTGTTGCCACTTTCGCCTTGTTGGTTTTCATCTACAGAGTTCGGAGGGTTTGGAGGGTTTCCTTGAATGTCTCCATCTACAAGATCACGCACTCTCTGTTATTATTTATGTTTTTTTTTTTCGCTCAAATACCATACTTCTTTGTATGTAAACGGTTTCTTTTTACATATTATTGTATATAAAGCAATATTGTTCTTCACATTTTTTCAGCTTACCCGTTTTAGCTGTAGCAGCGCCACCATAACTACTATCACCGGAGTTACCACCACCGAGTGGAAGTTTGCCAAGAGGAACGTCAACAGGGAGGTTTACAGGAAGGTTGCGTTTTGAAACACTTTTTAAACTAGCTCTAAAACGTCCTCGACCCATTTGGTTTTGTTGGGATTCACCAGTAGTAAAACTAGCACTGGCAGAAGCTTCAATTACGGATCCTGCAGAAATGACCAAGACACTGGCAAGTAAAGCAGTAAATAATTTCATGCTGCAGTTTGCTTTGTATACTTGTACAAACAACTTTGGGGAAAAAAAGATTAAAAACCATTTTAATATCATAAAAAACTAAATGTTTTATATACAATTTTTTTCTTTTTCTTTTTCTTTTTCGTTTTTGCTTTTTGAGTTCCTGATCTTCTTATTTTCTTTCTAGTTGTTGTCATTCTCCTTTTTCTTTTCTTTCTTACATGCATCATCATTATGTAATAAGAATATTATCAACAAGAAGAAGAATGCAGTTTTTTTTACTTGTTGCACGAAACTATGACAGAATTTGATCTCTCGTGTATCTTTTTTTTTATAAAAAAAAAGATAAAGCCTCCGTTTTTTTTTTCTTTTTAGTACTTACTCTATTTACCATAAGGTCAAAGATGGGCCCAAAGTTTTTTTTTGGTCTTAATATTTTGCATTTGACATATTGAAGAATTAAGTCTTAAAAACGTATGAAATGATAGATAATACTTATACATGACTTTTTTACTTTTTTTTTTTATTTTATCGAATAACTTTTTTATCAAATGAAATTGTTGAATAAATTAGTTGGGTAATTAGTAGCAAAGGGAGCATGAAGTTGTTGTGAGATATGAAGTGTGAGCTACTACTACTTTATCTCTATGCACATGTCATAGTTCTGTCGAGGAGGTACAGAGAGGGGTTAAAGGAGAACATTGTGTATCATAAGAGACATAGAGTTCTTTTCCGGAGTCATTGCAGTAGTGATTTTTTGAGGGGTTGGATTAAAATACAACACTTTGACAACTCAACATACATGCTTGATATACAGTAATATCTCGCTTTATGTTTTATTTGGATTTTATTTCTCCATATAATATTCGGTAGTTTTGTTTTAATTTAAAGAGATATACGTATAAACCTTCATTATACTATGAGGTGGTATTTTGTTTGGATCACATAAAAAGATATTCAATAATGAATAACCAAGTAACATAGAGAGCAGGAATTTAGATAATTCACGAACAATAGTTACTAAAGAGTACTAAGTTTAGTCAATAGTAGTAGTAGTAGTAGTAGTAGTAGTGGTTTTTTTTCCCTCGTTGATTCGTATTAGCACTATCAAGAAATAGTGGTATTATAACTAATAAGAAAAACAGTTGTATAGAATACCAATTGTTAATGTATATAATTATAAGAGGATACGTGAATAAAAGTGTGGGTTTATACATATTGTATTTAACCATTTATCACTTTTACTGTTGCTAAGATGGACATTTTGTTGTGGTCCTATTAATCAAAACGAAATTTTAATCACAGTTTGCATCAGCACTGATTTTTATTTTTTTTATATTGCAACTCGCCCAAGTTCTTTTTCCACTTCTATACACTTCCTCACCCACTCAACCATCCTATTAATAATATAAAGAGAATGGCAACTACTTTTGTAAGAGGACGAACGATCGAAGTTCCATTACAACATGAACAATTATTAGAAGTAACTTGCGATGATTTACCACCTAATCCAGTTGAACTGACTGACATCTTTCGACAAGAAAATGTTTCTTTAACATATTATCGAATGCTCGCGGTAATGTATATATATACATATATTATATGCTGTTCATTTATATAATAGTTATTATGTTTCTAATTTCAATATATAAACAGGTTGAATATTATCATCAAGATAAGATTGAACAAAGTATACAAGTACTCAATGCATGCATCGAAACTGGTAACTAATAATAAAAATAATTCGTGTTGTTATTGAAAATACTACTATTATTTTTAACGCATCAGATTTTATATATTTATATAAATAGCTAATGAATCTCCTCATACGCAACCTCGACAAAAGTTACCATTACTTACATTACTAGCTACGTTACATATGCGACTTGCTAAAAAATCAACAGATGATTCACAACATAAACAATATCTCGACAAGGCAACCAAGTTTATTCAAGAAGCTGATCGTATTCATAATCAATACGAACAAACTATGGTACTAAAGGGAAATCTTTACTTATTGAAACGCGATGTCAAAGAAGCTTCCAAAGTATTTGATGCCATTCTTGAAAATCGACATAATTGTGTACCGGCTTTGTTGGGAAAAGCAAAAATTCAGTACCACTTACGACAATATAAGGACGCGTTGAAAAGTTATCAAACAGCACTTAAACATTCACGAAGAAATTTATCTGCAGCAGAAATTCGTCTTGGATTGGCACAGTGTTATGCTCAATTGGGTATGATAACTGAAGCTAAAGCTGCATTGACGCGTTGCGTTCAATTGGTAAAGATATATAAAATATTTTCTTTTATTATTCAAAAGTTGCAATAGAACCAGTCTAATAATCATTTATAAATTTTAGGGACACATTTGTAGTGCAACAGCACTTGCTTTATTAGCAATTATTGAATTAAATCAAGCTAAAAAAGGATCTGTGGATTTAACAAAACGCGAAAATGCTTTAACAGAAGGTCTTGCTCATATGCAAGACGCTCATAGAATGGATCCAAAACATCCTGTGGTGTTGAATATGCTAGCAAACCATTTCTTTTTAACGCGTGAATTTGAGAAGGTATTTATAATGAATTGGTTATTTACTTTTCGAAAAAAAAGACCAAAAATGATCTTTAATAAAACTTTTTCCATGTTAACTTGATTTTACATATATATAATATTTATTCATAGACAGTGAAAAGCGGTACAAAGGCTCTTGAAACAGCATCCAATAGAGTCGTTAAAGCTGAAGCCATGTATCAAATTGCACGTGCTCATCATCAAATGGTAATAGTTGGATTTTTTTTTGTCTATTTATAATAATATTGGAATCCTGTATTGACAAAGATATAATGAATGTGATCTGTATATAGCATGAATTTGATGATGCATTCACTTATTATCAACAATGTTTGGATGTGAATCCAAATCATATTTTGGCACAATTTGGTGTTGGTCAAATGCAAATGAAAAGAGGTAAAAACTTGAATATGTATATATTACATAATATAGGAAGAGAAAAAAGAACATAGATTATTGATTTTAATTTATATATGTGCATATATAAAAGGAAACTACGATATTGCCATACCGATCTTTGAAAAGCTTTTGGAAACCGAATTGGATAATATTGAAGTCATGAAGGTAAACTTGCGCTGGAGGTATATCTTTCTGACAAATCAATATTTTTAACGACTTTGACTTATTATATCTTATTTTAGATCTTAGGTTCTTTGTATGCGGTATCTGGAAGAGAAAAAGATGCTTTGAGTTTATTTTCTCGAATACTTAACAAATCGACCAATGACCCAATGTTTGAATTAGAAACTGCAGTATTACATCAAGAGAAAGATCAAAAGTTGGCATTGACACGTAAGTAAAAAAAAAGAAATAATATGATGTATTCAACATGGTACACAGAAACAAATGTCAACAAAGAAAAAGTGAAGAAGGGAAATTTATGCAGATATTTAACATTCTTTTTTAGATTATAAAAAATCATTGGAACTGTATGAGAATAATACCGAAAACAAAGAAATCGCTGAACAATATGATAATGTTAAGGCTGAAGTTTTTAATAATATTGCGGTCATGAATCATATTAGCGGATTGTTAGATGAGGCCGAGAAATATTATAGTATGGCTGTTCAAGAATACGAAAAACGTGCAAATGCGGAAGAGAAAAAAGAAGAAAGTACCGTTGGATCCAATGCAAGCGAATTCGACTTGAAACTTACAATTACATTCAATCTTGGACGCTTATATGAGGAAAAGGGAGATTTGGATAAAGCATTAACTATTTATAAGACCATTACTGAAAATTATCCACACTATTTTGAAGGTATAGATATTTCATCTATTATTGTGACTAGGATCGTTTTATGATGATCATGA